>CP092886.1:99791116-99997205 GCA_030710605.1 Cordylochernes scorpioides
GATGATGTCCTCCTCCCTCAATGCGATGGGCAGGTTCCCGAGGATGATCTTCTCCGCCTTCCTTCTGTATGGGAATGCCCTGAGGAAGGTGTTGTTGATGGTCAGCCCATTCTCCATCAGGCGCTCCGCCTTCTTAGTGCTGGCCAGTCCGACCATAACATCCCTTCCACAGCAACTCCTCCAAGGCCTTCATGTAGTGCACGGGATGGAAGTCCGCGCACAATTCGACATAGCAGCATTGGTCGAACGATGCTGCTGCTGCTCTAGCTTTGTTCAGTGTCTGCTGTTGCCTGGTGTTCCTGACGAGGGTCACGGATTCCCTCGTGGTCCTTTGAAGCTGTCCACGTGGTTTTGGAGAGCTAGCGTCCGGCCTCACAATCTGGGCCTGCTGACATTTAGAGTCAAACCGTTTCCTTTTTTTTTTCGGTGTACAGATTGGAAAGGTTCAGTGTTATTATCCTTTTCCGAGGCCTCAACTTGCTCCGCCTAATTTTCTCTTTTTCCCCCGCGGCCGAATTCACATATCCGCCGTTTTTCACGAACGAATTTGCATGTCCGTCGCTCGCATCTGAATGCAAGGGTGTCTTGCGCATTTTGAAAAATGGAGGTACATAAGGCATGTGGGCCCGCCACTGTTTGTCTAAGGATACGCCAATCTACGCGTTCTGACGTCAGTCTGCCTGCACCCGCTTCCTTTAAATTGTGCTCCTTTCCTTTTCCCAACCATATTCTCCACATTCGGTAAAACGTGGACGTAACCAGATGTGTGTCAGTTGCGATTTGACGTATGGACCAACCTGCCCATTTCAGTCCGATCACCACGCCCCTCGTAAAAGCATCTGTCTGCTGGAACTGCCTCCATTGACGACGTCCTGGCACTATCTGTTATTACACGTGTCTTTTGAAACAAGAGCAAAATTTCTACGATGATCTCTTGAAGAAATAACGGAACGAATACTGTCTTTTCTGAAAGTTCCTTCCCTTATATCTTACTCCAGGTGCGCACGAGGGCTGCGCATTCCACATTATTTGCATAACTCGGTGAGGCGCATCTACCCTGAAATTTGCATAATTTTCTGACCACTCTTTCTTGGTGTTCCATTTTCAATATCAAGCAGTGTATGTTGTTAATCCAGTAGAACAATAGAGCTTATTCCCGGAAGCACTGATATTATAAAAACTAAAGAGTAACAATAGAAAAATAGAACTCTCAACACAGTATCACAATATCCCGAACCCTATTTCACATAAATTCCAATAACATGATTTCTTCTAATTATTGCTCATTGAAAATATAGGCCTACCATTAACCTCACGTTTGATTTAAATATTTTAAAGGATATAGCACACACATATATTCAGTTAATTTTTGAGAATTATAAATGATTGTATATATATATTTCATATTATATTAATATATAATTATATATTGTCGCGATGAAAAATAATTAACTAGGCCTTCGAATTACTTTAAATATTTATTTAATGAGTTATATGAGAAATTTTAACTATAAAATAATAGTTAATATTTACATGAGCCAAATCGACCTAGCCGTTAGAGCCAGAGGGGAGAACTGAGATATTTCCTCCTTTTTCGTGGCGCCACTGTTTACCCCGACCGGTCGGTCCAGATAAGAGGGAATACCAGGAAACTCTGTCCTCCTGACATCACTCTCTCCACAAGAGAAACAGCGTCCCGCTGTTTACTAGTCGGTCACATGACCCTGGGCAATCTGTTCTTGGACTTCGGGGTCGTGGTAGGGCTTCATTCCCACTACATGGACGATATCTTGCGTTTTTCGTCTTCTCCTAGTATTCGTCACGCCTTCTACTTGATAATTTACACTCGATATTTTTCTGATCACTCGATAGGGTCCGAAATATCTCTTCAATAACTTCTTCGACAAGCCAACGGTACGGACTGGGGTGAACACCCACACCAAATCACCTTCCTTGTACGTCACCTCCTGATGCTTCTTGTCGTAGCGTTCTTTGTCTTTGCTCTGAGCCTGCAGGATGTTAAGACGGGCTAACATCCGTGCGTCCTCAGCGTTGGTCACAAGATGGCCCACATAATCTTCTGCAGTTCCTGCCGGCTGGTACGGCAGTATAGAATCCAGCGGTGTTTCAACTTCTCGGCCGTGGACGAGGAAGAACGGGCTGTATCCTGTTGTCTCTTGTCGAGCGGTATTGTAGGCGAAAGTCACATATGGTAGGAGTTGTCCCAATTTTTCTGATCAACGTCAACATACATCGAGATCATGTCAGTTAGGGTCTTGTTAAGTCTTTCTGTCAAACCATTCGTTTGAGGGTGGTACGCCGTGGTAATTCTGTGAATTGTTCCATTTAGAGTATTTATTTATCGTATGGTCTGAGACATGAAATTTCTTCCTCTGTCCGTGATGATTTCCAGAGGAGCGCCGTGCTTGAGTATGACGTCTTCAATAAGGAAGGTTGCTAATTCAGTAACATCCGCTGTTGTCGCGGCCTTTGTTATCGCAAATCTGGTGAGATAATCAGTCGCGACTATATTCCATCTATTTCCCATGTGAGATATGGGGAATCTTCCCAGATAATCAATTCCTATTTTTTGAAAGGGCGAGGTAGTTGGCGGCATTGGGACCAGTAGTCCAGGAGGTTTCTAAGGCACGCCCTTCCTCCGCTGGCATTCTTTACAATGAGCAATGTATCGGGAAACTGTTCTATAAAGTCCAGGCCAATATAATCTCTTTCTAACGCGGTCATAGGTCTTGGCAAACCCCAAATGACCGGCCATTGGAGTGTCGTGGACATCTTTAAGAATTTCGTGCCTCATCTGTTTTGGGACTACTAGCAGCCATGGTTTGCCCTCAGGATCGTAATATTTCTTATAGAGAACGCCTCCAATCATCTGATACCCTTTTAAATTTTCATTGGCAAGTTTTTCACGGATCCCAACCAAATGAGGGTCTTTACTTTGTTCTTCTGCAACGTCTTGGATAGAAATAATGTGCCCTTCTATCTCCGCGGTCTCAGTCAAGGGGCTTCTTGACAAACAGTCAGCGTCTTTATGCTTCCGTCCGCTTTTGTAAACGATGTTTATGTCGTATTCTTGTAGTTTGAGGGCCCAACGGGCTAAGCGGCCGGATGGATCTTTCAAGCCTACCAGCCAACATAGCGAGTGATGGTCGGTACCCACAGTAAAGGGTCTGCCATATAGGTACGGGCGGAATTTACCAAGGGCCCAAACAACTGCGAGGCATTCCTTTTCTGTAGTGGAATAATTCTTTTCCGCTTTGGTTAGTGTTCGCGAGGCATAGGCTATAGGTCTCTCCGCGTCATTCTGGATTTGAACAAGAACTGCCCCTAAACCATAACCGCTTACATCAGTATGGACATGAGTTTCCGCACCTTATACGAAATGTCCTAACACAGGCGAAGATCCCAATTCCTGTTTGAGAATCCGGAAAGATTCATCTTGTTCTTCGCCCCAAATTAATTTTTCGTCTTTCTTTAAAAGGCTATTCAAGGGTCGAGACTTGTTAGCAAAACTTTTGATGAAGCGTCTATAGTACGAACTTAACCCAAGAAAACTTCTGGTCTCACTGATATTACGGGCTTTTGGAAAGTGGACAATGGCTTCACTTTTTCTGGGTCTGGCTGCGTTCCAAATTCATTAACGACGTGCCCGAGGGTAGTTATTTGTCTCGAGGCGAAATGGCACTTTTTATAATTCAGGCACAGCCCGGCCTGCTGAATGCATCTCAAAACTTTGTATAAACGTGTTAAATGTTCTCTAAGGGTCGATCCATAGACTACAATGTCGTCTAAGTAGCATAAACACATGTTCCATTTCAATCCCCGTAGGACGTTGTCTATCATTCGCTCGAAAGTTGCTGGTGCGTTGCATAGACCGAATGGCATTACATTAAATTCATAAAGCCCATCTGGAGTGATAAATGCCGTTTTCTCCCGGTCCTTATCGTCTACTTCGATTTGCCAGTAACCCGATCTCATATCCATAGTGGAGAAGTACCTGGATCCAGAGAGGGTGTCCAGCGCGTCATCGATACGAGGGAGAGGGTAAACATCTTTCTTTGTAATTTTGTTTAAACGACGATAGTCGACACAGAATCTCAACGAGCCGTCCTTCTTCCTCACTAATATAACGGGAGAGGCCTATGGACTTGATGATGGCCGGGTGATTTTAGTCTCCATCATTTTCTCCACTTCACTCTGAATGAGACGTCTTTCGGCGGGAGACACTCTAAAAGGACGCTGTCTGACAGGTGGATAATCACTCGTATCGATTTTATGTTTTATTTCGCCAGAGACAGGGAAGCTCTCTTTTTCTCAAAGTGAATATATCAGCAAACTCATTTAGGCACGTGAGTAATCTGTTTTTCTTTGTTTCCTCCAAATTAGTTACTTCGTCTTTTCCAGCTATTTCATAACAAGCGTCAAGATTAGATATGCTCCCTACTTCTAGATCTTGCATTGTTCCTACCTTCATGTCCGAAGGTATCACTTGATACTGGTGAGTACTGTTAGTCACCCATAACACCGCTCTGCCATGTAAGAACCTAACGAGGGAAGAGGGAATAAAAAGTCATTTTTCCTACTGCAGGCGTTTGGAACCTGTAACGACTACATCTCTGCTGCCAAATACATCCTGGTTGGTGACAACTATCTTGTCAAAAGATTTCGGCGGTAGGATACAGTCCATAGCAACAAAAAGTTTCGGGTCTTTCCATTCGTATGATTTTTCAGCATCGCTTAAATACAATTTGTTTTTTCCACAATCTATAATGGCATCTGTGGCTCTGAAGAAATCCCAGCCCGGTATAACATCGTGGCTACATTCAGCGGCTACTACAAAATAAAAAATAATATCGAGTCCTCCCTTTGATTTGAACTTCTAAAGAGCACTTACCAAGGGTCACGATAGGCTTCTTGTCCGCGGCTCTTAGAAGTGGTCCATTTTCTTTAAAAACTGGAGCCTTTATAGAACGTCTGAAAGCTTCAGAAATTACTGAGTAATCAGCGCCGGAGTCCACAAGAGCTTGTACATTTCGTCCTTGTATGTTAAGAGATATCCAGTTCTTTTCCATTGTAGCGGCTATACGGCAGGGAGGATTTTCGTCTGTGGCGGCCACACCTCCAGAGGGCGCGCCATCTAGTTTTCCTCACTGCGGCGACTGGGTGAGCAGCTGGGACGGCGAGCAGGGGATTGTGAGGTTCTTCTGGGGGCTTGAAATCTTCCGCGGTGGGGATATGGCGACGGGTTTCTAAATCTTCTGTGGGTGGCATGGAATTCTAGGCGGAGTCAGATAACAAATTATTTATTGTAAAATCAACCTTTAATTACATTTATTTATACAAATTATCAGAAGGGTTAAATTGGTGTATACTACATGTTGAAGTTATTTTTGTTTATATGTGTGTGGTCAAATATCAATTCTAGATTATATAATGTTAGACATATGTGCTTGATATATCATAGATAAATATTTACATTTCATATTATTTATGATTTATATTTAGAATGATGTATAATTATTTTATTATATTGATATGGCAACAATTAATATGATATTAATGTTAATTCATATAATTTTAATAAAGTATATTTTATAAGCATTATATATTTATAAGATGAATAATTTTAATATTTGAATTGAATAGTTATTAGACAAATTAAAACTTATAATGAAAATAGGAAAAGTTAATATTTGGGAGCCGCTACATCACTCCCCCGCCAGTGAAGACTTAAAGTCGAAAACGTACGTGGCGTCCATAGCGAGTGGTGTAGCTACTTGTCTTCGGTGTAGTTTCCTCAGCACCGTCGGGCATAGGTGGCAGAATTGAAGAATCGTGGAAACTTTGAGGGGTGTTTTCTATGAATGCAGGCTTTAGTCTGTTGACAGAAATGACTTTGTTTTGGTCATTGATTTTAACTGTAAAAGTCTTCGAAGATCTTGATACCACTGGAAATGGACCTTCGTATGGTGGAGATAATGCTCTTTTCACAAAATCTTTTCTTACAAAGACGTGTGAGCAGGTGTCTAAGTCTTTATGAGAAAAAATATTGTTTTGGTTTGTTCGTCTTGTTGGTTGAGGTCGAATTCTACTCATATAATTCTTTAATTGAGTGGCAAAATTTGATGGATCGGGGTTTTTAAATTCTGAATTGGTTAGTAAATCAGCTGGAAGATTTAAAGTTGTCCCGAAAACCATTTCTGCAGCAGTGCATTTCAGGTCTTCTTTGTAGGATGTTCTGATGCCTAGCAGTACTAGAGGCAAAGCATCTATCCAATTAATAGTATTTCCGCTTGACATGATTGCAGCTTTAATTTGACGATGCAAGCGTTCGACGAGACCGTTTGCTGCAGGGTTGTATGCCGTTGTTCGTATTCTGTTGGTGCCAATGAGTGAAGTGAGATCCTTGAAAAGATGTGATTCAAATTCACGACCTTGGTCAGTAGTTATTGTTGCTGGAACTCCGTATCTAGAAATCCAACCGCGAAAAAAAGCTTTTGCTACGCTTATTGCAGTTTTGTCCGAGATCGGAAAGGCTTCAGGCCATTTTGAATATCTGTCTATAGCAGTCAAAATGTGGGTACAATTTTCAGAATGGGGTAAGGGGCCTATTAAATCAAGATGAACGTGTTCAAAGCGAGTTGATGGGAGAGGAAAAATTCCGTGTTTTGTAATTGTATGCCTGTGAATTTTGCTTTTCTGACAATCTAAACAGGACTTTGACCAATGATTTATTGTTTGATTCATTTTGGGCCAAAAGTATTTTTGAGTTATTAGTTTTCTTGTTGCACGAATTCCTGGATGAGACAAATTATGGAGAGAATTAAAAATTTGTCGTCGGAAATTTTCAGGCACGAAAGGTCTGGGATTTCCAGTAGAAATATCGCAGTAAATTAATTTATTGCAAAAAGGAACTTGTTGTTTTATTAATTTGATTGTTTGTGAAGAATTTGAATTATCAATGAGAGTTTTAAGTTCTTTGTCCTTTTCTTGAATTTCAGGGAATGCATTAAGATCTAGATTAACCTTCGTGTGATCGAAAGTTTCGATTTCAATTCTTGAAAGGGTATCAGCCACAATGTTTTCACTTCCCTTAACATAGCGTATGTCCATGGAGAATTGTGAAAGATAGTTGAGATGACGTTCTTGACGAGGTGAACGTTCAGATTTTGATGTGAAGGCATACGTTAGAGGCTTGTGGTCTGTAAAAAGCATGAATGTTTTTCCATCAAGAAAGTATGAGAAATGCTTAACAGAGAGGAATGCAGCTAGGAGTTCCCGGTCGAATGCTGAGTATTTCGTTTCTGCTAGGGATAGCTTTTTTGAAAAAAATGAAATTGGTTCCCATGCAGTGTCATTCAGTTGTTGGAGGACACCACCAACAGCAACGTTGGAGGCATCAACCAGTACACTTAATGTAGAATTGGGTTGAGGGTAGTTTAAAAGTGTGTTTTCTGCAAGAGCATTTTTGATGTTTTGAAAAGCTTCTAAAGTGTCTGAAGTCCAATTTAATGATGCATTGGGAGATTTAGTTTTTAAAAGTGAATAAAGCGGAGCTAAAATATGACTTGAATTTTTTATGAACCTGTGATAATAATTTACAAGACCAATAAATCTTTGGAGTTGACGGGTCGAATTAGGTTGAGGAAAATCTTTAACGATTCTTATTTTCTCAGGAAGAGGTTTTATTCCTTTGTTGTCAATGATGTGTCCAAGAAATTCTAATGAAGGTTTTCCGAAAACGCTTTTAGATATATTGATTGTTAGTCCATGATCGGAAAGTCTTTTGAAGATTATATGTAGATGTTGAATGTGATCATTTTCATTTTTACTGGCGATCAAAACGTCATCAATGTAAACGAAGACAAAATCTAGACCTTTTGTTACTTCGTCCATGAATCTTTGAAATGTTTGGCTTGCGTTTTTTAAACCAAAGTTCATTCGTGTGAATTCAAATAGACCAAATGGCGTAGTTATTGCCGTTTTGGTTATGTCTTCTTGGTTAATTGGAATATGGTGGTACGCCTTCACGAGATCTATTTTGCTGAAAATTGTACTGCCATGAAGGCTTTGGGTGAAATCCTGAATGTGCTGAATGGGGTAACAATCAGGTTGGGTCACAGCATTTAGTCTTCTGTAGTCGCCGCATGGTCTCCAGTCTATAGAATTTTTCTTAGGGACTAGATGTAAAGGTGATGCCCATGCTCCGTCTCCTCTCTTGCATAAACCTAGTTCCATCATGTGCTCAAATTCTGATTTGGCAATTTTAAATTTTTCTGGATTCAGCCGTCTTGGTTTGGAGAATGTTGGTTGCCCTTTTGTAGTAATATGATGAGTGACTGAATGCTTGACTGGTGTGGAATATGATGGAGGCTTAGTTAGAGAGGGATAATGAGAGAGAATGTTCAAAAATTTGTCTTCATAGCTGTTTATTGAGCACTTTGGAGAAAGTGAGTTGAAATTTGTAATTGATGCACGCTTGCGTAGCTTCGTTAAAGAATCAATTATAAACTTTCCTTTGATATCTGGAATTATTCCAAAGTGTTCCATAAAATCAGCTCCTAGAATGGCTTTGTTTGTGTCTGCTATTATGAATTTCCATTTGAAATCTCTACGAAGACCTAGATCAAGATTAAGGAATCTTTCGCCATAAGTCTTGATAGGTGAATTGTTTGCTGCTGTGAGAGTAAATTTTGTTGGACCACGCCGTCTATCTTCAGGACGAGGAGGCAGGACACTGATCTCTGCACCTGTGTCAAGGAGAAAACTAATTTTGTTGCGGTAGTCAGTGATAAATAGACGGTGGCTTTTATTATTGCTACAATCAGTAACCACCGGGCTTACTGATTGTTGTTGGAGTTTTCCTGCTGGTTCTTTGCTTTTTTGTTGAAAGTACAAGGTGAGATGCATTTTCTTGCATGGTGCTTGAATCGAAAATGATACCAGCACCAAGAGCCATTTGGATTGTACTTTCTATAACTGTTTGGGGAAGATTTTCGAGATGAAGATGAGCTTCTGGATCTTGAACGAGGTATTCTTTCTTCCTTCTTGTTAAGGTCAATTTTCAATGCTGAAATTTCCGCACGCAAAGATGCCAGTTCCTTTTCTAAAGTCAAAGTACTTGAAGATGGTGAAGAAGTAATCTCCGTCACTCTATCAGCTAAATCTGCTAGAGAGTTTAGTGATGCTTGCTCTTGCGTTGTCAGAATTATTTGGATGTTTTTAGGTAAACGTTGCATCCAGAGCATTTTTAAGGTTGTGTCACTGACGGCTTTGCTTTCTCCAATCAATTGTCTTAAGTGGCGTAATAATTGGCTAGGCAGTCTGTCTCCAAGTTCTTCTTGAGTCAACAATTGCTGTAGTTTTTTAAATTCGCTGTCAGCGGTACATTTAATTATGGACTTCTTTAGCGCGTCGTATTTATTGTCTGGTGGAGGTGATATAATGAATTCACGTACCTCTATGGCAGTTGAAGGAGGTAAAAGTGAAATTAGATAAGAAAATTTGGTGTCATCATTTGTAATTGGACTTGGCTTGTTCAATAAAAATTGTGATTCCAATGTTATGAACCACAATTCTGGATCGTTTGGCCAAAATTCGGGTGCTTTAATTGAATCCATTTTGAGAATATATTGTATTTAAAAAATTATATGTCCTTAAGAGATATTAAAATTCTGATTATTATAATTATTAAAATTCAGAATTAAAATTTTATATTTGATTTTTATTTGATAAGAAAAAATATTTGAATATATTATCAAGTTATAATTTTTAAATTGTAAGTTATATATTATTTTTTTAATTGCCAATTTAATGTGTATTTGAATTTATTAAATATTTATTTCTTTTAAAATTATATTTGATATCTGATTTGTTTTTAAGTTGAAAATTTGCCTTGAATTAAATACCAAACGATGTACGTTTTCGTAGTTTTTAAATATTGCGAAATATGTTATAATTTTTGTTTTAAATATAAATATTTAATATGTATTTCTTAAATATTTATAATTTGATATTATGAGTATTTTTATTTTTCACTTTTGATCGAATTGAAATTCTTGTTTGATTGCTTGCATTTTATTTATGTATTTTTATTTATATAATACGGCTCACCATTTTGTGGGTGGCATGGAATTCTAGGCGGAGTCAGATAACAAATTATTTATTGTAAAATCAACCTTTAATTACATTTATTTATACAAATTATCAGAAGGGTTAAATTGGTGTATACTACATGTTGAAGTTATTTTTGTTTATATGTGTGTGGTCAAATATCAATTCTAGATTATATAATGTTAGACATATGTGCTTGATATATCATAGATAAATATTTACATTTCATATTATTTATGATTTATATTTAGAATGATGTATAATTATTTTATTATATTGATATGGCAACAATTAATATGATATTAATGTTAATTCATATAATTTTAATAAAGTATATTTTATAAGCATTATATATTTATAAGATGAATAATTTTAATATTTGAATTGAATAGTTATTAGACAAATTAAAACTTATAATGAAAATAGGAAAAGTTAATATTTGGGAGCCGCTACACTTCCTTGGGATAGTTCGCTTCCTGATTCGCCCATGGTGTAATTTTCCGTTCTTGATCTTCCGAAATCGACTGTTTCTCTTCCAAATCTGGCATCCGCAAAAGCTTGGCGTCTGTCTCTGCAATAACGTGCAACGTGGCCAGGGTGCCCACAGTGGAAGCAGATCGGTCTGTCATCTTCAGTACGCCACTGAGTCCTTTGATTATTTGGTGGCCCTTCGGTTCTTCGTCGGTAACCTTGATCGTTCTTGGGGAGGTATTGTCGCCGAGGGCGGAAGCTCTCGGGCTGACGAGGGGCAGAGATAGGAGCCAATGTTTGCTGGATTTCACTACGGATGACATCCCGTAGGTCGGGAGGTGGAGTGTCGATATCCTGGGCGGCAAATTAGAAGGAGGAGCCATAAACTTCTGAACCTCCTCTCTTACTATTCTTCTAATCAGGGCTTCTAGGTTCTCAGGTTCAGCGGTCGAGATAGTGGTCACATTGGGCAGTCGGTTGAAACTGGGCGTGCAACACGCATCCTCTTGAATGCCTCGAATCGGCGGCAGAACGCAACAAATTGGTCCACCGTGCTGATGTCCTTCCCAACGAGTGCCTGATACACTTCCTCCGCTACGCCTTTAATCAGGTGGCTCACCTTTTCTCCTTCCGACATTCTGGGGTTGCTCTGTTTACAAAGAAGGAGGAATTCTTGTATGTAGCTCTCGACGTTTTCCCCACTCGTCTGCGCTCTAGTTCGAAGAATGTTCTCGGCTTTTCTAGCCGTGTCTTCCTTATTCCCAAATATTTCACAAAACTTTATTTTAAATTCCTCCCACGAATTCAAGATTTCCTCGAAGTTTTCGAACCAGCACTTCGCTGTGCCAGTGAGGTAGAAGATGACGTTGGCCAGACACATGGAGTCATCCCACTTGTTGTAACGTGCCACACGCTGGAAGTCGCTCAGCCAACGCTGCGAATCTTCCCCACGTTCCCCCGAGAAGACACCCGATAGCAGAATGGTCGGTTTTCTTCTCTCTCCATTTTCTTCCGAGCAGGAAAGGCATGCACTGTAGATAGCTCTGGTTGCAATCCTTGAAGGCGACGACTTCGTCTGGTGACTTTCTCGTTACCCGGCGTCTCCACCACAATTGTCGCGATGAAAAATAATTAACTAGGCCTTCGAATTACTATAAATATTTATTTAATGAGTTATATGAGAGATTTTAACTATAAAATAAGAGTTAATATTTACATGAGCCAAATCGACCCAGCCGTTAGAGCCAGAGGGGAGAACTGAGATCTTTCCTCCTTTTTCGTGGCACCACTGTTTACCCCGACCGGTCGGTCTAGATAAGAGGGAATACCAGGAAACGCTGTCCTCCTGACAATATTTAGCTGTTGTACTACACGCCAGCACGTGAACACAGCAATTTTTCATTTTTTCCTTCGTTTTTGCAAAAAGCCTCATTTTGCTGTCCTACCTATTACACAAACCTGAGATGAAAAAAAAATGAAGAGCAGTTTCAACTGAATTGTATGTTATTTGGTGTGCTGATTTCGAAAAATTATCTCTATATTTTTTTCCCATCACGTTTGAATTTTTCTTAAAATCGATCTATATGAATATTCTTTATGCACTCCTACAATATGTGACCCCTTCCAATCTGAATGAAATTTTCACAGGTTATAGAACTATAATAATGGACAAAACTTAAGGAAGTTGTACCTTTTAGCATGTATATCGGGATTCAAACAATAACTATGAAAGATATTTGATACACAGTGACCTTTCTTGAAGACACACGAGATAACCGAGTGTGAAAAAATTGCCTCCGTCTCCTTCAAAAAATAGACGACTGGCAATATTGAAGACTTTTCGCTTCATTAAGTCTATTAGTGTATATCTGGAAGGAGCACGCTTCGAAGTTTCGAGCTTAGAAAATGCGATTTAGACATAAAAAAAAAAGGGCCGAGATTAGGGCAAAATACCCTAATTCAGGTCAGAAAATTATTAGGATAGCACACAGTAATGTTCATTTCTTATAACACAGGCCTGCGATGAAAAATAAAAGGTAATTGATAGCTGAAATTTATTAATTATTTGGTGCTGATTAAAAATCACGTCACGTTCACTTGAAAATTTTGATATCAGTTAGATTTTAACGAACATTTACCTTAATATTTTCTACTTTGAATATTTTCCATCTTTGCTTTAAACCTAGTTTTATAATTACCGTGAAGAGGGAATAATTAGGTTGGTCCAAGTATCCGAAGCTTATAAGGATAAAGAATTTGAGACAAGTATGACACCATAGAAAAAAGCAGCTTGGTTTGCCTTCAAAGATGTTGTCAGCAAATTTCTAGGTAATTACAAGGATCCAAACTATAAACAAATTATAATGAATATACAGTAAACATTTCGAGCATTGGGTTGCTCCTTGAGTGTCAAACTACATTTCTTACACTCACATGTAGACTTACTCCCCGAAAATAAAGGATCAGTCAATACAAGGTGAAAGGGTCAATTAAGACATCAAATATATGAAGTGTAAATATCAAGGATGATGGGATAGGAAGATGGCATCCGACTACTGTTGAATGTTGACACGAGATATGCCTGAGATTGGCATAAAATAAAAACGTAAATGAGAAGTTTCAAAGGGAAAAAGTACGTACTTAAAGGTAAACTATTTGTTTTGTTTTTTATCGATACTAAACGATTAACACGGGCAACGCCCGAGTTTTTCACGAATGCATTTTACCTCGTGTGTATGTGATAGTCTGTATATAGCAATATGTAACCCCACCACAATCTATGAAAAATGTATCGTCAAAAGGTTTAATTAAAGTTAGGCTTCGCGAAAAGGGAAAGAACAATTAACAGGATTGCATCATCCAGGAAGTAAAGGTCACTGCCCTGGACCCCCATAAAACTTAAGTTCAAAGGCCTTCTTCTTCCTGGAGGATTGAAATCATGGCGACAATGAAGGTACTAAGCCAATGACATTTAAGCATGACAAATCAACAACCAATCACCTTTAAGCATGACCAATTGATAGCGAATCATCAGAGAGCACGTGGAAGGATCTCCACCAATGAGAAGTCGAGAGAGTTAATAACGATGATCTCGGACAAGAAGTTAAAAAGAAGGGAGGTGACCGTGCTACGAGCTAGGTGTGCTCAACATAGGCTCCAACCAAGGTAGTGTACGCTCCATCATGTGAAAGGCCAAATAACTCCTCCAGTCTCATCATTCTCCCTTTCGCAAGGTCTTATTTCTACCCTATCCAGGTGTGCTCGTTCTTCCCCTGTGGAAAACCACCATTCGACCAAGACTGCGCCATCAATAACCAATCCAATCAAATCCACCCAACCACACAATTCGACAGGATTCTACAGTGAGTCCACAGCAATCCCACAGTAAGTCAACACCCCAAGTCGACACCACAACACCAATTCACAGAGAGTCGACAGGATTGTGCTCCGATTCCACAGAGAGCCGGCAGGATATGATGAAAAACGAGCGAGAACAAGACGAGAAAGGGGAGAACGGAAGGGCAGCTTCCGTACCCGAAATAGAACCGCCACGCACCCTAGCGAAGGTTCTACTGCAGGTGACGTCCTTTTTGGCAGAGCTGCGACCGACCCAACACGCGGAAGCGCACATCCCTCCCTTCGATGGAACCTACGCCGCCCACCAATTCTTCCAGACCTACGACCGGAAGATGGACGGAGCCCTCGTGACCACCCCCGAAAAGTTGCTCAGGTTTCCTCGCTACCTGACGCGCCAACCCCTGGAGCTCTTCAGGAAACTCCGGTTGTCCACCCAGACCTACTTCCAGGTTAGACAAACCTTCCTGGACCTCAACCCGGAATCAAACGAGGCGTCCTTCGCCAAGTACTTCGCCCTGAAGCTTGCTGGGCAGGCAAGCCTGGAGGGGTACTACCGAGAGAAGACAGCGCTGGGCATGCCACTGGGTCTCCCACAGGAGGTAATCCTCGAGACGCTGTCGGAGGGATTATTGCTCTCCGACCAGCGCCTTGTCCGCGTGGTACCGCCTGAGAACCTGGGAGAGTGGTACCAGCTGGTGCAACGGATCCGCGGAACTAGTGCACCATCTCCGCGTCACCACGAGGAACAACCGCTCAACACGTCGGACCCATACACCAGCACACCAAGAAAAACAGGTGCGTGGACTGCACCTGCACCGCCGTCGAACTGCAAATTCTGCGGGGCCCATCACTGGCACTCTAAGTGCCACCACAAACCCACTCCACACGCGAGCGAGCGGGCAGTGCGCCCCGCCCAACATCCACAACAAGCCCAAGCCGGACAAGGCGCCCGAGACACCCCAGCCTTTCGTCAGCCAGGTAGGAAGGCACCAACTTTTCGTCAGCCAGCTGACGATTAAACTGTCCATCACCCATGAACTGTCACCCCCTTTCCTTATTGACACGGGCGCATGTTTGAACTTAGTACGCCATAGCCTTTATAAAAGGTTAAAATACAACCTCCCGCAATTGCAACTTAAAAAACAATCCATTGACCTTCAGACCATAAGCGACCCTGTATCGACCTTACGTCGAATAACCCTCCCCCTGACAATAGGTAAAATAACCCAAAACGAGAATTTTCATGTGGTGGAAGCACCTCTACCATTTGGAATTCTCGGTATAAATACCCTCCGAAACTTTAAAATAACAATAGATTTTAACCAAGGCACTATGTTCCAACTCGCCACCCCATTGCTCCCTACCACCTACCATTTTACTCATATACCAAATAAATGCGTCTATTAGGAATGCCAAGCGGAGTCACAAAGGGCTCACATGGCACACAAGCCTTCCGCATACGGCACCCAATACGCGCATCCATTGGTCAAAACCATTTGCCACCATGCCAATCTGTATCACGTCACGCGCACCATTTTTTCACCAGGGCCAATTGCCCTTATTATACGCCCTCTATACACAAGGCTAAAATGGCCCAAAATAACCACACAAATGTCCAAACATTGCCAGTCCAACTGGACAACCCTCACGTTAGGTACACACGTGACCACACACCACGACACCTTCACACGCGTGTACATCACAACAAGCGCGATACTCACACTAAAACACAACAGAAAAACACCTCCAAGACACATGCACCATCACTGACGGTACCACCACACCACTCACACGAAACATAGAAATCACTCACGCCATCCAACCACCACACAACCGCAAAACATTGCGATCCTTTTTAGGCGCGGTGAACGTCTATAACAAGTTCATACCGGACTACGCCCGCCTGCGGACGCACTTAACAACCTTCTCAAAAAGGATGTCACGTGGGTTCGGGTTGACAAATGCCAGAAAGTGTTCACTAGCCTGAACGAAATCCTCACCACACACCCAATTTTACACCTTTACCAGGAAGGTCTTCCATGCCAGGTGTACTGTAATGCCTCAACACTCGGCATAGCAGGCGTCCTCAAACAGGTCCACCCTGATGGGAAGACCTACCCAGTCCAATACTTCAGCCGCGCCATACGTTCACACGAACGTAATTACTCCATCTCTGAATCAGAATACCTAGCAATCGTTGAAAGTGTGGACAAATTCCGCGTCTATTTGATGGGCAGAAATTTTACCATATTTTCTGACCATCACGCATTGCAATGGCTGAAGACGATCAAAAACCCGTCAGGCAGATTATACCGATGGAGCTTACGGCTATCGAGCTACGAATATGAGGTTCGTTACATAAAAGGAGCACAACAATATGAAGCGGATCTCCCCTATCTCGTAACCCGTTCTGTGGATTCTTAGACGCCCCCCTCATCAAGAGCCATCAGCCTTCCCCGTCTGGAGATTCTAAACTGACCATTGATCACTGTAGGTTTTTGAGCGTAGGGTCACTTCCCTTTACGCCTCGAAATCTAAAATTAAAAACAATCGAAAACCGTTGTTTACCGCGCGTTTATTTTAAAAGAACGTGTTGGAGCTTGGATCCTCACAGTAATAGTTTGGAAATCCGTGTAGCTCCTTAACCTTTGTTTTAGATGTTGACTATCTTTCGGCACACAGAGCTTAATTTGGACTGTATGTTTTCACCTCGACCTGCGGATAGACTACTGAGAGATTCTCCTTATCCAATTGCGATGTAACAACAAGAGAATCACTACACAGCCTCACGGCGTTTAGCTGACACACTAACTTTATTGCATCTTTCACTCATTTTATATACATATATATTATATACTAGCGGACCAGCCCGGCTTCGCCCGGGTTTTACCCGAGTAAAAGTTTGTCTAACGAATCTCTCGATAAAGTGAACATTTTTTCCCGGTCCCTTGAAAAATACTCGATAAGTTGAATAAAATCAATATTAATTGGTTCCCTCGGTAATTGGAAGTTAAAGGAATAGTATCTTGCCTTGGAATTGTATCATTATTCTTGTATGGATGTACCCGGCTTCGCCCGGGTTTTACCCGAGTAAAGGTTTGTTTAACGAATATCTCGATAAAGTGAACATTTTTTCCCGGTCCCTTGAAAAATACTCGATAAGTTGAATAAAATCAATATTAATTGGTTCCCTCGGTAATTGGAAGTTAAAGGAATAGTATCTTGCCTTGGAATTGTATCATTATTCTTGTATGGATGTACCCGGCTTCGCCCGGGTTTTACCCGAGTAAAGGTTTGTTTAACGAATCTCTCGATAAAGTGAACATTTTTTCCTGGTCCCTTGAAAAAATACTCGATAAGTAGAATAAAATCAATATTAATTGGTTCCCTCGGTAATTGGAAGTTAAAGGAATAGTATCTTGCCTTTGAATTGTATCATTATTCTTGTCTCAAATAAATTGCCGTGTCATCCTGAATTTTGTCTTTCCTAATTTTCTACATTACAAAATCATCGTATCATCATGATAATATTTAGAGCAGATTGTTGAATTATAACAGATAAATTAGAATAATTATCTTGATTATTTCTAGGCGAAAAGTTATTTCAAAAATTTTATTTGCTAGAAACCTTCCCAGTACTATACTAAATAACTTCCCAAAGTTTCATGGCGATCCAATGAGTGGTTTGGTCAGGCATAAAGGACAAACAAACAGACATACATTCATTTTTATATATATATATATTAACAGTAATTAAACGTAACAGTAAGAAAATGTTGATTTTAAAATATTTTAATTTTAAAATATTTTAATTTTTTCATATTTTAAATATGTAAATAGAGTCTCTTAAGAAAGACCACCTAAAAACATGAATCAACTTGTTTCTCCTGTTGGTGGTCTCTCATTGAAGATTCTAATTGCTATTAAAGAATCTCTAATAGACCTTTAATAAGAGACTGCCTCTTGGAGAGACGGTGTAGCTACGAAATGGATATTCCCGGCTTCGCCCGGATTTTACCCGAGTAAAGGTTTGTCTAACGAATCTCTCGATAAAGTGAACATTTTTTCCCGGTCCCTTGAAAAATACTCGATAAGTTGAATAAAATCATTATTAATTGGTTCCCTCCGTAATTGGAAGTTAAAGGAATAGTATCTTGCCTTGGAATTGTATCATTATTCTTGTCTCAAATAAATTGCCGTGTCATCCTGAATTTTGTCTTTCCTAATTTTCTACATTACAAAATCATCGTATCATCATGATAATATTTAGAGCAGATTGTTGAATTATAACAGATAAATTAGAATATTTATCTTGATTATATCTAGGCGAAAAGTTATTTCAAAAATTTTATTTGCTAGAAACCTTCCCAGTACTATACTAAATAACTTCCCAAAGTTTCATGGCGATCCAATGAGTGGTTTGGTCAGGCATAAAGGACAAACAGACATACATTCATTTTTATATATATAGATACATAAAAGAAACTTACCACGCTGTTTACCTACTTGCTGTTTCAACATATATATTTACATAATTAAAAGAAAGAAAGACAAATCTGCATGATTATAAATCAATGCAGCCTAGCAAGTTATTTACATAACTAGGCGCAAACATACTCCCCCCCCCACCGCTGAACTTCAGTTCAGATCTTGAGGCGTAAAGGGAAGAGGGGCCAGCTTGGTGATTGGTCTCCCGAAAACTACTCCGGCTGTCCAAGTTAGTTCTGCGCAAGACACCTTCACCAGACCTTCCTCCCAGTGGAATTATTGGAGATTTAGAGGTAGGAATGGAGCTGTTTTGATGAG
The DNA here is from genome assembly GCA_030710605.1 of Cordylochernes scorpioides. NCBI lineage: Eukaryota > Metazoa > Arthropoda > Arachnida > Pseudoscorpiones > Chernetidae > Cordylochernes > Cordylochernes scorpioides. Next base: position 99,809,882 of record CP092886.1, read on the forward strand.
CTTTCCTGAATAGCAGTTTCACACTGTATCTTCCTTGGCAGCCCCTGGAATAGGTTTTCTGGCAATAAGTCTCGTAATTTTCCTCCCTTGGATTCTGGTCTTGCAATGACGGTACTGACTCTGATTCCCTGAAATTTCCTACCAGACCATCTATTTCTGATGTAGTTTGAACCGCAAAGCTACAAGGTCCACCTTTATAGTTCGAGGAGAGAGAGCTGTCTATTTTGCCCATTAGAATCCAACCGAGCTTTGATTTCATCGCTATAGGCCGGTTCTTTCCCAGCATTTTTTTCTCTCCTTGCATCAGACATGCATACATATCTGCACCTAGAATAATGTCGATAGGTGCCGAAATATGAAACAGAGGGTCTGCTAACTCAAGCCCTCTCTGCATGATCCAGGTCGGTTCTGCCAATTTGAAATTTGGAATTTCAGTTGTTAAGGCTTCCATTACTAGAGCATTTGTTTCATATTTTTCGGATCTATAAATTGACCTGAATGTCAAGTTAACAGATGTAGATGATCCCTGGACTGGATTATTTCCAATACCCTTAAGTGAGCGTCCTGATGTTTCTCCTTTGAGTCCAAGTTTTTCACAAATTTCTTTTGTGATCAAACTAACTTGTGATCCACTATCCAAAAGTGCTCGGCAGATCTGCTGTGTACCGTTTTCACCTTCCACAATTATTTGAGCAGTCGCAAGGAGCACTTGATTGATGGTCTCACTTCCTTGTTCAACACTGGTATTGTTGATTTCACTTACAGGTGTAAAATTCTGGAGCTTCGCATCCTTCTGGGTTTTGGTTACCTCTGTGTCAAAATTATGGAGTAATGTATGGTGCCTTTTGTCGCACTTCTTGCAAGGTCCTTGGTAACAATTTTTTCTTGCATGACCTTTTTTTAGACAATTGTAGCACATCTTGTGTTGTTTGACAAATTCCCATTTTTGCTCGATAGGCATTGTACTAAACGTAGTACAGCTGTAGTTTCTGTGACCTGCCTTGCATGCTATGCATATTTGAGCATTGGCATTAATCGCAATGTGTACATTTGCATAGTCCTTTTGAATCTCATTTTCCTTTCCCTGATATTCCCTCGATCCCTTTGGCAGACTCCTAGCTTGTCTTTCAAGAAACAGAATGAAGTTCTCATATGAAGGAAATGATCTCTCATCCTGGGTTAACTCCCACTGTCGTTTCATATCCTCATCGATTCTGTTCCTCAAGAACTGTATCAATATTATGTCCACCAACTCATTTCTTTGCAATCCGAGGGATCATAGATTGCGTACAGACTCGTTACATGTATCCAGGAGTTCCCTTAGGGCTTTTGCTGATGGATTCTTCATTTGCTTGATCTTGAAGATTTTGTTCAGTTGCGCATAAGCCAACTCTCTTTGGTTGTCGTATCTGGATACTAGAGTATCCCATGCTTGCCTGTAGCTCTCTGATGATATTGGGAACCCACGTATCAGTCTGGCCGCTTCTCCCTTCACTGCGGAGCCTAAATATTGCAGCTTTTGTAGATTATTTAGCCCTGGATTTTGATCTATGGCCATTCCGAATACCTCCTTGAAATTGAACCAAGAGTTCGCATCTCCATAAAAGTGAGGCAACTCGAACTTGGGCAATATCACTGTTTCGAGGCCTTTTGCTTGTTTGGCGTCAGCTTTACTTTGCATTTCTTCTAATGCACGCCTAAGCTTTAATTCCAGTTTTTCCATTTTATCTTGAATTGTTTCATAACTTTCGAGTTCCTTCTCTTCATCCACTTCCTCCTGTTCAAATAACTCATCGAATAGGATTTTTGTTTCAGTTTTTATTTCCGATATACCCTCATCTATCAGTTTCAATTTATGGAGATCTCCTCCCGATATGTCTTCATCCACGGATGCCAGGTATCTATCCATTCGTCTTATCTGTGAACGGATCTTGATCTTTAGGCCTTTCATTACTTTAGACATGTTTCCAGATTTGAAGGTTTGTTTCTCGGTAGAATCACGCTCTTTTCCTTAGTATCCGGCTCGATATGGACCATATGATGCAGCTTGGATCCTCACAGTAATAGTTTGGAAATCCGTGTAGCTCCTTAACCTTTGTTTTAGATGTTGACTATCTTTCGGCAGAGTTTAATTTAGACTGTATGTTTTCACCTCGACCTGCGGATTGACTACTGAGAGATTCTCCTTATCCAATTGCGATGTAACAACAAGAGAATCACCACACAGCCTCACGGCGTTTAGCTGACACACTAACTTTATTGCATCTTTCACTTATTTTATATACATATATATTTACATAATTAAAAGAAAGAAAGAAAAATCTGCATGATTATAATTCAATGCAGCCTAGCAAGTTATTTACATAACTTGGCGCAAACAGAACGTTTTATAACAAAAAGCAGACGACTGCCGGCGCGCGCGCGTGGATGCCGGCGAAAACACTAGCACGTGATTTACCTGTGCGCCCGCCAGCGAGAGAAGCTTTTTCTTAATTACAATGCAAGTCCTTAACTATATTTACAGGTTTCTATTTTATAACTATTTCACATATTTACATTCCGGCCCCCGATTTATGGAGCTTCGCCAAATTCCATTCTTAATCCAAGGGGGCAGATCTTTGTCACTGGTCGCTTGTAGATCACCGCTTTCCCGTTCTGCTTGGTAGTGATCGTAGCGACGCGTACTTGGCCGTCAGGTCCAAAGTGTACAACCGAGCTTCCACATGTTCCTGGGATGTAGCTCATCTACGAGAAAAACTAGATCTCCAGTCCTTATCGGCTCCGTCTGGTGATGCCATTTGCTTCTTGTCATGAGCTTGGGAATGTAATCCCTAATCCATTTGATCCAGAACTCGTTAGTCAACTGCTGGGCTCTTTTCCATTGTTCTCTCAAGTCGCGATTGTTTGCCTCGATTAACTTCGGAATGGAGGGACCAGCATCGCTAGCCCCACGAATAAAATGATTCGGAATGAGTGAGTGTTCCTCGGTAGGATCACTTGAGACGTATGTTAATGGACGGCTGTTAATGATGTTCTCCGCTGACTTGAGGGCTGTGAGTAAAGTTGTATATTTTGGATTTACCTCATTAAGCGTCGCGCGCAGACATTTCTTCACTGATTTGATGTAGGGGACGCATCTGTGATAATCTATATATAGCAATATGTAACCCCACCACAATCTATGCAAAATGTATCGTCAAAAGGTTTAATGAAAGTTAGGCTTCACGAAAAGGGAAAGAACAATTAACAGGATTGCATCATCCAGGAAGTAAAGGTCACTGCCCTGGACCCCCATAAAACTTAAGTTCAAAGGTCTTCTTCTTCCTGGGGATTGCAACCATGGCGACAATGGAGGTACTAAGCCAATCACATTTAAGCATGACAAATCAACAACCAATTACCTTTAAGCATAACCAATTGATAGCGAATCATCAGAGAGCACGTGGAAGGATCTCCACCAATGAGAAGTCGAGAGAGTTAATGACGATGATCTCGGACAAGAAGTTAAAAAGAAGGGAGGTGGGCGTGCTACGAGCTAGGTGTGCTCAACATACGCTCCAACCAAGGTAGTGTACGCTCCATCATGTGAAAGGCCAAATACTTCCTCCAGTATCATCATTCTCCCTTTCGCAAGGTTTAATTTCTACCCCATCCAGGTGTGATCGTTCTTCCCCTGTAGAAAACCACCATTCGACCAAGACTGCGCCATCAATCACCAATCCAATCAAATCCACCCAACCACACAATTCGACAGGATTCTACAGTGAGTCCACAGCAATCCCACAGTAAGTCAACACCCCAAGTCGACACCACAACACCAATGCCACAGAGAGTCGACAGGATTGCGTCCCTGTAGGCGCCATCCCGACCAGAGAGCTGCAGACAAACGGAATATAATAAACAAAATATGGAAGCCGAGCTCCCCATGAAAAAAGGGGATACACCGGCGCTGACGTCACGCCACCATTACGCTGCGGACTTTTTTTTTTTTTTTTGTTGTTGTTGTTGTTCCCCGCCCACTCGCTTGTTCTTTTGTAACTATTGTGTTGGAGCGGGTCGCTCCTCAAATAAATGCATGTATTAGTTTATAATTAAATGGAATCCCTTCTTTCTTTTTCCCAGTGAGAGACGCCTACGGAAGCCAACAGAATTTCAGAAGTGGGATAACCCTGAAGAAAGAAGAATTGCTGGAGTGATTGAGCAGCAACAAAGGATGCGCGACGCCATGTTGGAATAACCTAAAGAAGAAGCTGCAGAACGAATGGTATGTACGTAAACTTATTACCATTTATTTGAAAGTATTTTAAAGTATTACCATTTATTTTTTAAAGTGTATTTTAAAGTATTACCATTTATTTGAAAGTATTTTAAAGTAAATTGAAAAAAAGTAGCGGTAAATACGCTGATAACCTAACTTGAAGAAACAAATAGAAGTATTATTACAAGTCATCTCGATAAAAGTATTATCGCAAAGTATCGCGGTATAAGTGTTGTCCCAAAATTACTAAAGAAAGTTGATTTCGTTTAGAGAAATAATTAGAACAGTACGTATCAGGTTTAGCTAGTTTTATTTAATTATTTTTGTTTTGTTTATACTCTATCTTTTTTAAAAAATATGACTTATTTCGCCAGAGTAAAGAAATGCGATTTGAGCAAGTTGGCGTATAAACTCGGCGAGGTAGTACCGCCAGAGAGCAGGATCGTCGACTTAAAACGCCTAATCCTGAATAGTCAATCTTACGAAGAAGAATTCGCAAAGCAACTGTTGGAGACTCTGATCGAAAAACGGGAACAAACAGAACGAGCAAAACGGGAGCGAATGGAACAAACAGAACGAGCAGAACGGGAGCGAATGGAACAAAGAGCACGAACAGAGCGGGAGGAAGAAGAACGAATAGAACGGGAACGAAAGAAACAAATGGTAATGGAATTCGAGCTTGAGAAGCTGCGCATCCAGACTATGCATGGAAACAACGATCCGTCTCGCGGTACCAATAATAACGCGCATTGCGAGATACGTAAACTGATGCCCAAGTACGAATCGAAGGACAGTTATTTGAGTTTCTATCTAATTCTTTTCGAACGACAGGCAAAGCGACTAGGGTCGGATGAAGACCAATGGGCATTCAGTCTTCTAGGATTACTACTTTACGAAATGACGCAATTAATCGCTCGGGAGACAGAAGAGCAAAGCGGCGATTATAGATTCGTGAAAAGGTTGCTCCTAAAACGGTAAAAGTTGTGCCCCGAACAGTTCAGACAAAAATTCGAGAAGCACGATAAATCTCAAAAGGGTTCCTATAGAGACTTAGCTTTCGAATTGCGAGGGTTTTTCAACGAATGGATTGAAGGAATGAACGTGGAAAATTTCGACGCTCTAAAGGATTTGTCCGTCACTAACCAGCTAAAGAAAAAGGTCCCAAATGTGCTGCGTAATCATCTCATTGACGATTGGACCAAGATAAACAACCCAGATGTGATGGCGGATAAACTAGAAGAGTACGAAAATGTTCGCGCCGAGATGGGACCTCCGCATTGAAATTCGAAATACACCATACCACCGTCGTTTCAGCAGAAATCTGCGAGATTTCCCAACCGAAGCGAAGTTAAAGAGACTGAACAAGGAACGAATGTTTCGAGTAGAGAGGCTGCAAGGAACGAAATCAGTGCAAAGTATCCTAACACCTCGAGGAGAATGGTCAACCGTGCAATCAGAAACGACAAGGGAGAACCGAAGTGCTTCAACTGCAATCAGTTTGGACACATTGCCAGAGACTGCCCAGTACCCAAGGCTACGTTGACATGCCGAGGATGCGGTCAAACGGGGCACAAGGAAAGAAATTGCACAAGACCCAAAGAAGGACTAAAAGTAGCCAACCTGGAAGTCGAAGGACTGAAGCCTGTCCCGCCAGATGTATATTTGAAGAAGGCCAAGATCGACAACAAGGAGACCGTGAAAGCAATGATAGACACCGGAAGCAGCAGTTGCCTATTAAGAGAATCGGTCGCAAGGAGGATCAACGTCGACATCGAACCAGACTCGACTAGTTTGTACGGCATCGGTAACCAGACCGCACCAGCTGCCAGGACCGTTGGGAAGACGACAGTTGACCTGGAGATTGATGGCGTCGTCGGAAAAGAAATCGCTGTATTCATTGTTAACGATGATGCCCAACCTTATGACCTACTAATTGGAAGAACTTGGACAGATCTGCCCTACGTATCCTTCGCCAGAATCGGTAAGGAACTGCATATTGGCTATTCAACCGAATTTCCGTTTGCTAATTTGCAAGAAGAAATCAAGTCGCGTCGCGTTGAACTGAGGGCAACCGAGACTGTTCAGTTGGGGAGCGACTGCATTAACTTTGCAAGTGCAATCACAGACGAGGTAAGGGACGGCTACGTATTGTTCACAGGAGTAGACGACTGTGTCAATTCTCTATTGGAAGTGGTCGATGGAAAGACGACCGTACCCATCATCTCAGTTGGCAAGGGCAATTTGAGAGTAAAGAAAAACCAATGCATAGGTCGAGTTGAACTGCTGAGCCCTGATGATATTGTTGTTAACCTAGACGTTTCAGAGGATTCGTTTCAGACTAAAGTGAAGAGAAGAGAGAAGGACAGGACCAAATGAAACGAAAGCGCCCCATACTGCCTGAGGACGTCAACATCAATAATTCTCTGACTCCGAAAGAGAGACAAGAAATCCTCGACGTAGTGAATGAATATAGAGACTTTTTCGCTCTTTGTATGGGTGAATTAGGGTGCACCGATGTCACCAAGATGGACATTAAGGAGGTTGATGGAAGCAAGCCAGTCTGTCTGAGACCGTACAAGACGACTGCAAGTGAACGCGAAGCAATCAGGGAGATTGTCAGAGAGTGGAAGGACAATGGAATAGTCACGGAAACTAGATCACCCTACGCTAGTCCCGTCCTACTTGTGAGAAAGAAAACTGGAGATCATCGTTTGCTGGTGGATTATAGGAGACTCAACATTCAAACAGTTAAGGACAAGTTCCCTTTACCGAGGATAGAGGACCTTCTGGAAGACCTACGGAATGCGAAATTCTTCACCACTCTGAATCTGGGGCATGGCTATCTGCAGATACCACTGACTGATAAGGCAAAACTAAAGACAGCATTGATCACCCCAGATGATACAGGTCAATTCGAAAGGATGATTTTTGAACTCGCCAACGCACCAGCAGAATTCCAAAGACTGATGCACACTGTTCTAGGTCCGCTGCTGAACACGAAGGCATTCTGCTATCTCGACGACGTGATTATCCGGGAAAAGGATTGGCGGGAGATGATCTAAAGGTTGAGTGAAGTACTTGAAAGAATAAGATCAGCGAAGTTGACACTGAAACCCTCTAAATGTAAATTCGGAAGAAGGGAAGTTGAGTTCCTAGGGTATGTCATCAGTACAGCCGGACTTAAGCCAGGCCCAAGAAAGATCAAGACAATAGAAGAATTTCCAGAACCCAAGAATGTCCACGACATACGACGCTTTCTGGGACTGACGAACTTCTTCAGACGATTTGTAAAGAACTTCGCGAGGAAAGCAGAACCGCTAAGCAGACTTACGCTGCTGTATCACCTCATAAGCATAAATAAAGAAAGGTACACAATTTGAATGGAATGAAGAACAGCGAAGGTCATTTGGAGGACTTCGAAATAATCTGGTCGAATATCCGGTACTAGCTCATTACAACCCTGAACTTAAGACAGAAGTACATTGCGATGCGAGTGCTGAGGGACTAGCAGGAATGTTGCTACAGGAGGACGAAGACTGCAAATGGCGCTTGGTCTACTGTGTGAGCAAGAAGACAACAGAGGCTGAGAAGATGTACCATTCAAGCAAATTGGAGCTGATGGCGATAGTGTGGACCTTGGATCGACTACGTCAGTTCCTCGTCGGAATCAAGTTTACAGTGGTTACAGATTGCCAAGCACTAGTCTACATGAACGCGAAGAAGACTACAAATCCTCAGATAGCGCGATGGTACAATCTGATTCGGGAATACGATTTCGACATTCGGCATAAACCAGGAGAGAAGATGGCCCACGTAGACTAAATGAGCAGAGCTCCAGTCGACGACCCTAGAGCCACGATGGAGGAAATCGTGGAGAAAAACCTCGAAGTATGCTTCACAATCACACTGGAAGAACAAATCATGATGATTCAGCATTCCGACCCTGAATTGAGAGACCTGATCCAGATCTTTCGAAAGGACCCGTATGATAGAACAGTAGGAGAACAAAATAGAATTAACGACTACAGCTATAAAGGAGGCAGACTTTTCCGCATGGTGAAAAATGAAGAAGAAGAACGAGCCCTGTATGTTATACCCAAAAGTATGAGGAAAAGTTTTTTTGTTAAATTCCATGATCTAATGGGACATTTTGCGGTTGATAGGACTGTCAACAAAATTAAGGAATTGTACTGGTTTCCTTCCATGAAGAGGTACGTTCGACGCCATGTTGCTAGGTGTGTCGAGTGTTTATTTAACAAAGTTCCCGGTGGAAAATAACAAGGCTTCTTACACCCCATTAAGCCAGGCAAGAGACCGTTTTCCATCGTACATATGGACCACGTAGGCCCTTTCTTGAGAAGTACAAGAGGTAACAAGGAACTTTTAGTGATTGTCGATAATCTGACAAGATTTGTCCGATTAAGCCCTGTAAGGAATACATCGACGCAGAACGTCCCGAAGGTAATGAAAAGTTTTGTGTATGATTTCGGACTACCCGACAAGATCATCGGTGACAGAGGGTCATGTTTTACCTCGAGGCAATTTGAAGAATTCTGTCGTGGAAATGGAATACATCATACACTGAACTCTACGAAACATCCGCAAGGGAACGGGATGGTCGAAAGAGTGAACCGAACAGTATTGTCCACTATAGCAACCGGTATCGAGGATCCGCGACGGAAGGATTGGGACCTGAAGATCAAGGAGGTAGAGCGAGACCTGAATAATGCGGTGAACAAGACGACGAATAAAACACCGTTCGAAACACTCCACGGCTATTCCCCTCGATTCCACGACGGGATACTTAGAAGATTAGCCGACGAAGATATGGATCCGTGGACCGAGCCGGAAAGAATTCAAGAGAGTGTGAGAACCCAAATTGAGAATAAAAAAGAAATCATCAAGACGTGCTACGATAAGAAGAAATGCCGTACACTCCAATTCGAAGTAGGAGAAATTGTAGTGATGAGGCATGTACCCAAAATGACTGGTGAACCACCAAGGCGCAACCCAAGTATCGAGGACCTTTGATAATCACCGAGGTTCTGCCAAGCGACACGTACAGAGTGACTCAGTTAAGCGAAAGAACCGGTAGACGGTTCTACACGACAACGGCCCATATCAGTCATCTGAAGTCTTGGCACAGTGAAGAAGATGATTCAGCTACAGAAGAAAGTCCGGACGAGGAGTCAAAAGAAGAAGACACCCTCCGACGCAAACCACGACGTTCCTGCAACGCAAGGTTCAATCGAGGACGATTGAAATCCAGGAATGGCCGAATGTAGGCGCCCTCATGTAGGCGCCATCCCGACCAGAGAGCCGCAGACAAACGGAATATAATAAACAGAATATGGAAGCCGAGCTCCCCAGAAAAAAAGGGAATACACCGACGCTGACGTCACGCCACCTCTACGCTGCGGACTTTGTTGTTTTTGTTGTTCCCCCCCACTCGCTTGTTCTTTTGTAACTATTGTGTTGGAGCGGGTCGCTCCTTAAATAAATGCATGTATTAGTTTATAATTAAATGGAATCCCTTCTTTCTTTTTCCCAGTAAGAGACGCCTACGGAAGCCAACAATCCCGACCAGAGAGCCGCAGACAAACGGAATATAATAAACAGAATATGGAAGCCGAGCTCCCCAAGAAAAAAAGGGATACACCGGCGCTGACGTCACGCCACCACTACGCTGCGGACTTTTTTTGTTGTTGTTGTTCCCCGCCCACTCGCTTGTTCTTTTGTAACAATTGTGTTGGAGCGGGTCGCTCCTTAAATAAATGCATGTATTAGTTTATAATTAAATGGAATCCCTTTGTTGAATTTGAAAAAAAAAATGGAGGAAGGTCAATCTTACCCAGATTGAAAATAGAGATTCACCAGTTGTATTTGCACAAGTTGTGGAAATGCAATTTAACAAAAATGGCATAATTATATATTTTATTTTGCTTATCAAAAATGACTGGTCATCAAAATAAAAAATAGAAATAGATAAAAAGGGTGATAATCAAATTGGCCAAAAGTTTAGATATATTTAAAATTAGAATAAAAAACAAGTGATGCAAGATAAATATACATACAAACAAATAATGTAGAGAGCAAAATAACTAGGGTTGGAAAGGCAAAATCTTTTTCAAACAAAGTTTACAAATACTTATCTAAGCTTCTGTTTATAAAAACAAATCTTGTTTTCAATTCTGTCGATAAATCCGATCATGAGTTATTGTAGAATTCTTCACTTGAGAAAATATCCGGATCAATTATTCTGTTCCATAACAGGAAACTATATCGCAACCCACTTAATTGGTGCGCAATTCTAAAACGACGCCCTTCTCGTTATCTTCTTTGTTTCTTCAACACGTGGCTACTTATTCCTTCTGCGTCAGGGAGCTCATATTTCCCCGAGCCTATACACCAGTGCTGCCGGTTGTCCTTTCTTCTTTTTTCTTCCCGTCACCGCGCATAGGTGCTCGCGCATGGGATGGGGGGGCGATGTCTTGTTTGTTTACAAATTTTGCTCCTTCCATTCTTTATTCCTTTCCACTCATTAAGAGAAAGAGGCAACAAAAATAAAATAAAAATATATATACATAATAATAATAGGGGAAAATCTATAAAACATACAATTATAAATTATCTATTTTTAACACCCTTCTTTCTTTTTCCCAGTAAGAGACGCCTACGGAAGCCAACACCCCGATCCCACATGTATATATAACAAAAAGAGTTATTTACAAATCAAATTGTGTTTTTACCATTTACTAGACGCGGGCAATACCCGGGGTATATGTATCAAGCTTTATTGTGAAAAAAATGGTTAGACATTCAATGTTCAAAGGATTCTCCTTCGCTAGCCACTACTTTTTCTCATCTTTCTGGCAATTGACGGATCCCATCGCGGAAAAGAACGGTTCATTGGCCACTATCAGTGTTGGGCATTAAAAAATTATTTTTCAATTAAATTGAAGTGCAATTAACAATTAATTAATTGTTAATTAGAAAAGTGCAATTAACAATTAATTAATTGTTAATTGTATGAATACAATTAACAATTAATTAATTGTTAATTGTTAATCTTTAATAAATAATTTTAATTAATATTTGCCCAACACTGCCTGAGATAAAAAGTGTTTTTATTAAATACAACACACCTTTACCATCGTCAGCTGCAGTTGAACGCCTTTTTTCTTTTGCGACAATGACAAATCTGCCAAAGAGTCACAAATTGTCGGACAGCATGTTCGAGAAGAGAGTGGTACTGAAATGCAGTGTTGGGCATTAAAAAATTATTTTTCAATTAAATTGAAGTGCAATTAACAATTAATTAATTGTTAATTAGAAAAGTGCAATTAACAATTGATTAATTGTTAATTGTATGAATACAATTAACAATTAATTAATTGTTAATTGTAAAAATACAATTAACAATTGATTAATTGTTAATTGTGAAAATTACAATTAACAATTAATCAATTGTTAATCTTTAATAAATCATTTTAATTAATATTTGCCCAACACTGGCCACTATCCATTCATCGATTCATTTTTTTGACTTCATTGTAATTGGAGAAGTGCTAGTCAGCCAGATTATGCTGCATTGATAGGAAGAGATAATAATGGGAAGGATCAATGTCAGGGCTATACGGCGGGTGGGGTTGGACTTCCTAATTGAGCGTTTCTAAGTATGTTTTAACGGGTGCTTCAGCATGTGGCCGAGCTTTATCATCTTTATTCATCATCTATTATCACTTTGTCGTGTCTCTTGGCGTATTGTAGCCGTTTTTCTTGCAATTTTCGGCTCAAACGCATCAATTGTCTTCGGTAGACCTCCCCTGTGATTATTTCGTTCGGTTGTAGCAGCTCATAATATACCACTCCTAGCTGGTCCCAACAAATACACAGCATAATCTTCTCGCCATGAATATTCGGCTTGGCCGTCGATGATGAGGCAAGGTCAGGGTATCCATACGTTTCCCGACGTTTTAGATTATCGTAATGGACCCACTTCTCATCGCCAGTTACAATTCGAGGCAAAAAACCCTTTCTTTTTTTGACGTTGGAGCAGTTGTTCCCACGTGAAAAAACGGCGTTCGACGTCTCTTGGCTTCAGTTCAAACGGCACCCAATTTCCTACCTTTCGGATGATTCCCATTTCTTTTAAGCAATTAAAAATGGATGGTCGAGTGATTTCAAGTGTTTTTTAGAGTTCCTTTTGCGTTTGTGTTTGATCTTCATCGAGCCTTGCCTCTAATTCTTCATCCCCAAACTTTGGTGGTGCTCCGGGTCTTTCTTCGTCTTCCAAATCAAAGTTGACACTTTTAAACCGTGCAAACCACTTCTGACACGTTCGTTCAGCTAGAGCATGGTGACCATAAACTTCCTCTGAAATTCGATTACTCTCAGCAGCTTTTTTCTTCATATTGAAGTAATGAAGTAAAACTCTCCGCAAAAACACATTATTTGGCACAAAAGTTTACACTTTAGGAGAAAACAGAAACTAGGTTGTTTACACTTCAGAGAAATGACTGTTACTGAAAAAGGAAGTATCTTGCCAGATGAAATAATGGAATAATAAACTAGTAGCGCCATCTTTATCAAAACCGTACGAAATTATTTATACTCCCACTATATAGAATGAGAGTTTTTTTAGCTTTAAATACTCGTATATATGCAATAGAGCTGTGACTTCGCTCGCCGTGCTCGGCATTTAACCAAGTGAATGTTCAACCGATCTATATTATTCTGATAAATATTATTATATTAATAACCGTTTTTTTTCGGCTTAGTTGTCTATAAGGGACAGTTAAAAAAAGGGTAATTATATTTTTAAAATATGAAAAATAACATTACTGTGCTATTATAAACATTTTGTGTCCTAAAATACACTAATTGGTCCGTCTTATTGTCTAAGTCGCATTTTATGGGCTCGAAACTATGATGCGTTCTCCTTCCAGATATAGTTCTGTAACTTGTGAAATTTTCATTCAGATTGGTCAAATATTGTAGGCGTGCATAAGGAACAAACATACTCAAACAGTCGCATATTTCTATTTTATTTATATAGATCGATTTTACAAAAATCTAGACGTGACGGGAAAAAAATGTGAAGATCATTTTCGAAATCAGCACACCAAATAACATACACAAATCAGTTCTTGAATTTTTGAAAATATAAATTTCGTAGGCCTGTGGTGTTATTTGCCCTAGAAAGGCAGATTTTCTCGAAGGCTTGCAAAACTTTAAAAAAATCATAATAAATGTTTTATCTAACAACCAATTTTACTTATTTAAAAAATTACTGAGTAACTCTTGCTCGCGCGTATTTCATATTTTATTTATTTTTAAATCCATAGTACTAGATTGATGAGTCATATAAAATAAGCTATTTGTTTTACAAATTTTGGTTTTCGGTTTATTAAACAAGAAATCTCCGACTTACTACATTGGCTGGCCTATGGAAAACCTACCATGGATAATGGAATGAAATGTAACTCACTACTCTCTAAAAAATACCATTTTATTGAAAAAAGATATCTAACTCTATCTCAGATAAAGGGAGTTCATATTTTGAACACATTAAATCATTTTTATCACCTAAAGACTTTAGACTTTTCCCATTAAAATCATTCAAATAAACCTAAAATACTCCTTGTGCCTATAAAGAAAATTAAAATATATTTTGCTTATAAAATATTCTTAAATTAGAATTTTAATTTGTATAAAAAAGAAAACACAGAGGGCACATGCATAATTGATAAGGCCCACTATTGAGTAAATGCATCGGGAGAAATTTAATACCTTCGCTACCTTTCCTGCCGTGATTTCTTACCGGGCAATCAGGGAGCTGGCATCGATTGTGTGGCAGTTAATTGACATTCTCTCCTTACCTGCTGCTGGCTGATTAATTGCCGACAAAACCTGACAAAACCCAATTAACTTTTTAATTAACGACACACATAATTTAATTATTGTCACTTCTCTTGAGTCCAATTGTAATGGCTAAAAAATGGTTTGATTTTTTTATAAACTGGGTATTTGAAGGTTGATTTTTTTTATTTTGGATAATTTCTTTAGCTTCAATTGAGTTTACTTTACGTGATCACCAATCTCATTCCGATGAAACCACACACTGCTAATTTTTTCTTTAAATCTTTAGGTCTCTCTTTCGTGCTTGTAGTTATTTGTATAGCTGGATATACCCTTCAAAAATCTATGGCTAAAGCAATTCCCGTTAATTGACCGTCTAGTCTAGGCGGCATTATTTTTTTTTTTTTTAATTTTCATTGCGCTTTTTATAAAGAGAGTATAAAACTTGGAATATATATATATTAACACTTTCTACATCATAAGAGATTTAGTCTGTGCGTTATTAGTTTAGTTTCTAATTTCTCTCTTTGTATATTTTTAAATCTCCGAAGGGCGAGAAGGCAGAAATGTATCCTTTCTTATACTTAAAGGAGAGCAAAAACAAAATTTTGTATTGCATATAAAATTGAGGTATATAATTCAAGAAACACAGATGTTTGAGTGAAAGTTTGTGCAAGTTTGCTTTATTCATGTAACTAGCGGATGTGTACCCGGCTTCGCCCGGGTTTTATCCGAGTGAAAGTTTGCCTAACGAATATTATATATTATGAAGTATAATAAACAATGTTAAAGATTAGTTTTAATTATTAATCAAGATTGTGTGTGAATATGTGAGAAAGATGTAATATCGTTGTTGTTTTCTTGGCCGACTGTTCTACATATGGTGTTATCTTAAAATTGCTTGTTTTGAATATTTTTTTAGATTGAGTTGAATGAATTGCTGAATTTTTTTTTGTATTTATATATAAATAAATTAACTCTGTTGATTTTTTTGTATTCAATCGATAACAGCGAAGTTACGCATGTTAAAGTTCGGAAAAATATTTTGATGTTAAGCAAACCCTGCTCCATCTCGTTTTACATAAATGTTGAAAATTTGGTTGAAATTGATGCATTGTAACGAAAGTTTTTAGCGAACACCACTTATGAAATTTACATTTTATTAATATAGATATCAGTTTAGCAAGCCAAAATTGAACAATTAAATTTATATCTTTGTGATTATAAGAGTATTTTGTTTGAATAGATAATTATCTCTCTCTATTTATAAATATATATAATTATAATTTAAGTAACGGTGTGAGAGAGAGAGAGAAAATAAAAAAAATAATATGTATAAAAATAGGAAAAAGAGATGAGATAAATAATATTAGAATATATATTTGATATTTCAAAAATATTTTATTTTTAGAAACAATTAAAGCTATAACAAGGTTCACGCAAAATCTTCGGCACTTACGCGTCATATATGGGAAACATAGTAAAATAAAAAAAGGAAGAGTAGAAAATAGTTAGAGTAGAAAAAGAAACGACCGCCAGGTTAACTTTTAACAAAACCCAACCTGCTACCAATCTCTTTCCACCCGGTTGAGAGAGAGATTTGAGATTTTAAAATATTTTATTGACATCATACACAAGTCAATTGTAGTATTATATAATAATTATAAAAAGAGGGATAATATAAAAGAGTAAAATATATACAGTTATGTACAGTCGAGGAGATTCCCCCAACGACAAAGAGTCCCCTCATTCTCCCCTCATCTCAAGGCTCAGAAAGAACCTGTGTATTGATGACTTGGCAAACGCGAGGATGGCGAGGGCGTCGTCATCCAGCCCTTGACCGAAGAGCCAACCCTGCAGGTCGGGTGGTTGCTGTATGATGTTGAAGGCCTCCCGTATGAGGGGTCTGATGGAGCTGCAGGACCAGTAGCTGTGGGCCAACGTCAGGTCACTAGAACCACAGGCGATACAGGTCTCTCGAGCAGAGGCCGGATGTGCAGGATGGGGAAGAGCGTGCAGGGCCAGCTGTACTGCAATGTCGGCATTGTGCCCTGAGAATGCGCAACGTCGAAGCGATGACCAGCCGACGGTGAAAGGGATGTTGACAAAGTCTTGCCAACGGTACAGAAGCTAGGCGATGGGCAGGGTTGGCAGGCGTGGTCGCTCAAGTGTACGGCGGATGGTGCGGGTAGTTAGGCGCATGAGCGGAGTCATCGTCCTCCGCAGCACCATAGCTTCGCCTAGGTTGTCCGCCTGGTGGGACCCTAGGAGGTTTTCTTCAATCAGCCTATTGCAGAATTTGGCCAGCGCTGTGGCGTCTGCAAGAGCGCTTCGGGTCGGACGAATGAGCGGTGACACAGGGCCATCGAAGTCCCCGATACGTGCTCCCATCCACCGTGCAGCGGATAAGAGGCTAGGAGGTAGGCAGGTAGAGAGAAAGAGAACTATTAGGGTTTCCATGCTTTGATATAAAAAGAAAAAAACAATTAAAATATGTTAACTCTAATTTGCACACACTAGAGATTTTTTAAAATAACTTAAAACTTTAAAAATTATGACACAAAATCATACATTAAAAAACTATAGACTTTCTTTATCATTTTATAGTTTGACTATGCCTTAACATGGTTATGTCTTGCCAACTATTCATTAAACCACAAACGGATGTGTCTATTTTCTCCTTTTGATAAATATACTAGTATATATACTAGCGGATGTGTATCCGGCTTCTCCCGGGTTTTATCCGAGTGAGGGTTTGCCTAACGAATATTATTGATAATAATATTCCGGAGCACACAGAATATTATGATAATAATGATAATAATATTCGTTACATTATATATTTATGAAAAAATAGTACAAATGTAATATTGTACTGGGATAAGGTGCATAAATTAAGAAAAAGGCATATCCTGACTTTCAGTTGCACGATAAGGAGATGCCTTTTTCTTAATTATATATTTATATATTATATAAAATATATTATTCGAGAAAATAAACTCACTCTTTCTACTGAAAAGATTTTTAAAAAGATATATATAAATAAAAAATATCTAGAGATATACTACATGATCTTAGTCGAAAGGCCGAGAAACGATATTTAATATATAGAGATGACCTGGCTTCGTGTGTCCGCTGCTCGAGTGAATGTTTCGCTGGTAGAATTTTGTTCCTTCCTACTAAAAATTATTATCTGGCTTCGCCTTTGGTCTGCTTTAATAGATATTCCCCTAAATAATTTTGTTTCTGTCAATCAAACATGATACAGCAATATTGTCATTATCATTTCTGACTAAAAAAATATTGTTGCTCAGTACTTGGTTAATTATAATTTTTCTTGGCTAAAAGTGCGACAAAACCTCTTCCAGATTTAACTCTGTCCTGTTCAAATTTCAGCGAGATTAATTACACATTGAGGGCGTGCATAGCCGACAAACATGTGTATAGATATGTTCCCGGCATTGCCAGGTTTTTACCCGAGTAAAAGTTTGCCTAACGAACATTTGTTAAAACGATTATAGAAAAAATCCAAACCACCTATATATAGATTTATCTATATATATAAAAATGAATGTATGTCTGTTTGTCCTTTATGCCTGACCAAACCACTCATTGGATCGCCATGAAACTTTGGGAAGTTATTTAGTATAGTACTGGGAAGGTTTCTAGCAAATAAAATTTTTGAAATAACTTTTCGCCTAGATATAATCAAGATAAATATTCTAATTTATCTGTTATAATTCAACAATCTGCTCTAAATATTATCATGATGATACGATGATTTTGTAATGTAGAAAATTAGGAAAGACAAAATTCAGGATGACACGGCAATTTATTTGAGACAAGAATAATGATACAATTCCAAGGCAAGATACTATTCCTTTAACTTCCAATTACGGAGGGAACCAATTAATAATGATTTTATTCAACTTATCGAGTATTTTTCAAGGGACCGGGAAAAAATGTTCACTTTATCGAGAGATTCGTTAGACAAACCTTTACTCGGGTAAAATCCGGGCGAAGCCGGGAATATCCATTTCGTAGCTACACCGTCTCTCCAAGAGGCAGTCTCTTATTAAAGGTCTATTAGAGATTCTTTAATAGCAATTAGAATCTTCAATGAGAGACCACCAACAGGAGAAACAAGTTGATTCATGTTTTTAGGTGGTCTTTCTTAAGAGACTCTATTTACATATTTAAAATATGAAAAATTAAAATATTTTAAAATTAAAATATTTTAAAATCAACATTTTCTTACTGTTACGTTTAATTACTGTTAATATCTATATATATATAAATGAATGTATGTCTGTTTGTTTGTCCTTTATGCCTGACCAAACCACTCATTGGATCGCCATGAAACTTTGGGAAGTTATTTAGTATAGTACTGGGAAGGTTTCTAGCAAATAAAATTTTTGAAATAACTTTTCGCCTAGAAATAATCAAGATAATTATTCTAATTTATCTGTTATAATTCAACAATCTGCTCTAAATATTATCATGATGATACGATGATTTTGTAATGTAGAAAATTAGGAAAGACAAAATTCAGAATGACACGGCAATTTATTTGAGACAAGAATAATGATACAATTCAAAGGCAAGATACTATTCCTTTAACTTCCAATTACCGAGAGAACCAATTAATATTGATTTTATTCTACTTATCGAGTATTTTTTCAAGGGACCAGGAAAAAATGTTCACTTTATCGAGAGATTCGTTAAACAAACCTTTACTCGGGTAAAACCCGGGCGAAGCCGGGTACATCCATACAAGAATAATGATACAATTCCAAGGCAAGATACTATTCCTTTAACTTCCAATTACCGAGGGAACCAATTAATATTGATTTTATTCAACTTATCGAGTATTTTTCAAGGGACCGGGAAAAAATGTTCACTTTATCGAGATATTCGTTAAACAAACCTTTACTCGGGTAAAACCCGGGCGAAGCCGGGTACATCCATACAAGAATAATGATACAATTCCAAGGCAAGATACTATTCCTTTAACTTCCAATTACCGAGGGAACCAATTAATATTGATTTTATTCAACTTATCGAGTATTTTTCAAGGGACCGGGAAAAAATGTTCACTTTATCGAGAGATTCGTTAGACAAACTTTTACTCGGGTAAAACCCGGGCGAAGCCGGGCGGGTCCGCTAGTACACTATATAAATATTGTTATATGCGTTTAAATATATTTTTGAAACAGATAATTTTTTGAAAACATTTATTAATTTTAAATAAGATATTTTCTTTAAATATAAATTAATATTAAAATGCCAAGTTTTTTTTACAGCGCCATTGGAATATTATATTACTAAATCCTCAAATTAAATATTAAATTTATTACACTCGTAACACATTTTAGCATTTTTACAATTTATAAATGCGCGAGAGGCGCTGCTTGCGAGTGAAAGTAGAATATTTTCAAATAAAATTGCAAAGAAAATTTATTTCAAATAAAATTAAAACCAGAAACTTTCCCAGTAGTATAGTAAATAAATTCCTAAAATTTCACGGCGGATGGATAATCTTACCTGTTAGCACGTTTTCTTTGAAGTTTCTTCTAGAAAGAACGAGCTGACTCAATTCGATTTATTTCAAACAACAAAAGAGAATTACATTACGATTTAATGCGATTTAGTTGTATTTATAACACAAAAAAAAAAACAGAAGAAGAAAAAAAAATGATGATAAGAAGCAATAAAATTCTATGAATATGAATTATAATTAATTTTAAAAATACAATAATAATAATAATAATAAAAACCTAACATACTCCACCCCGGTGGACTAACTTAGTCCTCAGCAAAAGGTAATGGTACTATTTTAGAGACAGTTCTAGTAAGGCGTTCTTGGTGCTTGGTCTTCACCTTGACGACTCGAACTTTTCCGTCCGCTCCCGGAAAGACCTTGGTGATGCGACCAAGGCTCCAATACATTGCTGGTGGTGATATGGCATCCTTGAGCAAGATGAGGTCACCTTACTTAATGTTGGGTGAGGATTTTTGCCATTTTAGGCGTTGTTGCAAATTGTTGAAGTATTCTCGATTCCAACGTTTCTAAAATTCCTTTTTAATTTTTTTATTTAGGCTCCAGCGATCGAAGTAGTTCATCGGAACATCATCATCATCATTAGATTCTGGAGGGCAGTTAAGGGTCTCCCGATTAAGAAGTGTCCTGGTGTAAGAGGATTAAAATCGTCTGAATCTGAACTTAGAGGACAAATAGGTCGCGAATTTAAACAAGATTCTATTTGAGTTGTCACAGTACTCAGCTCTTCAAAGGTGAGTATCTGAGACTTTGAGAAATCTGAGAAGATGAAATTTGAAAGATTTTATTCCAGCCTCCCAGATACCTCCGAAATTTGGGGCGGAAGGAGGTATAAAATGCCAGTTGATTCGTTCATTAGATATGAATTTTTGAATTGTTGAAGCTTTCAATATATCAAACTGCTCTCGGAGAATTTTGTTAGCTCCCCTAAAGTTGGTCTCGTTATCACTAAATATATCAGAAGGTTTTCCTCGACGAGAAATAAACAGCTTGAGAGCTGCGAGGAAAACCGCTGAAGATAGGTCTGATACAATTTCTATATGAATTGCTTTTGTGCAGAAACATACAAATGAAGCAACATATGATTTTAATTTTACTTTGGATCTTTTGATGTTTGGTTTCATCAAAAACGGTCCTGCAGAGTCGATTCCAGTTTTAGTGAACGGATTTGATTTCACAATTAGGTGCATAGGCAGATCTCCCATGATTTGCTTGGTAACTTGGCGTTTTGCCCTGAAACACACCATGCATTGGTGGATTAGTTTCTTGACCAAACTTCTGCC
This sequence comes from Cordylochernes scorpioides, assembly GCA_030710605.1. Taxonomy (NCBI): domain Eukaryota; kingdom Metazoa; phylum Arthropoda; class Arachnida; order Pseudoscorpiones; family Chernetidae; genus Cordylochernes; species Cordylochernes scorpioides. The sequence goes on from CP092886.1 coordinate 99,830,844, forward strand.
TGCAGAAATCCAATATCGTAATCGTAGTGCTGACATGGTCAGTTGAAGACCAGAATGTAAATGATCCAGATGACACTGTCGCACTATTAATTCCGTGATAAAATGATCTCTTGGTAATATTATTGGATGCTTTTCATCAAATTGCAGATTTGAATGACGTAATCTTCCTCCAACCCGTAATAGTCCAGATTCATCAATGAAAGGATACAAAGATAAATGCCTTGAGTTAGTTGGTAAAGATTTCTTTTGTTTGCAACAGGTAATTTCTGATTCAAATTCAGAACTTTGAATGATATTGTGAATTGAACTTGTTAATTCGCTTGAAGATAGATGTCCTTTCTTTCTTTCATTGAAAAAACATTGGACATTGAATACAAATCTATAAATCCATGCTGTAATTCTATCAAATTCGTTGATATTTGAGTATTTGAAAATGAAGTCTTGGAAAAAATAATTAGTGGAATGAAAAACAGAGAAAGTTTTTCGTCTTTCACCTGAAATTTCTTTCGGAAAATCATATTGAGTTTGAATTGGATCTTCAAAGTTCACATCCGAGAGCCAAGTAGGTCCTCGCCACCAAAGAGAGTGATCCACCAGCTCTGAAGGAGTTATACCTCTGGAAGCGCAGTCTGCAGGATTATCTTTCGAAATGACATAATGCCAGGAAGAATGTAAAGCCAATCTTTGAACTTCAGTAATCCTATTTCCGACAAATGATTTCCAATGTCTAGATTCAGATTTAATCCAGCTGAGAACAGTTTTGGAATCAGTCCATAAAAATACTCTATCAATTTGTAAGCATAAATAATTGCGAATAGTATCATATAAAGTTTCGAGAAGAAGAGCAGCGCACAGCTCCAGCCGTGGTATGGAAATCATTTTCAGAGGAGCTACCCTCGTCTTGGAAGCAATCAGAGAAACTTTCACTTGGCCCGATTTGAAATGAGATCTTATATAAAATACTGCCGCATATGCAACTTCTGAAGAGTCACAAAAACCATGAAGTTCAACAGAAAGTAAAGCTCCCCTGCACGAGAAGTATCTAGGAATTTGAATTTTATTTAATACGGATAATTTCTTTTCGATTTTCTTCCATTGAGAGCACAAAGTATCAGGCAAGGGATCATCCAAATTCAACTTCTGTTTCCAAAGTGATTGAAGCAAAATTTTAAGACGAATAATAACCGGGGACAGCCAGCCTATAGGATCAAAGATTCTGGAGATGTGGGACAACAAATGTCTTTTATAATTCGTTTGTTCTGGAATATCATTAACAAGAATCTGATAAATGTCCAAGGAAGGATTCCAACAAATACCAAGTGTTTTGACACATGAATCACTCTCAAAATCCCGAAGATTATGCCTATCTTCAACCTGTTCGGAAAATCCAGAAAGGACCTCCGGGACGTTTGATCTCCATTTCCTAAGAGAAAATCCGGCTGAAGAAAGATTATTGACTTCAGGAATATGACATGTAGCTTCTTCAATTGTGTCTGCTCCAGAAAGGAAGTCATCAACATAAAAATCGGTTTGTACTATTTTTGAGGCCACTGGGAAAGTTGACACCTTGTCTCTTGCAAGTTGATGTAGGATGCGCATAGTGACATATTGCGCACAAGACTATCCATGTGTCACAGTCAGTAGTCTATAATCCAATAAAGGTTCTGATGATTTTTTCTCCATAAAATTCTCTGGAAATCACAATCCCTAGAATCGATTCTTACTTGGCGATACATTTTCTCTATATCTCCTGAAAAGGCTATTGGGCATGTTTGAAATCTTATCAGAATGTTAAATATATCCTGTTGTAGTTTTGGTCCTACATGAAGAAAGTCATTTAGAGATTTGCCATTGCTAGTTTCGCAAGATGAATCAAAAACAACTCTCAATTTAGTGGTGGTGCTTTGCTCCTTAAAAACACAATGATGAGGTATATAATAGCATTGTCCTGAAGGTGTATCCAGCTCATCACTGGGAATAAGCTCCATATGTTTGACTAAAGGATATTCGTCCATGAAATCACAATATTTTTTTGGATACTTGGAGATTTTTGTAATTTTCTTTCAAGTGATAGAAATCGTTTCAGAGCATTGATCCTAGATTCGCCAAGAGTTGTTAATGTTCTAAATGGCAGCCCAACAGAGTACCTTCCATCTTCCAGAATTTTGAGGTTATTAATATATATTTCTTCACATGAAATTTCTTCTCTGTTTAAAGATTTGGCAAAGGGTACTGACTCCAGCTCCCAGGATATTTTGAGAAAATCATCTTGTTCCTCCGACGCGAACATAGTTATATCTTGATTGGAATTTTCACCTGACAGTAATATTTTACCTGTAAGTAACCATCCCAATTTGGATCCGCACGCAGTGGGTCCAGATAAATTTTGGAATCTAACCTTCCTGTTAAATAAGCATGGAGCAAGCTCTGCTCCTATCACTAAATCAATCTGGCTAGATTTGTCAAAATTGGGGTCAGCCAACAGAAGATTTTTCAAATAAGGCCAATTATCCTTTTCTATAAATAAATTGGGCAATACTGATGTTATCTCATCAATGACTATAGGATTGGCGTTGAATATTAGGTTTGAGAAATGTGGACTAAATAGGAGAGATACCTCACCCATTGATTGTTCTACTAGTTTGTTTCCCAAACCAAAAACTGTAGTTTTACATTCAGCAAGAGGAAGATTTAATTTCTTTCGACAACTATTTGTTATAAGACACCTTTGAGAGCCTGTATCTATGAGGGCTCTACATGTTTGAAGAACCCCGTTTTCCGATTTGACCTTTATTAAAGCCGTAGAGAGTAATATCCTATCATGACTTTTGTTGTCTGCAAAACATGAGACACTGGCATGGGTCAATGGAGATATGTCCGCAACAGGACTTAACATTTCTGGTTTGAACTGATGCAAAAGAGTATGATGTCTCTTATTACATGATTTGCAATTTTGCGTGAAGACGCATGACAATACTCTATGGTTAGATCTTAGACAGTTGTAACATAGACGATTATCTTTTACAAATGTCCATCTTTCAGGTAACACCATACCATTAAACTTAGGACATTTTAACAAAAAATGTTCACCTTTACATAAGACGCATGACTTGACTCTGCTATCTATACTAGAGTCAGAGGCAAATGTTGCTGAATGGGAATGAGTGGATTTATTCATTTTGTAGAATTGTTTCGCATTTTCTTTATTCTGAAAACTCCCGAGACTTCCAGCAAATCTTTCCAGGAAAGCAATCATCTTTTCATACGATGGATATTGTTTCTCAAGCAAACTCATCTCCCATTCCTTTCTTATTGAACGATCAAGTTTTGATTGATTTTTTTTTTATATGAATTAAAAACATATCCGATAAATTATTACGTTCCAATCCGAGGATAGAGAGATTCTGAATGCTTTCGTTACAAGTGTCCAGGAGATCAAGTAAATCTTTAGTCGATTCTTGTTTTACATTTTTTAGATCATACAAATTTTGAATTTGTTTAAAAGCCAATTCACTTTTTTTGTCGAATCTATTGACCAAGGTTTGCCAGTCAATAGGATAATTTTCATCAGAAATATTGAACGTCCTAATAAGTCTAGCGGCATTTCCTTTTAGTGCAGAATTTAAATATTGAAGTTTTTTATAATTTCCCAGTGTTGGATTTTGATCAATAGATCTAATAAAAATTTCCTTAAAACTCAGCCAAAATGAAATATCACCACTAAAGGTGGGCAATTGAAATTTGGGAAGTTCTAAATGCGTTTCACCAGAAAATGTATTTTTATTTGAATTTCCCAGCGATCTATTCATTTTTATCAGAAAAGAATTGATTTTAGACTTTGCCTCAAAGGATACCTTGAATTTTTCTTCAGCATTAATGCCTTTATATTTTACTAAATTCACATATTGATTATCAAAGCTAGCTTTTAAATTTAACAAGTCTTCTTTATTTTGCATAATTGCGTATTTATCATTACCTTCTAAATTATATTCTACATCTGCTTTTATCAATTCTAAACTTTTATTCAGAGATTCAAAAATTAAGATTTCTGTTTCCATATTTTGAATATTAGTATTCAAAACCTTACCTTTCTTTATTTCTATGGCTTCTAAGAAATTTCTATTTCTTCTACTTCTTTCCCGGGTTTCGGCACCAAAAAATGTTAGCACGTTTTCTTTGAAGTTTCTTCTAGAAAGAACGAGCTGACTCAATTCGATTCAATTCAATTTATTTCAAACAACAAAAGAGAATTACATTACGATTTGATGCGAATTAGTTGTATTTATAACACAAAAAAAAAAACAGAAAAAGAAAAAAAAACAACAAAAAAAATGATGATAAGAAACAATAAAATTATATGAATATGAATTATAATTAATTAATAAAATACAATAATAATAATAATAATAAAACCTAACATTACCTTTCAAAACATACATCGTGTAAACAAACTAACATTCATCTTGTAAATAAACTACGTGTAAAATTATTAGCCAAACAAATTCATTTATCGTCGCGACCAGTGCTGCGCCAAGCGGTAAACGGCTGGAACTTACGCTCTGTGATTTTACATTTTTAAACAAAAGCACATTACCCTTTTTAGTTTTTAATAGCCTATATGTTAAAGGAATTCTTCAGCTACCTACATGCGAAATTTCATAATGATTGATTCCGTAGATTTTGCGCAACGCGATAACAAACATCGATTTTGGATTTCATTTTATAGATATAACCTATATCTATAAAAATGAATGCATGTGTGTGTGTGTGTCTGTCCTTTATGCCTGACCAAACCACTCATTGGAATGCCATGAAACTTTGGGAAGTTATTTAGTATAGTACTGGGAAGGTTTCTAGCAAAAAAAATTTTTGAAATAAATTTTCGCCTAAAAATAATCAAGATAAATATTCCAATTTATCTGTTGTAATTCAACAATCTGATCTAAATATTATCATGATGATACGATGATTTTTAATGCAGAAAATTAGGAAAGACAAAATTCAGGATGACACGACAATTTATTAGCGACAAGAATAATGATACAATTCCAAGGCAAGATACTATTCCTTTAACTTCCAATTACCGAGGGAACCAATTAATATTGATTTTATTCAACTTATCGAGTATTTTTCAAGCGACCGGGAAAAAATGTTCACTTTATCGAGAAATTCGTTAAACAAACCTTTACTCGGGTAAAACCCGGGCGAAGCCGGGTACATCCATACAAGAATAATGATACAATTCCAAGGCAAGATACTATTCCTTTAACTTCCAATTGCCGAGGGAACCAATTAATATTGATTTTATTCAACTTATCGAGTATTTTTGAAAGAACCGGGAAAAAAAGTTCACTTCATCGAGAGATTCGTTAGACAAACCTTTACTCGGGTAAAACCCGGGCGAAGCCGGGTGCATCCGCTAGTAATAAATAAAAAAGGAAGGATATTTAATATATTTTTCGAGCAAACATAACCACTCTCCCTATTTTTAAAAAGATATATATAAATAAAAATATCTAGAGATATACTACATGATCTTAGCAAAAAGGCCGAGAAACGATATTTTATATATAGAGATGACCTGGCGTCGTGTGTCTCCTGCTCGAATGAATGTTTCGCTGGTGGAATTTTGTTCCTGCCTACTAAAAATATTATCTGGCTTCGCCCGTGTTCTGCTTTAGTGAATATTCCCCTAAAGAATTTTGTATCTGTCAATCAAACATGATACAGCAATATTGTCATTATCATTTCTGACTAAAAAAATATTGTTGCTCAGTACTTGGTTAATTATAATTTTTCTTGGTTAAAGTACGCCAAAAAACTCTTCCAGATTTAACTATCTGTCCTGTTTAAATTTCAGCGAGATTAGTTACGTATTGAGGGCGTGCATAGCCGACAAAAATATATATATTTGTTCCCGGCTTCGCCTGGTTTTTACCCGAGTAAATGTTTGCCTTGCGAAGATTTGTTAAAACGATTCTAGCAAACATCCAATCCCTACTGAATTTATACTTGTCTATAATCTCGATAATTTGATATTTTTCCCGGTCCCTTGAAAAATACTCGAAGAGTTGAATAAAATCAATATTAATTGGTCAACTCGGTAATTTGAAGTTGAAGGAATAGTATCTTGCCACAAACGAAGATTTGTAAATAACTCTTTAGCGAATGCACCCTGCTTCGCCCGGTTTTTATCCGAGTAAAAGTTTGCCTAACGAACATTTGTTAAAACTATTCTAGAAAACATCCAATCCACCTATATATAGATTTATAAACGTATATATTGTTATATGCGTTTAAATATATTTTTGAGAAAAACATAATTTTTTTGAAAACATATATTAAATTTTAAATAAGATATTGTCACGTTTGTGAATTTTATAATTAATTATTTCTTTTTTTCTCTCTCAGACACAATGAATTATGTATATTAATTTGAAAAATCATTTTTGTTATTGTATAATCCTTCTGCTAATGTATAATTTTCTTTTACATCATAAACCTTAGATTAATAATACATTAGATCAGTAAAAACATGAGGGCAATCATCTTGTTCTTTTACCTACTTTATTTTTTATATAACAAATGTAAACAACAAAAAAGGTGATGATGATAAATTCAATGAATATTTACAGAATCATAGAAAAATTATATTAAACCTTTAACTATAATCATAAATATCCTAACTAAATTAAACATTCTCCCGCCACAAACTTGATGGGGGACCATCAAAAACATTATATAGGTAACAAACATAATTTTACAATAGGTCTTCTGTAAGTCCCATTAGCAGTCTTGACTTCTAACACTCTGATTCTAGCGTCATCTCCTGGAAACACCTTTGAAATTCTTCCAATCTTCCATGCTAGTGGAGGCTGTTGTTTATTCTTTATCAACACCAGGGATCCTTCCTTAATGTTGGGTTGGGGCTTACACCATTTGGATCTTTGTTGAAGTCGTGACACATATTCTTGGGACCATCTTGTCCAAAAATGATTCATTGATTTTTGAATTATTTGCCATCTATTTGGCAAACTCATTGCTATGATGTCATCTTCATCGGGAAGCGCTGTTAAAGAACCACCCATTAAGAAATGACCAGGAGTCAATGCCTGTAGATCTTCAGGGTCCTCAGAAAGAGGACAAAGAGGTCGCGAATTCAGGCAAGCTTCAATTTGTGCTAACAATGTTGTTAGTTCTTCAAAATTTAGCAAAGCACTGCCCATTGTTCTTCTAAGATGAAATTTCATGGACTTAACTCCGGCTTCCCAAAGTCCACCAAAATGTGGAGCTGATGGTGGTATAAATTTCCACTGAATTCGTAAGAACCTTACTGGCATTGTGACATAGTTTCCCAATAATCTTATGTGCACCAACAAAATTAGTGGCGTTGTCACTATGAATTGTTGCTGGTTTACCTCTTCGAGCAATGAACCTTCTTATTGTGAATATGAGAGCATCTGTGGTCAGACTACTGATTAATTATAGATGAATGGCCCGAGTGCTGAAACATATGAACAAGGCAACGTAAGCCTCCATGGTTGAAGTTGTACGTCCCATGTTCCGTTTAATCAGAAAAGGTCCTGCAAAATCTATTCCAGTTACCAAAAACGGCCTTGATCTGTTGATCCTTGCAAAAGGTAGATTTCCCATTAATTGAAAAGGAGCTTCTTTACGAAATCTAGCACATTTCATGCATGTTCTTAAATTTTTCCGTACAACATTTCTTCCAGAAGGTATCCAGAATATATTTCTTATTGCTGCAAGCGTAGCTTGAGTTGATGAGTGAAGATTATGGACATGAACATTGTTTACAATAAGAGTGGTAAGATGATGTGATCTTGGGAGTAAAATTTGATTAAATTCGATCACCAAAAACATTTACATTTTTTAATCGTCCGCCAACTCTAATGATTCCTCTTGAATCCAAAAAGGGACATAGATTGTATATTCTACTCTTATTCGGGATTGGCTTGTTGCTTAACAGGCAATGCTTTTCTTTGGAAAATTCAATAGATTGAACACACTTGACAACTGTCAACAGGGCATCATTCAACTCTCTTAATGTTAAGGGCTCCCTGTTTCTTGAATGTGAAGGCATTCGACTGTTGTTGACAAATCTTAAGCACCAAGCTATGATACATTTCAGTTTGGTTAATGATGAGCAGTTTATCACAATGGATGGAATTTCACACTCAATTGTACCAAAATACGTCTTGAATTTTTCTTCTTCTTTAAATTCTTCCTTGGAGCTATTAATGAATTTCTTAATTTCAAGGGCAGGTTCAATTAGCCATGGTGGCCCATTCCGCCATAGTGGATGTTCTACTAAGTCGGATGGAAATATTCCACGTGATGCACAGTCTGCTGGATTCTGCCTTCCATCAACATGGCACCAAACACCGGAGACAAGCCGGTGTATCTCAGCAACTCGATTTGCCACAAATGTCTTCCATCGGCACGGCTCGGAATTGATCCAGCATAAGGCTATAGTAGAATCAGACCATAAATAAATTTCATTGATGGTAAGAGGAAGGTTATCATATACAGTTTTCATTAATCTTGCCAAGAGTAGAGCAGAACATAATTCTAACTTTGGAAGTGAAACTACCTTCATGGGTGCGACTCTTGTTTTTGCCACTAAGAGAAATGTCTTAACGCTTGTGTTTGAGAGGATCACCTTTAGATACAGAGATGCAGCATATGCCTTCTGTGATGCATCACAAAACCCATGAAATTCTACCTTCATAAATTTACCTGGTACCACGCATCTTGGGATCTGAATGTGCTCTAACGATGAAAGATCCTGGTTTATCAAAGTCAGCTTCCTTCTTAGTTCCTCTGGAATTGGGTCATCCCATTCCAAACCAGTCTTCCAAAGTTCTTGAAAAATCAGTTTAATAGTGGTCGTAAATGGTGAGATTCAACCCAGTGGATCAAATATTTTAGCAACCTGTGATAGTATTCCTCGTTTTGTCATAGAGTTCAGTGGCAGAGCTATTCCCTTAAATGTGAAACCATCAGTTCTTGGTTGCCATTGAAGGCCTAAAACGTTGACAAATTCCTTGGAATCCTCAAACTCAATATTTGTGTTGGTGGATCTTAAATGATTTGGTAAAAGTGACAGAACATCAGGAACATTGGAGGTCCACTTACGAAGTTCGAAGCCTCCTGCACTTAGTAAACCATAGAGTTCTTTAACCAAATTCTTGCCTTCATCTACTGAAAAAGTTCCAGTTACTAGATCATCAACATAAAAATCTGTCAATGCTATTTTGCTAGCCCTTGGAAACTTACTCTGCTCATCCAAAGCCAACTGTTTGATGATACGAGTGGCCAAAAATGGTGCACAACTAGTCCCGTAAGTGACAGTTTCTAGCCGATAGTCCCTTATTTTATCATTAGGATCATTCCGCCATACAATTCTTTGGAATTCTGAGTCGTCTTGTGATATTCTAATTTGCCTATACATCTTGGCGATATCAGCATTTATAGCAACAGGATGAATTCTGAATCTCAGAATGATGTGAAACAAATCCTGTTGAATTTTGGGCCCTGGAATTAAAGCATCATTCAAGGACAAACCTGAATCAGTCTTTGCTGATGCGTCAAATACTACTCGTAATTTGGTGGTACAACTTTTTTCCTTTATTAGAGGATGATGAGGCAGATAGTACCTTCCCTTAATGATATCTTCCTTTGGTACTAAGCTCATATGTCCCAATTCAAGATATTCCTTAATGAAGCTTCTATATTGGTCATAAACTTCAGGTCGTGGAATCAAAGATCTTTCCAAAGAACAATGTCTTTTGATCGCATTGGATCTTGAATCTCCTAAATGGCAGTCATTCCGAAATGGCAGTTGTACAACATATCTGCCTGTGGAATCCCTTCCATGTGTTTCCACAAAATGGATTTCAGCTTCATTTTCATCCTTATATATAGAAGTCACATCAGGAATGGACTCCAATTTCCAAAATTTTTCGACTATATTTTCGGTTTCCAGGCATGCATGATGTGACCGAATGATATTCCTAACACTTCTCCTACTACCCTTAGAGGAAACTCTTCCAGAAAGGAGCCATCCTAATTTAGAAGAAGTAGCAGTTAGTTGTTCTTCATCGCCGATAACGGACTCGCCAGTGAACAGGGTCATAGCTAACTCAGCACCAATTAATATGTCGATGGGAGCAGAAATATTATAATCAGGATCAGCCAGAGGCATGGTTTTGAAATGCGCCAAGTTTGACTTTGGACATGTAAGAGTTGGCAAATTATTTGTCAACTTATCTAACACCAAGGCGTTCGTTCACCTTGAAAAGTTCATCGGATTTGAAATGTGGCGTAAATTCAAACTCCACAGGTCCATAAGAGTGACTCGCAAAATGTCCCGAAATTCCCGATATCTGCGAGTGTACGGTAACATAATGAAGTCCTAGTCTTTTTCTACATTGTCCTGATATAAAGTTCGCCTGAGACCCTGAGTCTATCAAGGCTCTACATGTCTGAGGCACACCATTGTTATCTTTGATTTTAATCCTAGCGGTTGTAAGCATAACATTTGAAAAATATTTCTCATTACTTAAAAGACAAGTTGTATTTTTGATGTCTTTTCCACACTCAAATTTCCCTTCATCAACTTCTTGAACCTTGGTTTCTTGGTGAATCAAAGTGTGGTGTCTTTTCTTGCAAATTTGACAAATGTTTTTGCAATAACAATTCTTTGCTAAATGGTTTGGCTTTAAACATCTGAAACACAATTTAGCCGAACTAACAAAATTCACTCTCTCTGACTCAGGTAATTTAGAAAATAAATTACAGCTTGAAAGAGCATGAGCACCTTCACATTTAAGACATTTTATCATATATGAATTATAAGCATTCACCTTTTGTAATTCCTTTTTCATTGAATGTTTCTCCACATTTGAATCTTTATTTGGCAAATTCTGCAAGCTTTTTGCGTGAATTTCTAAAAATTCCATTAAATCCTTAATTGAAGGCACAACTCTTGGGTTGTTCTGCAATTCCCATTGTTTTCTTGTGGTTTTATCAAGCTTATCTTGTATGATCTTGACGAAAAATACCTCAGATAAACTATCGATTTGGTAACCTAATACCTTCACTGTTCTTACTATTTCGTTGCAGCTATCTAGAAGTTTAAACATTGACTTATGGTTGTCATCGGCTAATTTTGGTAATCTTTATGCATTATCTATTTGGGTGAAAATTAGATCCTTTGGGTTATCATATCTTGTTAATAAAGCTTGCCAAACCTCAACATAATTATCGTCTGTAATTGGAAATGCGTTGACCAGTCTTAGGGCTTCGCCTCTCAGTTGGCCTTTCAAATATTGTAACTTTTCAATATCAGGTATTTGTGAGTTAGAACCAATTGCAGAAAAAAAATAGATCCTTAAATGAAAGCCATGATTCTAATCTACCATTGAAAGTTGGCAACTCAAGTTTAGGCATTTTAACATGTAAATTATCTTTTTTTTCAGATGGTTCTTGCCCATTATGCTTTAAATCCAATTCACACTTCAATCTTATACACTTATCTATGCAATTTTCCACTTCGTCATTCAAATCATCATCCTCAAGTTGCTGCAAGAAAATATCACTCATTTTCATCAAATCATTATTTGCATAATCTAGTTTGCATTTCGTTGCATTAACATCTACCATAGACACAATGGATTCGATATTTTCCTCTATGCCTTTTATAGTTTTTTTTTATCCTTTTTAATTTTTCAATTAAAGTTTCTAGTTCCATAATTGCTATTAAATATTTTCCCAAATACCTTTAGTTGCAATATATCGCTACAAAAAACTTATGAGTTGCCTTTTTTTTTTTTAATTTTTACTTGGCTTCTACTTACGTTCAATCGGGCTCGAGTTGACCAATGTATAATCCTTCTGCTAATGTATAATTTTATTTTACATCATAAACCTTAGATTAATAATACATTAGATCAGTAAAAACATGAGGGCAACCATCTCGTTCTTTTACCTACTTTATTTTTTACTAGCGGGTGTACCCGGCTCCGCCCGGGTTTTACTCGAGGGAAGTTGTTTTCTTGGCCGACTGTTTTACATATGGTGTTATCTTAAAATTGCTTGTTTTGAATATTTTTTAGATTGAGATTATTAGCTAGTATGTAAAAAAATTAACTCTGTTGAAATTTAATTTTGTTTTTATATATAATTTAATCGATAACAGCGAAGTTACGCATGTTAATGTTAGGGAAAAGTATTTTGATGTTAAGCAAAACCTGCTCCATCTCGTTTTACATAAATGTTGAAAATTTGGTCGAAATTGATGCATTGTAACGAAAGTTTTTAGCGAACACTACTTATGAAATTCCCATTTTATTAATATAGATATTACAAATGTAAACAACAAAAAAGGTGATGATGATAAATTCAATGAATATTTACAGAATGATAGAAAAATTATATTAAACCTTTAACTATAATCATAAATATCCTAACTAAATTAAACAGTTATCATCATCACATTTAATGTATTTCTTCTTCTTATATCTATATAAAAATGAATGTATGTCTGTTTGTCCTTTATGCCTGACCAAACCACTCATTGGATCGCCATGAAACTTTGGGAAGTTATTTAGTATAGTACTGGGAAGGTTTATAGCAAATAAAATTTTTGAAATAACTTTTCGCCTAGATATAATCAAGATAAATATTCTAATTTATCTGTTATAATTCAACAATCTGCTCTAAATATTATCATGATGATACGATGATTTTGTAATGTAGAAAATTAGGAAAGACAAAATTCAGGATTACACGGCAATTCATTTGAGACAAGAATAATGATACAATTCCAAGGCAAGATACTATTCCTTTAACTTCCAATTACGGAGGGAACCAATTAATAATGATTTTATTCAACTTATCGAGTATTTTTCAAGGGACCGGGAAAAAATGTTCACTTTATCGAGAGATTCGTTAGACAAACCTTTACTCAGGTAAAATCCGGGCGAAGCCGGGAATATCCATTTCGTAGCTACACCGTCTCTCCAAGAGGCAGTCTCTTATTAAAGGTCTATTAGAGATTCTTTAATAGCAATTAGAATCTTCAATGAGAGACCACCAACAGGAGAAACAAGTTGATTCATGTTTTTAGGTGGTCTTTCTTAAGAGACTCTATTTACATATTTAAAATATGAAAAAATTAAAATATTTTAAAATCAACATTTTCTTACTGTTACGTTTAATTACTGTTAATATCTATATATATAAAAATGAATGTATGTCTGTTTGTTTGTCCTTTATGCCTGACCAAACCACTCATTGGATCGCCATGAAACTTTGGGAAGTTATTTAGTATAGTACAGGGAAGGTTTCTAGCAAATAAAATTTTTGAAATATCTTTTCGCCTAGAAATAATCAAGATAATTATTCTAATTTATCTGTTATAATTCAACAATCTGCTCTAAATATTATCATGATGATACGATGATTTTGTAATGTAGAAAATTAGGAAAGACAAAATTCAGGATGACACGGCAATTTATTTGAGACAAGAATAATGATACAATTCAAAGGCAAGATACTATTCCTTTAACTTCCAATTACCGAGGGAACCAATTAATATTGATTTTATTCTACTTATCGAGTATTTTTTCAAGGGACCGGGAAAAAATGTTCACTTTATCGAGAGATTCGTTAAACAAACCTTTACTCGGGTAAAACCCGGGCGAAGCCGGGTACATCCATACAAGAATAATGATACAATTCCAAGGCAAGATACTATTCCTTTAACTTCCAATTACCGAGGGAACCAATTAATATTGATTTTATTCAACTTATCGAGTATTTTTCAAGGGACCGGGAAAAAATGTTCACTTTATCGAGATATTCGTTAAACAAACCTTTACTCGGGTAAAACCCGGGCGAAGCCGGGTACATCCATACAAGAATAATGATACAATTCCAAGGCAAGATACTATTCCTTTAACTTCCAATTACCGAGGGAACCAATTAATATTGATTTTATTCAACTTATCGAGTATTTTTCAAGGGACCGGGAAAAAAATGTTCACTTTATCGAGAGATTCGTTAGACAAACTTTTACTCGGGTAAAACCCGGGCGAAGCCGGGCGGGTCCGCTAGTTTTTTCATAAAAACAAACGATAATAAAGAACAACAACAACAATAACAATACAATTTTCATCTTCATTATTATAAAAAAAAAACACATTAAATTAACAATGTAAAAATATATTTAAACATTACAACATTTTAACATTTAACATAAAAACGTTACAATATTTTATTTAAATATATATTATTATTGAAATACCAAGCTCTTTTTACAACGGCATTGGAATATTATATTACTAAATTCTCAAATTAAATTTATTATACTTGGAACATATTTCAGCATTTTTACAATTTATAAATGTAGGCCGCGAAAGGCGCTGCTTGCGAGTGAAAGTGGAAAATTTGCAAATAAAATTGCAACGAATATTTATTTCGATTCAAATTCAAACCAATAACCTTCCCAGTAGTATAGTAAATAAATTCCTAAAGTTTCACGGCGATTGGATAATCTTACCTTTTAAAAACATTCATCGTATAAACAAACTAAAATTCATCGTGTAAACAAACTACGTGCAAAATTATTAACCAATCAAATTAATTTATCATCCCGACCAGTGCTGCGCCCGTGCGGTAAAAGGCTGGAACTAACGAATTTTGGTTTTACATTTTAAAAAAAAGCACATCAACCTTTTTAGTTTTTTTAATAGGCTATATGTTAAACGAAATCTTCAGCTAGCTATATGCGAAATTTCATAATGATTGATTCTGTAGATTTTGCGCAACGCGATAACAAACATCGAGTTTGAATTTCATTTATATATATATACTAGCGGATGTACCCGGCTTCGCCCGGGTTTTATCCGAGTAAAGGTTTGTCTAACGAACATTAGTTAAAACAATTCTCTATAAACTTATGAAAAAAGTAATAGATATATTTTGATAATTTGAAACTCGTAAATTTGAATCTCTCGATAAAGAGAACATTTTTCCCGGTCCCTTGAAAAATACTCGATAAGTTGAATAAAATCAATATTAATTGGTTCCCTCGGTAATTGGAAGTTAAAGGAATAGTATCTTGCTTTGGAATTGTATCATTATTCTGGTCTCAAATAAATTGCCGTGTCATCCTGAATTTTGTCTTTCCTAATTTTCTACATTACAAAATCATCGTTTTATTTAGTGAAAAATTTTTCCCGGTCCCTTGAAAAATACTCGATAACTAACTTTGACTTGTGCGCAATTAATAGGTAGAAAATCTTACTTTTGATAAATAATCTTTAAGATAATAAACTTAGTGATAATAAAACTTATAGATAAAAAAACTTGTTATCATCGTCGCAATGGGGGCGCTGCTTTCGAGTTAAATCTACAAATCTGCAAATAACTCTAAGGATATTCAAGGTATTCAAGAAATTATTTTTCAAAAATCTTCCCAGTACTATACTAAATAACTTCCCAAAGTTTCATGGCGTTCAAATGAGTGGTTTGGTCAGGCATAAAGGACAGACACACACAAACACACACACACACATACATTCATTTATATATATACTAGCGGATGTGCCCGGCTTCGCCCGGGTTTTTACCCGAGTAAAGGTTTGTCTAACGAACATTTGTTAAAACAATTCTCTATAAACTTATTTAAAAAAAGAAGATATATTTTGATAATTTGAAACTCGTAAATTTGAATCTCTCGATAAAGTGAACATTTTTTCCCGGTCCCTGTGTGCCGTGTCATCCTGAATTTTGTCTTTCCTAATTTTCTACATTACAAAATCATCGTTTTATCTAGTGAACATTTTTTACCGGTCCCTTGAAAAATACTCGATAAGTTGAATAAAATCATTATTAATTGGTTCCCTCGGTAATTGGAAGTTAAAGGAATAGTATCTTCGCCTTGGAATTGTATCATTATTCTTGTCTCAAATAAATTGCCGTGTCATCCTGAGATAATCTTACTTTTGATAAATAATATTTAAGATTACAAACTTAGTGATAAGAAAACTTGTTAACATCGTCACAATGGGGGCGCTGCTTGCGAGTTAAATCTACAAATATGCAAATAACTCTAAGGATATTCAAGATATTCATGAAATTATTTTTCAAAAACCTTCCCGGTGATATACCTAATAATATCCCAAAATTTCACGGCGATTGGATGTATGGTTTTTGAATCTATAGATGGAAGACAGACAGACAGACATTCAATTTTATATATACAGTGGACCCTCGGTTTGCGAGCATAATCCGTTCCAGAGCCATGCTCGTACTCCAAAACGCTCGTAGTGCGAAACTAATTTCTTATTTTTAATAATTGAAACTCGGGCAATTCTTCTTGCTACGAACAATTGCACAGTTTCCCACATTTTACATATTTCCCGAATCTGATCTGAAGGGAGGGATCCCAGTAAATTTTCATCCATCACGATTACGAGCAACCATCACGAGTTGCTCGTAATGCGAAATTTCACTCGTAATCCGAGGTAAAATTTTTTAAAAAATTTTGCTCGTACTGCGAAAATCTCGTACTCCAAGGTGCTCGTAAACCGAGGGTCCACTGTGTGTATAGATAGATCCTTATCCTTATATATATTTACTTATATATTTGCCTTATTCTGTCTGTTTGTCTGTTTGAAGCTCACGGATGGGATTTTTCATAACCATCGGTGGTTCAGTGATAGAATGCTCGCCTGCCACGCGGGCGGCCCGGGTTCGATTCCCGGCCGATGCATTTTTTTTTTTTTTTACAATTTTTAAAACTCATTTATATATTATACAAGAATGACATCCACGGCGCCAATTTATAATTGTAACGAATAGTATTTGAATAAAAGCATTTAATCGGGTAAAACCCGGGCGTTGCCCGGGTCATTCGTATATAATAATTGTATAAACGAATGCAAGACAAAATCACCGCGAATGTTTCTTTTTTTTAAGGCAATTTCTTTTTAAGGCAATTATCGTTATTTATCGTTAATTTTTGTTTCGATTTTATTGAAAAAAAAAAACGATATGGTGCCTTTAAAAAATTATCTTTATTACTATGCAGTTTTCTAATTAGTCAATATACCTAAGTTCATGTTGCAAATGTAATTATCTCTATCGATTTAGTAGGTGAAATGCAAAAAAAAAATCGACATGATGAAATATTTATGAAAATTCACATTTTTATTTTTATATTTTCAAGACACACAGTTTGGGGCGGGACGTTTCACAAGAGAGACATCCACGGCGCCAATTTATAATTGTAACGAATAGTATTTTAATTAAAACATTTTAAAAACACACAGTTTGGAAAGGGACGTTTCACAAAAGTGACATCCATGGCGCCAATTTATAATTGTAACGAATAGTATTTGAATTAAAACGTTTTTAAAATATTTGCGCACTCGGGTAAAACCCGGGCGTTGCCCGGGCCATTCGTCTAATATATATATATATATCTATAAAAATGAAATGCAAAATCTATGTTATCACGTTGCGCAAAATCTACAAACTCAATCATTATGAAATTTTGAATGTAGGTAGCTGAAGATTTCGTTTAACATATAGGCTATTCAAAAAACTACAAAGGTCAATGTGGCTTTTTTTTTAATGTTAAACTAAAATGGATTAGTTCCCGCCTTTTGCCGCTTGGTGCCGCACTGGTCGCGACGATAAATGAATTTGATTGGTTAATAAAATTTTACACTTATTTTGTTTACACGCTGAATTTTTCAAAAGGTAAGAATATATATATTTTTAAACTCTTTGGAAATAATATTGTTTAGTAATATTTTCTAATTAAATTGATTGAAAATATTGTTTATTTCGTAGCTTATTCATATCTTTTTGCTTCGTTTAATTTTAATTAGTGCAAATATAACATCTACATTTTTTAGATAAGGTTTACTATTTGATTCTCATATTTCTCATATTCATATTTTAAGACAAATTGAGATTTAGAGCAGTGTATTCTATATTTTTTTCTTTCTTATATTTATTGAAAAAAAATTATATTTTTTCTTTATTGCTTGCTACATATATTTTACTATAAGTTTGTTCCATGTAATAGGTTTATACTTATTAGTATTTATATTGTAAGCAGCTGCTATGCATTTTTAGTAACTGCTTTTTTTTTTGGGTAGGCTAAAATTTTTATTTTGCTGTCATTTGTTTAGGTAGGATTTATATTTATCTGCTTCATATTATATAACTGCTCATATATATTGTTGCACCAGGTTGCGGATTGGCAGACTCTTCAAACTTGGTCCTCTCCTGTGCTGGGTCGTGTATCTTACCAGAACGTGTTTCAACCATCCTACAAATTTATATAAAGGAATAATGAGATAACTCTACTTTAAGTAGCCTCCAGAATAATTTATTTATCTCTGACATCAAAGAGATTTATTATTATTATTCTGTACATAACCCGGACTCCTGGAGCGTACGAAAGTCGCCAACTGTCCGGGTTTGTCTTCTGACTTATTGTCTATTTGTTGCAGTTGACATCCAACTGATTAGATGTCGCCAGGCTGTTTTATTTTTTGGGGAGTTTCTTCAATGCTTCTTGGTTGAATGTACTGGTGTTAAGTAGAGTTGCAGTCTGGAATCTCTGAAGATGGTAGGATGATTCTATAATACATATATTCTGTTTATAATACATATATTCTGTTTAATAAAATAAATAAATATAAAATATAATTTTGAATTTAAAATATATGAAAAATAATATTACAAATTAAAATAAAATAGGTTCATTAGCCATGATGCAACACTTCCCCCTCTACAGAGGTCGTCACGTCCTCGTGAGTTACCTCATCAATTCTCTCAAAATAGGGTTTGAGTCTTGAGACATGGACAATCAATGGGACTTGGCCAGGATTATCTTTCGGCTCAATTAAGTAATTTACGTTAGACAGCTTCTTTAATATTCGATATGGGCCAAAATATTTTCGCAATAGTTTTTCACATTTTCCGATTTTCCTGACTGGTGTCCAAACTGCCACTAGATGTCCTGGTTCATAGATTTTCTCATTGTGTTTTTTGTCATAGTTTCTTTTCATTTTTTCCTGAGTCTTCTCTGTGTTGTTAATGACTACCTGTCTCGTCCTTGCTATTTTATCTAAGTAGTTTTCTATATATTCGTCGTAATCGTCCATGTTACTGTCCGTTGGGATATTTTCGTCGTCTAAGAGGGACATGGGTTCCCTTCCAAACAACAGGAAAAATGGACAGTAGCCTGTAGTTTCTTGAATCGTGGTATTATGCGCGTGGGTGATAAAAGGGAGGATTTCGTCCCAGTTCTTCTGATCCGTATTCACATACATGCTGATCATATTGATTAAAGTTCTATTTAGCCGTTCCGTTAGTCTGGGGGTGGTAGCTCGTTGTGAAGCAGTGTTTAACTTTGCACATTTTCATTACCTCCTTCATCAAATTGCTAGTGAATTGTGTATCTCTATCGCTAATAAGAAATATTGGGGCCCCGTGACGTAAAATAATATGTTCGATTGAAAATGTAGAGACTTCTTTCACGGTTGCTTCTGATACTGCCTTTGTTTCAGCATACTTGGTATAATAATCAGTCAACACAATTATCCACTTCCTTCTTCTTTTCGTTGATGGCAAGGGGCCAAAAAAGTCAATTCCGATTCTTTCAAAAGGGTGGTTAGCTGGGGGAATAGGTTGTAAAAGTCCAGAAGGCAAGTGATTTGAACCTTTCCGACTTTGGCAAAGATGGCACGTCTTTACAAATTCTGAAACATCTTTCAACATGGAAGGCCAATAGTATTTATTCTTCAATCGGTAAGTGGTTCTGGTGACGCCCAGATGACCATTCAGCATATGGTTGTGGTATTCACTCATGTTTTCCTTCCTTATCTTCTTTGGCACTATCAGCAACCATGCCCTACCTTCAGGATTTGGATTTTTCTTGTAGAGACACCCATTTTCTTCTTTAAAGTTCTGTGTAATTGAACGCTTGTTTCCACTAAGGTTCTCCTTAATATTCTCAATAAAATCATCCTTTTCGTCTATTATTTGATTCAGAAATAGTCTCTCATAATCTTCGCTCCATTCGTTTTCCGGTAAGGGTCCTCTAGATAGACCATCAGCGTCCAGATGTTTTTTACCAGAAATGTGTATAATTTCGAAATTATATTCCTGAATCTTCAGTGCCCATCGTGCTAATCGGCCGGTCGGATCTTTCAGATTCTTAAGCCAGCATAGTGCATGATGATCAGCTACGATTTTGAAGTGCCTTCCATATAGGTAGGGTCGTAACTTGGACATTGACCACACAACAGCTAGACATTCTTTTTCGGTAGTCGAATAATTTTGCTCAGGTTTGCTCAGTGTTCGATTTAAATATGAGATCACCTTTTCTTCATCGCCGAACTTTTGGACTAATGTTGCACCCAAGCCGATGTTAGATGCGTCAGTATGAATGTAAGTAGTTGCATCCGGATCAAAGTGCCCTAATATTGGGGGATTTATCAATGCTACTTTAAGGGTTTGAAATGCTTTTTCTTGATTTTCTGTCCAGGTAAAAGGTACATTATTTTTTATAAGACTGGTTAATGGATCGGCAATTTTCGAAAAACCTTTGATAAATTTTCTATAATATGAACACATTTCTAAAAATGATTGAACTTCTTTTATCTTTTTGGGTCGAGAAAAATCTCTAATAGCCTTGATATTATGCTCCGCTGGTTTTATACCATGTTGATTAGTTATATGGCCAAGAATCTCCAGTTCTTCGAAAGCAAATTGGCATTTTTTGTTGTTCAATTTTAAATTAGTCTCGCGAAAACATCTTAGAACAGCTTCTATTCTTTTGAGATGTGTTGAACAATCCGAACTATATATGATTACGTCATCTAGATAACTTAAGCAAATTTGCCATCTAAGATTACCAAGCATATTTTCCATGTTCCTCTCAAATGTAGCAGGGGCATTGCATAGTCAAAAGGGCATTACGTTGAACTCATATAGGCCATGTGCTGTAGTGAAGGCTATCTTTTCTTTATCTTTCTCCTCAACCTCTACTTGCCAATATCCTGATTTAAGGTCAATTGCTGAAAAGTATTTAGATCCTTGAAGTGTGTCCAATACTTCATCAATTCTGGGAATTGGGTAAACATCCTTCACTGTTACATCATTCAATTTTCTGTAGTCAACGCAGAATCTGTACTTACCATCTCGCTTCTTGACCAATATTACGGGGAAGGACCATGGACTCGAGGATGGTCTGATTATGCCGTCTCTGAGCATTTCATCAATTTGCTCTTTTATGATTTCTCGCTCTTTCGCGCTCACCCTATACGGCTTGTGTTTGATCGGTTTCGCGCCTTCTGTATCAATCCGATGTTTCGCTAAGTTGGATCTTCCTAATCCCGACGAAAACAAATCCGCGTACTTTTCCAAAACTTGTTTCAATTGCTCCTTTTCCTTATATGATAAATTTTCGTTTATCTGAAATTGAGGTTCTTCATGCTCCTTTTGTTCACTTTCTTCCATAAGATTCACTTCGGCTGGCTGGCTTCCAAAGCACAATGTTTGGTTTTTTAATATTGTGACGAAGAAATATTTTATTATTTAATTTAATATTATTCAATGAAAATATATTCAACATATTAAAAAAATATATATTAATCTGTATTTGTGAAATCATCTTTAAAATATTTCTTTGCTTGCTTGCTTAAGATTCTCTAGCTGTAAATAGTTTTTGGGCTGACCGGTTAATAATTGTAGACTAGTCGCCGTGACGTCATCAATAAATACTTTTACATCTTAGGATATTTCAAGGCTTGATTTCTACGCTACAACTGGTGGAGAGACTGGACCGATACCCATTAAGAAATAAAAAAAAATGATTCTGTTGAACCAGAAGAAACTTCTATTAATCTAAAGAAGGAAGGTACTCAGGAAAGCAACTACGTTGTTCAACATCTGCCAAGGAACCCTTCCATTTTCTCTGGGGAGGATGGTGAAGATCTCCAAAAATGGTTAAAAGGGTATGCACGTGTGGCAAGGTACAACCATTGGGACGAAACCCTTTGTCTTACTAAAGTTTATTTTTATCTGTCTGGAACTGCTCTCAAATGGTTTGAGAACAACGAAGAAAGCATACAGACTTGGAAGGAATTCACATCTCAATTAGAGAATGTGTTCGGAAAAAAAGAAAATTCAAAATTGCAAGCGGAGAAGAAACTTAAAACACGGGCACAATTAAAAGGTGAAAGTACCGAATGTTACATCCAGGATCTTCTGTGCTTGTGCAAAGAGGTTGATCCTCAAATGAGCGAGGAAGATAAAATCTCCCACCTCATGAAGGGGATAGCTGAGGAGCTTTATCAAGCACTCCTACCGAGGGATGTACAGAGCACCGAGCAATTCATTATAGAATGTCGCCGTGTCGAAGCGCTCCGTTGTAGGCGAGTAACCCCAACCAGGTACGAGCGCCTACCAAATGTAGCCTCTCTCTGTGACCAGGATGACGGAGAAGATCTGTCATCTATGATTAGGCAAATTATTCGTGAGGAGGTACAGCGGGCATTAGGCTCTCCTCGGGAGGAACCAAAAAATGCTACAATCGAAGAAATTGTAAAGGAGGAGATTGGAAGAACCCTGGCGCCAATCTCAAAGTCTAGGAGAAGTCCCCCTCATAAGGAAAGACCCCGACAGTTTTTAAATACTAGATATGAGGCCGAAACGATAAGACCGTACCCTGAACCTCGATACCAATAACAAGGAGGAAGACGCGACACCAATGATTGGCGTACAACTGAGGGAAGGCCAATCTGTTTCTACTGCGGACGCCCAGGTCACGTCGTCCGCTATTGCCGTGACAGGAAGAGACATAATGAGGAAAGGAGAAATGTTTATTTCCAAAGAAAGCAAGACGCAATGGTATCCTACAACTCTCGAGCTGAATCTCAGGACCCCAATGACGAATCATCGAGGAAAACTTTCACTCCCTACCGAAGCCCTACTTCATATCGCGGTCGAAACAGACAACATTTCTCACCTGCTAGAAGATCTAGCTGGACGCCCCGCCATTAAAACTAGATGATGGACCACATTGGAGGCGAGACCGCAAAGTTATAAAATCCCCCCTTACCGACCACAGTAGAAATGAGAAAAAGCTACCTTGACGTAAACATAGACCTACCAAGTCCACATGAAGAATATATCTCAACTGAAAGAAGACATCCACCGCAGTCACCTGAAAATATCCCTGGCCATTGAACTAGTTCTTAAGACTGACGACGTAAGTTTCCTGCTGAGCATCGGTTCGATGCTGTCTATAGGAGGAGGCTATGTGACGAAGAAATATTTTATTATTTAATTTAATATTATTCAATGAAAATATATTCAACAGATTAAAAAAATATATATTAATCTGTATTTGTGAAATCATCTTTAAAATATTTCTTTGCTTGCTTGCTTAAGATTCTCTAGCTGTAAATAGTTTTTGGGCTGACCTGTTAATAATTGTCGACTCGTCGCTGTGACGTCATCAATAAATACTTTTACATCTTAGGATATTTCAAGGCTTGATTTCTACGCTACAATATTTTCAATAGTCGAGGGTAAGGGTTTGTTATCCAGATATATGTTTCTTTATTCGCAACATTTATTAAGCTTCTCGCTAGTCGAAGTCCATTTGTTTGAAATATTTTATGGTTCTCCTCGACGATGTATTCGCCATCCTCTGCTTCTACAAATGCCTTAATCAATTTAATAGAAAGTTCTGGTATAATGGCATCGTTTGCACTTTTTATTTTCTTCTGTTGATATTTGATTACGTCACGATTTCCTGTCAAGTCATATTTGATTATTTCACGCTGACAATCAATTTTTGCGTTCATTTTCTTAAGAAAATCTCGTCCAAGTATAAATATTCGCAAATGTGTTCTTATTATCACAAATTGATGTGTAATCGTTTTGTCATCAAATTTTATATTTAAAACAATATTTCCTACGATATCTAATTCTTTGCCTGGGTCCGGAGCACATTTTTATCAGGATTTATTATTTCAAGACCTGTATTAAGAGCTGTACTAAAATCGACCACTGAAAGATCGGCGCCTGTATCAATCAAAGCTTCGCAGATACCGATTCTATCCACGTTAATGTTTATTTTATATTTAGGGTCCAACTTTTTAATTCCATTTATGGTCGACTTGCTTTGATTGACGGACTCAGGCGCGCGATGCTTAGTTTAAATCTTCCAATGCGGCATATCTATTTCTTGTAGGGATACTTGGGTACGTGTTATTACTTACGTCAGCGTAGAGCAGAGGTCTCGACTTCTCAGTTCCATTATCCATTCGGATTTCTTTTTCGACCTTGTCTTGTGTAACTATGGGGTCCTCTTCCACAATTCTTACAAACCTGACTCTGCAATACCGCGCTACGTGTCCTGGCTTGTTACACTTGAAACATATTGGTCTCCCGTCTTCTGTCCTATTCCTGTTTGAATCTGGACTCTTATTGTATGTTTTCCTTGGGTAGACCGGTTTTGGCTCGGGATTGGGAGTGTAAGATCGACTAGGGGCAGATACCTGGGGCAGAGGCTTGTTCTGGTAGTACCTCGGAGCGGGGGCCTGGGGCTTGGAGGTGTTCTGATATGGTCTTCTGAACGACGTAGCATTCTTCCATTGCTCTTGATGATGGGGACGAGGAGAGCGTGGTCCATTATATAGAGCTTTTGATTTTTCTGCACGTTCTTGGTAATTCTTTTCGAACAAATCCAGCTTTTTACAAATTTCTAGAAGTTCGTTGGTATTTCTAGGAGGGTTGAGGTGGAGGGCAAAAGAGTATTCCTTCTTTAACCCTCCAATAACCCAGTCTATTTTAGTCTCTTCTTCCATTTGGGGGTCGACCTTGTTGCACAGTACAAGGATATCCTTTGCGAACCTGATTGCAGGTTCATTCCACTGTTGCATCCTGTTCAGTCTCATCTTCATTTCTTCTTTCTTGGCGTCTGAGGCAAAATCCTCAATTAGGCGGCTCTTGAAATTTTCCCAGCTGGTGAAACTTATCTTGTGTAGGTTCAGCCATGTTTTGGCGCTACCAATCATATTCATGGCAGCATAACGGGAGATAATGTAGTCTGCCCAATGGTACAGGAAGCCAATTTCTTCAAGAGATTCAATCCATGGGCGAGGGTCTTCCGTTCCATCATACTTGGGGATGTCGATATTGGGATTCAGGACAACTGGGTCGGAACTTGCATCTCTACCAATTGTTGCACCAGGTTGCGGCTTGGCAGACTCTTCAAACTTGGTCCTCTCCTGTGCTGGGTCTTGTATCTTACCAGAACGTGTTTCAACCATCCTACATCCTACAAATTTATATAAGGGAATAATGAGATAACTCTACTCTAAGTACCCTCCAGAATAATTTATTTATCTCTCACATCAAAGAGAGCAGTGAAGTCACACGTGTACCTAAATACAAATGATGATTCTATAATACATATATTCTGTTTATAATACATATGTTCTGTTTAATAAAATAAATATATATATATAAATATCAATTGAAAAAGCCCTGTAAGATTTATATATGAATAAAACAAAGCATCCTATATATATATAAATATAAAATATAATTTTGAATTTGAAATATATGAAAAATAATATTACAAATTAAAATAAAATAGGTTCATTAGCCATGATGCAACAATGTCTATATGGTACAAACATATTTTTGAATATATAGATGAAATTGAATTTAAGTAAAGAAATGTACAATCAGCAATCTGACCAATGAGGGAGCCAGAGAGAGAGAGAGAGAGAGAGACAATTTGACAATTGACATATTTTTATTGACATCTTGTCAATACATGTAAAGAGAGAGAGAGAGAGAGAGAGAGAGAGAGAATATGTTCTACTCATATTTATTGTGCAGATTTTTTTCAGCCAAATTATACTTTTTTTTTCAAGTCTTCTTCCATTTGATTTTTTTTTTTTGTCAGTTGTTTTAAGTTTTCAATTTTTTTTTTCCGCTTCATTGAATTTTATGCATTTTTCCCCTCATTTCAGATTATTTATATGCATTTTTGATTTTGGACTTAGTCATAAGTCGAGCTTATTTTAATACACTATTTTTCATTTTTCTTCATTCTCAGCCCTTGATGTTTTACATTTTTCGATTATCCTTATTTTTATTTTTACTAATGCTTTATGTTTGTAGGTATGTCAAGCCATCGGAGAAGCAATCTTTCTCGGCGTTCCAATAGCTCAAGTGTTCAGCATGCTTACAGACTGCGCGAAACTAGAGCGCAGAATATTCGAAGATTGCGTGAACAGGCAGAGCGTCAAGCCACTCTGCGGTCGATAGAGACACCTGATCACACCCATTTTCGATTACAGGCGCATTCAGAGAGATATTCTTCTACTCGGAGGATTACTAGAACAAATATTTTTTTCAGAAGCGTTTGGTCTTCTATGGAAAATGCAGGTTTTAATTATTCTGTTGCTGTTGAATACTTTAAGCACCCTTTAATTTCCCTTGGGGTGATGGACACTACATGCAGGTTTTGTGGGGCCTTAAGATGGAAAGATGAGTCTTCTGGAATGTGCTGTTCAAACGGGAAAGTCCGTTTGCCATTAATTGACCTACCTCCCGAGCCACTTCGCAGCCTATTATCTGGAGAGAATTCTGATTCAGTCCATTTTTTTGCGTAATATTGGCAAATATAATTCCTGCTTTCAAATGCCATCATTTGGAGCTGAAAACCAAACCCACTCTGTTACTTTTCCAACCACATTTTCTATCCAAGGCCAGGTCTACCACAGAATAGGTTCACTTATGCCATCTGAGAACCAGCCACACAAGTATATTTCTTCAGATCTATTTTATAGGCAATGATGATGATGATGATATTCAGACTGATCGAAGTTGTCAGCAAATACAGGGAGTACGTCGTTATATTGTACAGGGTTTGCAGCGCATGTTGCACCAGAACAATCTACTGGTTCAACAGTTTAAAACTGCACTTGAAAATCTCCCCAGTGATGCATACAGAGTTGTTGTAAATGCAGATCGGACACCTCCTGGTCAACATCCTAGACGGTATAATGCTCCTACAGCTAATGAGGTTGCAGTTGTCTTAGCTGGTAATCAGTTTGGCTCACGTGACATTGTTTTACGTCAGCGAGATAATGTACTTCAACATGTTAGCGACACACATCGCTTTTATGATGCCCTTCAATATCCTTTAATTTTCTGGAAAGGCCAGGAAGGATATTCTTTTCATATTGCTCAGATCGACCCAAACACTAGACAGCCTTTGTCAAGTAAAGTGTCTTCTATGGAATTTTATGGCTATTTTATTATGGTTCGGCGAAATAGTCCAAATGTCATTGTTCAATTTGGCCAGCTCTTTCATCAATTCCTGGTCGATATGTATGCTAAGGTAGAAAGTGAACCTTTGCGCTATATTTCGCTGCATCAGAGAAACTTGCGTGCAGAGAGTTATATTCATATGCGCGATGCCCTGTCAACTGATGCAAATATTGACCCTAATAGCTTGTGTCAAATGATCATTTTACCATCAAGTTTTGTCAATAGTCCCAGGTATTTGGCAGAATATACGCAGAATGCTTTTTGTTATGTTCGGAAATTTGGGCGTTCAGATCTTTTTATTACTTTTACACAAGTAACCCCTCTTGGGAAGAGATATCTGCAGCGTTGCTACCAGGACAAAAACAGCTGGATAGGCATGATATCACAGCTCGGGTTTTTCGGCAAAAATTAGTTAAATTTATTGGGGCTCTAACAAAAGGCCAATTGTATAGAGCAACAGTTGCGTGAATGTATTCTGTTGAATGGCAGAAAAGGGGACTTCCTCATGCGCACATATTAGTTTGGCTAGCAAATAAGCTCCGTCCCACTCAGATAGACACTATTATACGTGCTGAGTTTCCAGATCCTAATCAAGACCCACTATTGTATAACATTGTGGTTAAGAATATGATCCATGGGCCTTGCGGTGAGTACAACCCTGTGTCCCCCTGTATGAAGAATAGTAGATGTTCTAAAAAAATCCTAAACAGTTTTTGCTGGAAACCCAGACTAATGAGAATGGTTATCCTTTATATAGGAGACGCGCACCTGAAGCAGGTGGCTTTACTGCAAAGGTTAAAATACGTGGAAGCGAAGAGGTCACAATTGACAATCGTTTGGTGATGCCTTATTCTCCATTGCTATCGAAGATGTTTTGTGCGCATATCAATGTTGAGAACTGTAGTTCTGTTAAGGCAATAAAATATATTTGCAAATATATTAATAAGGGCAGTGATCAAGCTATTATTAATTTACGCAGAGAAGGTAGAGGTCCTGACCCTCAAAATGAGGTGCGAATGTAACAGTGTGCCAGATACATAAGCAGCAATGAAGCTGTTTGGCGTCTTCTCAGCTTCCCTTTACACCAACGCCATCCAGCTGTTATCCATTTAGCTGTGCATCTTGAGAATGGAGAACAGATATATTTCAATCAAAACACTCTTGCTAATCAAATGCGTAATCCACCAAGGACAACCCTGACTGCATTTTTTTCATTATGCCAAACTGATTCCTTTGCTAGGACCCTGATCTATCTAGATGTTCCCCAATACTACACCTGGAATTCTTCTGCCCATGAATGGAGAAGGCGAATTCAAGGCAAGCTGGTTGAAGGATGGCCTGGAGTGAAGAGATCAGACACTATTAGACGGGTTTACGCTGTGAATGTCAGTAACTTTGAATGCTTTTGTTTACGTATGTTACTACATAACATCAAGGGACCGCCTTCCTTCGCATATTTGAAGATTGTTAATGGCAGTCAATACGAAACATTTCGAGATACATGCGCAGCTCTTGGATTATTGGAGAATGATAACCATTGGGTTGTCACAATGGATGAGGCCATTCTTTGTCAGGCTCCCACAAGAGTAAGGCAATTGTTTGCCATATTAATTTCTACGTGCACAATTTCGAACCCTCAGCAGTTATGGATTACATATAGAGATGAGATGGCAAGTGATATACTTCATCGTTATCAGCTTCCAGATTCCTCTATCAGGTATAATGATCTGATATATAATGAAACATTGTGTAACATTGAGGATCGTGTCGTATCTATATGTGGGAAGAAACTGCAGGAATTAGGCTTAGGAGCACCCAGGAGAAATGTGGTTGCCAATTCTGACATTTTGAGAGAACTTGCGTATGATACGGCAGAACTTGAAGACAATGTTGCATCCATGATTCCCAAACTCTTGCCAGAACAAAGAAGAGTTTTTGATGCTGTTTTAGCAAGAATTAATTTGTCACAACCCATAATTATATTTTTAGATGCGCCGGGGGGGAACAGGTAAAACATTTCTTTTGAATCTTCTATTAGTAATGGTTAGGAAGGAACAAAATATTGCCATTGCTGTTGCTTCCTCAGGGATAGCTGCGACATTGCTTGCGGGTGGAAGAACTGCATATTCAGTGCTGAAATTACCTCTGACTTTTGCAGAGGGCCAGACTGCTGTTTGCAATATACGAAAAAATAGTGATAAAGCCTCACTCTTACGTAGCTGTAAGTTGCTGGTTAGGGATGAGTGCACCATGGCCCATAAAATTGCCTTGGAAGCCCTTGATCGGACATTACAGGATATCCGTGATGATCCACAACCCATGGGTGGTTTAGTAGTGCTTTTGGCCTGTGATTTCTGACAGACTCTTCCAGTAGTCACTAGAGGCACACCTGCTGATGAGCTGAATGCCTGTTTGAAGTCTTCTTATCTTTGGAGCCATATTGTGAAAATGCATCTCACAGTCAACATGAGAGTTCAACTCCATAATGATACCACTGCTGCACAATTTTCAGACGAACTCTTAAGGATAGGAGAAGGGCAACTAGAAACTGATTCCGAGGGTAACATCCAGCTTTCAAATACTTTGAAACATCAGTTCTTTAATGCTTCTATTTCTTATATATAGATGGCGCGTTATTGCTTTATGAAATATCTTTAAAACTGGATCTTGACTCTTGATGATATTGGCTCTCGAGGTAGGTTTCTCTTCTTATTAAGAAAACAGTCATTAGGTTGTCAGAAATATTATCATTTGCTAGGAACACACAATGGAGATGTCAAAGAAGCAATTCCAAATCACTTTTTTTCTTTACTTCTAGCTGCTTTGTGAGCAGAAAATGGTATTTTGTATTGTTATGCAAAATTCCAAATGGGAGATCCAGGAATGGTGACAAGATGGCGGGACCAATTGGAGTTCACAGCTGCACCAGGAAAATGATAGAAGGAGGGGGCTGCGCGTGACGGGTGGCACCAGCAGTCTGTCTACCTGGTTCCCATCGAGCCCAGGAGGCAGGCATGCCTTACTTCCCCTTGCTAAGAAATGGTTGGATGATCCTCTCTGTATTTTACTTGCTTGTTCTCTACAATGCATGAAGGTAAATAAAAATTAGTTGAACAGAGATCCTTCTTGATCCTGCGTGCTCATTTGACCATCCTTGACACAAAAGCAGTGAGGCAACAGTATTAACCAATTAGTATTCTCATCTGAAATCTCTAAAGGTGTGAGAAAACACTAGCTTTGGGCAGCTTTTTCTGGACAGACAACAAGTACAGTAAAACCTCTCTGTAAAGGACACCTAGTTGCAGAGCAAAAATATCCTTTAAGAAGAGGTGTCCTCTACCGGAGAGTTGTTAAATAGTAAAAATGGTAATTCTGACAATGAAAACTGTCCTTTGTAGAGAGGTGTCCTCTAGCTGGAATGTCCTATCATGGAGGTTCTAAAGTACCAGGGTGTCGGGTTGTGATTATAGTAGTAGTGTATAAAGCCTTGAATACCAGTTTGATATATTTTTTTGTTTAAACTTTTACTTTTCAAGTTTATTGGAAAAGAAGATACCTCTCTAAGACCAAATCTAAATAAATAAATAGTGTGACATTTCAGTAACAGCTCTGTTACCATCATCAAACAAAACCATCATTCAATACTTTTTGTCTGATGATGGTAACAATGCTGTTACCTAAACGTCCTTATTTATTTATTTAGATTTGGTCTTTCTTGTGTCACCTTGTGTTTCTAATCTATAATCCAAATTGTGCCTTATCAAGATACTTTCTTTTTTTTTCAAATTAGTTATTGTAAGGTCATTTTTAGATTATGGCAGCAAAAAAAAAGTTTTTTTTAATACTCTTTTATAAGTTTTTAGAGTTTTTTTTTTAGTAACAAAGGTAGTTTTTTTTTGTGCTTAGTTACAATAATAGATCTCTTTCATTAGTATGTCAGAATTAATTAGGTCAACAACCTGCTTAGCAAACTTTCATTTGTGAAGATATGAGTTCAATTTTTTTTAAATTCAAGTTGATAAGACATTGCATCAAATTTGTAGCCTTTTTTTTTTGCTCTCCTGTATTTGTATATTTTATGATTTTCATTAATGTAATTTTATCTCTTTTAGATATACATATAGGGTAAATACAAAATATACCAAAAAAACTTCAGGAATGGGTTCTTAATATAAAAATAATTGAAAAGTTTTCTCTGAACATTTCTTCTTTTTTAAATCCAGTTTCAGTTGAAAATTAACTATACACTATATTTAATTCGACACCCCAAGGGATCTGAACTTTCAGGTGAATAAAATAAGTTAGATGATTACATCACAACATTCATTTCTAAGGGATATTTCTATATATGATAGCCAAATACATAATTAAAATAATAATTTTAGAAAATGCTGTTGTAATATATTTTAATTAATAATGTGAATTGATACCATTGGAACTTTTTTTTTTCAGAATATTCTGTGTTCAACCTTTAGCATGGATAAAATTGCATTAATACATTTTTGAATAAAGGAAAAATTACAAATACTATATTTTAACCTAAGTGATTAAATGCAATGAGAAGAAAACCAATAAAATTAGAAAATAAAGAAAAGGATGAAGAATTTATTTTACTCACAAGGTAATAAGACCAAGTCCAAATAAATAAATAGCGTGTGGCGTTTCGGTAACAGCCTTGATACCATCTTCAGACAAAAGTGCTGAATGAGAAAATAGAGAGAATATGGTTTTACGGGCTACTAACCAAAGTGTATGATTTTCGAGCCCAATAATGAGAAAATATATCAGAGCATGTTTAAAATAGTTGCTGTTGTCAAGTGTGTAAGCAAGATAGCAGATAAGATAATTTTCTGAAAACCTAAAATATTATTCTAAGAATCAGAAATTAAAAAAAAAAAAAAATAGATATAATTAAAAGCATAGCTATAAATATCATTGATATTTTCTCTTTCTTCCATTCTGTTAATTGTAGATTAATTGTAATCTGTAAGAGAAAGAATGAAAAACCATGAATATGCTCTAAAAGGGGATAAATTTGAGAATTCTGCAATTGTAGAACATAGAAAAATCACAAGTCATAATGACTTCAATCTAAAAGAAACAAAGGTACTAGATTATGAGAAAAATACTTTAAGAGACAATTTAAAGAAGCCTTTTTCATTCAAAAGCAATTTGCTACAATTAACAGAATGGAAGAAAGAGGAAATATCAATGATATTTATAGCTATGCTTTTAATTGTATCTAAATTTTTTAATGAAATTTACAGATATGCTTCTAATTATATCTAAAAAAAGTGGGCTTTTTCCACTTTTAATTCTAAGAATAATATGTTAGGATTCTCAGAAAACTATCTATTTCTTATCTGCTATCTTGTTTACACACTTGATAACAGTAACTATTTAAAATATGCTGTTAATATATATTTTTTCTCATTTAGCAAGTTTGTCTGAAGATGGTTATATACAGAAAATAAAGCCAAAGTTAAGATGGAATATGGGAATACTGATTGGCTCAAATAACAAAAAAGAGTAAGGCAAGGCTTTATACTATCACCATATCACTTCAATCTCTACACTGAACATATCTTGAGATTAGCCGATTTCGATAAAATTTAAATAAAGTACCCATTGGAGAAATGAGACTAAATAGCCATCACTAAGCTGATGACACCACATTGCTAGCGAAAAAACAAAGACCTAAATGAGATTATTGAGAAAGTTAAAAAAAGAAAGTGAAAATGATATAAGGTGCAATTTGGATTATAGATAAGAAAAAAAGGTAGTAAGACCAAATCCAAATTATTGAAATGTTCCTGACATTTTAATAGCAGTGTTGCTACCATCATCAGACAAAATAACTGAATGAGAAAAATTTCACAGCAATGTTTTTATATTGGAACATAGAAATTAGGAAAGACAAACATTGAATAAAACGGAAATTATTTTATTGTAAAAATAAAATTATTATTAAGAGTTATAAGTTCATGCATTTTTTTCAGAATTTGGAGCTTTATTGTGAAAAATTGGTTAGACATTAAATGTTGAAAGTATTGTCCATCGCTAGCCACACTTTTTCCCATCTTTCTGGCAATTGACTGATCCCATCGTGGAAAAAGGCCGGCTCTTTGACTAATCCAATCATTGATCCATTTTGTGACTTCATCGTAACTGGTAAAGTGCTGGTCACACACACACACTGCCAGGCCATGTTGCATTGATCGAAAGAGATAATAATCGGAAGGAGCAATGTCTGAGCTATTTGGCGGGTAGGGTAGGACTTCCCATTTGAGCGTTTCTAAGTGCATTTTAATGGGTGCAGTAAGTGGCCAAGCATTATCATGTTGCAAAAAAACTTTGTTGTGTCTATTGGCATATTGCAGCCGTTTTTCTCGCAATGCTCGGCTCGATAGCATCAATTGTCTTCGATTGACCTCACCTGTGATCCATTCGTTCGGTTGTAGCAGCTCATAATATACCACTCCTAGCTGGTCTCACCAAATACACAGCATAATCTTCTCGCCATAAATATTCGGCTTGGCCGTCGATGATGAGACACTGCCAGAGTATCCACACGATGCACAACGTTTTTGGATTATCATAATGGACCCATTTTTCCATTGCCAGTTATGATTCAATGCAAAAACCCTTTTCTTTTTTGACGTTGGAGCAGTTGTTCACATGTGAAAGGCATTCAAGGTCTCTTGGCTTCAGTTCATATGGCACCCAATTTCCTACCTTTGGATCTTTACCATTTCTTTTAATCCTTTGCGGACTTATGGCTGATACATGAGAACCTTAAGCAAGACTAGGCTTAAATTGGCAACCTGCCAAGTTTTATATACAATATGCTTAAAACTTGAATTAAGACACAAAACATAATATTTTGTGAACAAATTTATTCAAAGTATAAAAAAGAAGACTATTCTATATATATAATTGAGGAAAAATTTTTTTTAAATTAAAAAGATTTATAAACAACCTTGGTATGGTATGCCTCAAAACAATCTCCAATGTACAAAACAGTTTTTTTGTGCAGGTTTTGCAAAAGACAGTTTCTTTTCTTCCTCTTTTTACCTTTCTATTGGAGCATACACTACAGCAAGCATGTCAAACTCGCGGCCCGCGGGCCTCATGCGGCCCACAACGAATAAATTTGCGGCCCACCAGACAATATATTTTAATAAACATTTTTTTATCAATTAAAAAAAAATTAATTAAAATTTGTAGCCTAATTTTTAAAAATTGTAATTATACATAATTTATTTATTAATAATGAACCACTGGTCGCCATACATAAGTAGTAAGTTTTGATAATATTATACCTACATACATAACATATGTATGTTAAGTTGAATTGAATAATGAATGTTTATTGAAGTTGGCGTTTCTGAATTTTACAAATATTTGCCAGCCAGATTTGAAAACACTCGAAAATTAGCATATGAAATTATGTCCATGTTTGGAAGTACTAATCGGTGCGAGCAGTTATTTTCACTTATGAAAGGAAATAAGTCTCCAATCAGATCGAGAATTACTGACGTTCACCTTGGGTCAGTTTTAAAATTAATCACTGCGAACAAGATTTCCCCCGAAGTAGGAAAGATGGTAGCAATAAAGAGATGCCAAATATCAGGGAGAAAATATTACCTTTACTTTCTTTTTTCTTATTAGTATTTTTAAAATAAACTTACATAAATGTTACTATAAAAATTTAATTACTTGTTTTCTTTTTTTGCGGCCCACATAATCTTATTACTTTTTTATTTGGCCCGTGTTAGGATTTGAGTTTGACGTGCTTGCACTACAGTCTTTGGTTTTCCCTTCTGGATGTCGGACCATTAAAAGTAATTTATTGGTCAAGCATTTTTCTGTATGGGGACTTGATTGGTGAACTCTTTTCCTTGACTCTTGTGGCACTAGGACATTTTTTATAAATTCCATATAATTATTTCTTTCCTAAATTCTAAGTGATTTTTATATTTGATGTTATGTTTGTGTTGATGTTATTTTATTTATATAAAATATATGAATTTATAATGGATACTTCAAGACCCCAAAAAAATAATTTTCTCCACCACTTCAAAGATTTTCTTAGAAAAGAATAGGTGGAAGCTAATTGGTCAGCAATATCAACGCCTCCCATATTTTGAGTGTAATCAGAAACAACTAGAGGTTTTTTTATTTGCTCAAGTCCTTGTTTAGTATGTCTTTCAATTGTTTCTACACAGGAGTCATGCCATGAAGAACACATAGTTACGATTCTCTTGCCTTTCCAAGAGAGCAGCAAAATATTATTTTTTCTATAGGCGAGTGTTTCTCCTTTAGATATTTTAGGCTTTTTGATTTCTTCACAATTTCCTTTTCTTCCAGGATTTATTGTGCCTGTTAGGTGGCATTTGAACAAAGATAATTCTTGGGCTAATGGAGCATTGGTATAAAATCTGTCAGTGTATATGTGCATGCCTTTTAGGTCTGGATATTTGATTCTGATGTTTTCGAATAAAGAAAGAACTATTCTAGAGGTAAATGGTAGATCAGGTCGTATTAGAGAGTCTGTAGTGAGTTTGCCATAATAAGAAATAAATGAATAAATATAACCTAATTTTGATTCGGCAGCAACATATACCCGCAATCCCCATTTTCTTGGCTTTTGAGGGTTATAGGTTTTGAATGATATTTTCCCTTTGTATCCTACAGTTGATTCATCTATTGCTATATTTTTGATGGTTATAAAATTGAAAGAAATTTATTGATCAAATAGGAAAGATAATTTTGTGCTTTTTGGGTCCGTGTATGAATAGGGGCATCAGCAGGAGTAGGTTCTGAAAAACGAAGCATCCAAAATATTTGTAAAAATCTTTGATGTGTGAAAACTTTTGGGAAACATTCTTGAGTAGTTAAAAAATCAGTAGCCCAATAATCTTTCAGATTTGGCAAAATTACTATACCCATATTTATATTTAGTCCAATAAAGGCCTTCATTTCATCTAGTGTTACATTTTTCCATTTGAGAGCCAAGTTGAATGTATACTCAATTTTTTTTCTGCATATTTATTAGTTTGTAGAACTATTTGATTTGATAATTCTGCTGTAAAAAATGAGTAAAAATAATCTATTTTGATTTAGATTGAGGTGATATATTTTGGGTGAGGCAAGATTGCGCGGTAATATTATGACGAACTGGAGCTATAGCGTTATTAGAAACATTCAGCCATGTTTCTTCATTAACACTTTTAGTTTCACTTTCATAATTATAAATAATTGTATCATCCGAATCATAAAAAGTATCATACTCACTATCAACTTCATAATCTTCTTCATCAATAATAGTGGATTCACTAAAGGACGCCATTTTTCAAAAGTAAATAAAAATATATTTAAAAATTGAGCAGATGCCAAATTAGTTAAATTTTTATTCATAGATGGCGCGAGATGTCCATAAAGCGTTTGTCTAGCGTAAGTCGACACTGGAGTTAATATAGGGGGGGCTCAGTTTCCATGTCGACCCTAGCTCGACACAAGACCTCCTGGATCATTTTACCTTGTCGACCAGAGGTCGACACAGGTCCGCAAAGGGTTAAGCAATGTAAAAGAGCTAGTTGAGTGACTCCAAGTGTTTTTGGGAGTTCCTTTTGCATTTATGTTGGATCTTGACTGAGCCTTTTCTCTAATTCTTCATCCTCCGTGTGGCGCTCCGGGTCTTTCTTCATCTTCCAAATCAAAATTGTCACTTTTAAACCATGCAAATCACTTCTGACATGTTTGTTCAGCTAGAGCATGGTCACCATAAACTTCCGCTAAAATTCAATGACCTTCGGCAGCTTTTTACTCATATTGAAGTAAAACTCCCCGCAAAAGCACATTTTTGGTACAAAAGTTGACATTTTAGGAGCAAACAGAAACTAGGTTGGTTACACATCAGAGAAATAATGGTTACTGTAAAAGAAGCCCTAGGATAATGCTTCAAAATAATGGTGTTGCCAGATGAAACAATGGAATAATAAACTAGTAGCGCCATCTCTATCAAAACTGCACAAACTTATTTATACTCTCAATATTTTTCTAAAATATCAGAGAGGGAAGTTTAAAGAGTAGCAAAATATAATGAATAAAATTGTAAATCTGTACATAAAATAATCAAATTTTTGCTACATAGCTTTTCTCCTATGGGAGATGTGACCCACAGCTTGTGAATCTTGTTGCTACTAAATGAAGCTGAAGTGCTTCTTTTAAGGATTTCTCCAGAGTCTTGGAAATTTGTCCATAGTAGCTTTGTGTCCTTTTTCTTATGGAATTAAGAAGCGGCTCGATTGTTAATATTGTCTATTTACATTGTGATCATTGTGACATTGTGATCTTGGTGGGAAGTCTTAACTTTGATATGGTTGTGAAATCCTGGAGTCAGTGGTGAAAAATGTAGTTCACAGCACCCATGGCGTCAAGGCTTACTTGGCAATCTTCAGTTTCTCTTCCCACAACTACCTAACATCTCCACCAAAATGTAAGGTAGAAATTAGGAAAGATGAACATCAGAATGAAACAGCAATTTATTTTTGATGCTTAATATATTTAGAAAATTATAAATCAGTGTACATAAATTAATAAATTTTTGCTACAATAGTAGTTGGTTCTGTTTTCAGTTGTGCAAACAAGATAAATGATAAAATGAAAAATAATTTCTAACATATCCTAAAATACTATTTTTAGAATTAGAGGTAGGAATAAATAAAAAAGTTTAGATGTATTAAAAGTATATCTACAAATGTATGTGTGTCATTAATTCTGCTCTTCCATTCTGCTAATTATGACACATTTCTTTTAATGAAAAAGGCCTGTTTAAATTGTTTCTTAAAGTAATTTTTATCATAATCTAGTATCATTGTTTATTTTAGATTGAAATGATTATGTGCCCCTCTCTGATATTTTTTATGTTATATAAATGAAGAATTTTCAATTTATTCTATTCTAGAATATATTCATGGTTTTCCTTTCTTTCTTTTAAAGTCTGGCTATTCTACATAGCATTGGTCACACTTTTCACTTCATAAATTAAACCTGCTCTTTGTGGTAATTGGGTGCTCTTTGTGTTTGTTGTGTATTAAGAAATAGAGTTACATGGTTTCCATGCAATTTTTGAAGATATTAATAAAATTTCTTGCAAACTTTTGGCTTGATTTAAATGGTAATGTGATGTATTTGGCTTTTTGGACTTCAGATTTTTAATCAAAGTATTATTTCCATATTTTTTATTCTTGTGTCTCTTATTATTCTATCAATCAAATCAATGGGAAAATTTTCATTAATTAGTTCTTTTTTGATTTTGTTAATTTCTATATATCTTTTTTTTTTAAACTGTATTGCTCTAATGAGTGTAAAAGTTCTATATATAAGAGGCCTTGACAAATCCTACTTTTTGCCTGAAATGGTGCTGTGAACTATAGTTCCAATAAGTTCCTGTATGTATTGGGTTTTGTATATAGAGGTGGCAAAAATGTTATTATTGCATGTTAGTTATGTCCAGGAAATTGATATGTTGTTATCTACTTCCATAGAATAATTGATATCAGGACATAAATTGGTGAGAGCATCCAATATTTTTTTTCACTTCTTTGATTAATACAGGGTGACCTAAAATAATAGAGCTAATGTTTAATTTATCCTAACACAAAAATACTGAACCATAATAAATGAATATGTTTTGTCGGATTATCCATCTTTTTTTATGTACAGTTAAGTTTCTACTTTGTGGTAACTTATTTTTATTATTATTTTTTAAGATGTCAAAAAACATGGTTCTTTTTCGCTTATCCCTAGTACACGTGGTACAGGCCATGATAATCATGGGGGGTAGAAGCATGCGACTGCTTTTACTGTAAGTGCACCACATGTGAAAAGCAGTTCGACTTTGCATTTACAAATGTGCCAGAGCCCTGTTTGGTTACTTGCACTTGCTGGTGGGGTTGGACTTTTGCAAGAATCGGGGGCCATTGGAGGCTTTATTTTTTTGAAATCAGGAAAAAAAAGTGTCCAATGAGGGAATCGAACTCGGGTCGTAGCAGTCGAAAACCAATGGTTTTAGACCATCCTTCCTCCGACCCACAAACATGGTGAAATTATTGAGCTGTTTCATCAAGGAAAACATCAATGTGAAATTGTTCGGCTGCTTAAAGTGCCTCAACAAACTGTGTCCAAAGCCATCCATCGCTTCAATGAACTTGGCCATGAGGGCAACTGTGCCGGAAGAGGAAGAAAGTGCACTGCCAACTGTAAGATCATCAAAAAGCGACATGAACAAAATTCAAAGATGTCCATGTGAAAAATCGCCCATGAGACCGGTATAAGCAAGTCATCGGTACATTGAATAGTGAAAATGGAACTCAACCTCAAGGCATACAAGCTCCAAAATGTCCAGCTCCTTATGGATTAGAACAAGCACGATAGGAGCATATCCTCTTCATGGATGAGAAGCTGTTCACCCTCAAACAGGCACACAACACCAAAATGATGGGAGCTGATCTTCTGAGGCTCCTGGCACGTCGGACATCATCGAACACCACCAAAATCTACAGTCTGTTATGGTATGGGCTGGGATTTGTGCCAGTGGCAAGACCCCCTTGTTATTGTGGATCAAAGAGTCAAATCAACCGAGAAGTGTATCGCCGCGACATTCTTGAGGCCATCGTATTCCTGTGGGCTCAATAGCACTTCAGCGATGGGGATTGGATGTTCCAGCAGGACTCCACACTGGCTCAGAAGGTGAAATTGACTCAGGACTTTCCAGACTTCTTCACATCGGCAGAATGGACACCCTATTTACCTGATGGATTACAGCGTGTGGTCCATTTTGCAGGCCAGGGCCTCCAAAGTATGAAGTCACTGAAGTGATCACTGCGCCGAGAATGGGACCAATTGTCGCCAGAAGACCTGTGGCCCATGCCCATAGCCAAAAATTTCAAATCACGTTTGGACCTCTTTATCGCCGCCAAGGAAGGCCACTTTGAAACCAGCTGAAAACATTTTTAGTTAGTATCCAAATTATTGTTATGCATTGTTAGTTTGTTCATTTTTTTTTTGTTTGATAAAATTATGACAAAAATGTTTAACTCCATTTTTTTGGGTCACCCTGTAAATAAAATGGAGTCATCCACATATCTTTTGAAATAATAAACATCATTTGTAAGTGAATTTAGAGCTTTGATTTCTAATAGGCCAATAATGATACAAGCTGCATTTGGTGATATGGTCACAGTGCAATGGCTTCCAGCTCACTTTGGAATTCATGAAATGAGCTAGCAGACTCTCTGGCAAAGTCTGGAGCTCTTGACCACCCTTGAAGCCAGAAAATCTACCACCCAACTAGACGAAAGATACCTCCTCAGTAGCGTCAAGACCCAATGCTGCACATGACTGGTACAGAGCAGGAGGGACAAGCACCAATTCTTTCCTCCCAAGGGAATAACAGTCTTTGATTTCCAGACTTAAGTCTGGTCATCTAGGGATAATGACTTTCAAGAATGGTTGCAAGGTTTTCCCACTATGTACTAAGTGCAATTTTCAACCTGCAACCCCAAACCACATCATTGACTGTATTGACTTATCCATTGATGAGCTCTACTCATCCCCAGCAGACACCATCAAAAGTCTCAAGCTTTACAAGTTTGATACCCTTATATGATTCAGTGGAGATAAGAAAGAAAACTTTGTGTTTCTTTTATTTCTATTCAGCTTCCTGTCAATAATATCTTCCTTAAATTCATAGGAGTCAACAATTTAACTTTCATTGAAATGCTCGTAGATTTTTAGTTGTTGTGCCAGCCATTTTCCAAGGCATATGTTGGTGAAGGTCTATTGTTCTATTGTTTACTATTGGGCATAATGAGCAGTTAGAATTGTGGACCTTTGGTGCAGCATATATACAGTGGAACCTCTTTAAGTCAACACCCCAAGGGATCAGAGCTTTTGGTTGAATTAAAGGAAGTGTTGAATTAAAGTTATTCAGATGATTAGCTAATCATCTAACTTGCTAAAATAATATTTTTTAAAAATATCTTTGTAATATAAATTTATAATATTAATTGAAACCATTGTGTGTGTCCTTTTTTGTAATATTTTTTTTATTTTCATGGTTAACTTTAGTATCAAGGACAAAATGGCAATAATACATTTTTTTGAAACATAAATAATTCCAAATAATATTTTATTCTAATTGAAGAATATAGCAGTTGAAAGGAAATAAATATGGAAAATAAAGAGAAAATTTAAAAATAATATTTAAAAATAATCATGAAGATCTTTTAAAAGATTCCTTTAAAGATGTCTGTTTTTGAACTGAAATCCTATTCAGGATGTATTCCAGATGGTCTATTTAAAAAAAACATGCATATCTTTCTTCCTCTGGAATGTCTTTTAATAAATAAATTTTAATGTATTAAAGTCATCCACTGCTGCTGCAGGTGTTATTGATTTTGTGTTTAAATCTTTTATAATAACATAGAAATGGAATATTTAAATAAAATGTTATCATAATCATTGTGGCTACATTTTATAAAGTTTTATTTATTTAAAAGGAAATTATTTGTAAATTTTAAAATAACTAAAATATTTTAATGATTAAATTTAAAAATAAAATATTATTGTTAATTAGCGTACGAAGCTTAAATCCCAGGGTAAAAAAAAACAACAACAACAAAAAACAATAACACTCGCGACATTGCGCAACGGCACTGCAAAGTGAAACTTAAACTAACCAGGAACCAAAAGTGCGCGCGCGCGATCCTATCGGCGCCCGCCGATCGCCACCGTAATACCTTTTTAGCGGAAAGTTGTAAGTAAAAAACATTCAACTGTCGAAATTCGTATTTTAAAATGGTCTAACT
Source organism: Cordylochernes scorpioides (assembly GCA_030710605.1). Lineage (NCBI taxonomy): Eukaryota > Metazoa > Arthropoda > Arachnida > Pseudoscorpiones > Chernetidae > Cordylochernes > Cordylochernes scorpioides. The sequence continues at coordinate 99,873,131 of CP092886.1, forward strand.
ATCGGAAGTGTCGTATTATCGATATGTCGAATTACAGTTTGTTATTTGATAGGCCGGAGGTCGGGACATCAGAACATGGTCGAATTATCGCCAAGTGTCGAATTGGGGTGTGTCGAATTAACGGGGTTATACTGTATTTGCAACATGTACATCAGAATTTTAAACTTGAATAAAAGCCTATAATTAATACACTGGTGTCCAAAAAATAAGAAACTTAACTAACTCGAGTATTACTTGTATTAACAAATATACAAAAATACAAATACTGTGTACTTGTATTAACAAATATAAAATTGAGTATACAAATAGTTTAAACAATGGAGAATTTGACTAGCTATATCAAAATTAAAAAATATATATTTGAAATTATGAAATATGCAAATTATTACCAACATACCCAAATCTAATGTTCCAGAACTTAAAGAAATAAGATATCAATAGGGAGTATGATCACCTCTAACAGCTATCAAGGTCTCACAGCGAGCCCTCATACTAATTACCAGGCTTTGGAGGAGGTCCAGGGGTAGTAAACCCCACTCCTCCAATAGAGCAGTTCTTAGCTCAACGAGGGTTCTGGGAGAGGGGTGACGAGCTCCAATACGCCTCCCTAGAGCATCCCACACATGCTCTATTGGATTCAGGTCCGGAGATCTGGCTGGCCAATCCAGCCTTCGGATATTCTCACTCTGGAGATATTCATTGACTAGCCTAGCCCTATGCGAACGAGCATTATCGTCCATAAAAATTAAATTGTGACCAAATTGATCTCTATAAGGTCATAGATAGGGCTCAAGGATCTCGTCCCTGTACCATTTGGCAGTTTAAGTGCCCCCAGAAAAAAAATGTGGAGGGGTGTGCGTCTGCTAGAACTGATGCCAGCCCAGACTAAGAGACTGCCCCCTCTAAAACTGTCTATTTCCCTTGTGTTACTGGGATGATAGCGGGTTCCAGGCTCCCTCCAGATGAAAACTCGTCGAGAATCTGTGTTTAAACTAAATCTTGACTCGTCACTGAAGAGAACATTGGCCCACTGATCATGAGTCCAGGCATGATGTTCCAAGCATCAATTCAAGCGGGCTCTCCTGTGAGCAGAGGTTAAAGGGATACAGACCATTGGTCGTCTTGCATAAAGAGCACCTTCGTGAAGCCTTCGGTAAACAGTTTGTATTGAAATTCTCGTTCCAGTAGCACTTGAGAGTTCATTAGAGAGTTGAATAGCTGTCATCTCCCTTATGGCGCTTGGCAGTTACGACCAGATAACGGTCTTCAGAGGTAGCTGTTTTCTTTTTCTACCAGAACCTTCTTTTCTTTTGATGGTTCCTGTCTCAATGAACTGTTTCCATATTTTGCTGACCACAGATTTATTCACATTTATCTATTTTGCTACTTCAACTTGTGATTGCCCTGCCTCCATTCTTCCAACAGCTCTCCATTTTAAATCATCTGCTAAAATTATTTCGTAAACACATAATTAACTAAGGATTAAATAAAATTATAATTTGACAATTCTTAGATGGGGTTGTAGGTTAGTTGTTGATGTGCTGTGTTGTGTGGCTTGTGGAAAGGCTGCTGATAAAATTATAATTAAAATTAATTTATTTTAAAGCAAGAAATTAAAAAGAGAAAAGAAGCAACGGTTGAAGTAACGGCCGTTGGAGTTTTAGCCCTAGATGTTTACCGCTGCAGTGTGGCCAGATCAAATGTGTCGGAAAAAGCCAGCCGCTAGAAAGTTCTGGATGACGTCCCACGCGCATGCGTAGTGAAGTGTTAACGCCCGCGGCTCGCTGAAGCAAAGTGCAGTCGCCACACTACTCCCCCTCCAGTAGGATCTTTCCAGCGATCCTATGCAATCTTATTGGCTTGCCAAGTTCGGGTCTTGGGAAAACATCGGTCCTTCTGATGTGAAAGCAGGCTTGAGGCGGTCGATTGACACCCACGTGGATCTCTTTTTAATTTTCAGTTTGTAAATTTTGGGTTTCCTAAAAAGGACTTCATATGGACCGTCGTATGGGGGAGCTAGCGGTGGCAATATCAGGTCCCGACGTAGATAGACATGGGAACATGTCTCGAGTGGTTTGGGCACGTAAACGTGGCGGTTCCCATGTTGTTTGCTTGGTGCAGGTTTCAGAGATGCCATGGCGCGCTTGAAGTCCTCCAGCCACGGTTCGGTAGGCGAGCTTGCAGAGGGGGGGTCCTCGAAAAATGTTCCTGGAAGGGGTAGGGGCTTCCCATAGACCAGTTCAGCGGTTGTGGTGTTGAGATCTTCCCTTAGCGACGAACGAATCCCTAGGAGCACCAGGGGAAGTTTCAACGACCAGCTCGTGGAATCGTGACAGCGAAGGGAGTCTTTCAGCTGTCTGTGGAATCTTTCTACCAGGCCGTTTGCTGCTGGGTGGTAGGGTGATGTCCTTATTCTGTTGATTCCCAGAAGCCGTGTCAACTCACCGAAAAGTGCTGATTCAAACTGCCTGCCTTGGTCTGTAGTCACTTTTGCTGGCACGCCAAAACGAGATATCCAGACCGATAGGAAGGCATTTGCTACTGTTTTGGCGGTGATGTCCTGTATGGATAGTGCTTCGGGCCACCTAGTGAATTGGTCGACGCATGTGAATATGTACCGATAGTTTTCACTCGGTGGTAATGGTCCGACCAGGTCAATGTGAACATGACTGAACCTTCCGTCTGGGGGACTAAACGACTGAAGGGGCGTTCTTGTGTGTCTAGCGGTTTTGGAGACTTGGCAGCGGTGGCAGGCGCGAGTCCAAAGTGCGCAATCCTTCTTGACAGCCGGCCAGACGTAATGGGCGGTGACCATCCTTGTAGTAGCTCGTACTCTGGGGTGAGACAAGTTGTGGTATGCAGAGAAAATTATGCGGCGACAGGGTGCGGGTACGAAAGGTCTGGGTTTTGCTGTGGAAACGTCACAGTACAGGGAAATGTTCGTTTCTGGGATTTGTACTTTTTCCAGTTGTAGTGAGCTGCGGTTTTCCGATGTCAAGAGAGCTTGTAGCTCCTGGTCTACTGCTTGCGCTTCGGCGAGGGATTTCGGGTCATAAGGTTGGTGGTGGGAGATGGGTTCCACGCGTGACAGGAAATCTGCAGGTACATTTTCACAGCCCGCGATGTGGCGGATGTCGGTTGTGAATTGCCCGATGAAATCGAGGTGTCGACATTGGCGCGGTGAGGCCTTGTCCAGATTTTGTTGAAAGGCGTATGTGAGAGGTTTGTGGTCCGTATAGACCGGAAATTGTCGCCCTTCCAATAAATGCCTGAAATGCTTGATAGCCAAGTATACCGCCAGGAGTTCTCTGTCGTATGCGCTGTATTTTCTTTGTGCAGCGTCTAGTTTCCTTGAGAAAAACGCTATTGGTTGGAAATTGTTGCCAACTTGCTGGTGAAGCGCGGCGCCCACAGCAAAATCCGAGGCATCTACCGTAAGGCAGAGAGGCGCTTCTGGAAAAGGATGGTGCAAGAGGGCAGCGTTGGCTAGTTGCAATTTGCACTGGTCGAAAGCCTGGAGTGCTGTTTGGGGTCCATTGGCAGGATGCGTTCTTGCGCCCTTCGACCATGGCGTGGAGTGGTGCCTGAGTACTAGCGGCATTGGGGAGGCAGCGCCAATAGAAATTTAACATACCCAGAAAACGTCGAAGTTTTCCGACAGTATCAGGGATTGGGATGTCTTTAATTGCTTGTACTCGCTGAGGGTCCGGCGAGATTCCAGCGTTAGTGATGATAAACCCCAAGAATTCGACTGAAGGTTGGCCGAAGGTGCATTTGGTTTCGTTGATCGTCAGGCCGTAGTCTCGAAGGCGACCAAAAAGTTGTTGAAGATGGGATACATGTTGATTTTCTGAATCGGATGCGATAAGCACGTCGTCAATGTAGGCATATGCAAAATCCAAACCTTGGAGTACTTCGTTGATGAGCCTTTGAAAGGTTTGGGCTCCGTTACATAGGCCAAAGGACATGCGGGGAAACTCGAAAAGGCCGAAAGGCGTAATAACGGCAGTCTTAGGGATATCTCTAGCTTCCACGGGCACATGGTGGTACGCTCTAACCAGATCGATAGTAGAAAATATATTTCTTACCATGCAGATGCGATGCAAAGTCCATAATGTTAGGGACTGGATATCGGTCGGGGACGGTAGCGGCATTCAGTTTCCTGTAGTCTCCACATGGTCGTAGCGAGCCGTCTTTTTTGGGTACTAGGTGGAGAGGGCTGGCCCACGGTGATTTGGATGGACGACAGATGCCTTTCTCCATCATGAAGGCGAATTCTTTCTTTGCCGCGGCGAGTTTGTCCGTGGGGAGTCGTCGCGGTTTTGCTGCAATCGGGGGGCCCTTTGTGACGATATGATGAGTCACTGAGTGACGGGGAGGGCTTTTTACAAGATTCTGACTAGTGAGCTCTGGGAATTGTCTGAGTATACTGGAGTAAGGCGAATTGGCGAATGTAAGGTGAATGCTAACAGCGGGGGAAGGGGAAACTTGTCCAATGGAGTGAAGGGAAGATACTGGGTCGCTCAGCCGGTGATTACGCAGGTCTACTGTCAGCCCGTAATGTCGGAGAAAGTCTGCGCCGATGATGGACACGCCGACGTCGACTATGATGAAAGGCCAACGGAATAATCGTCCGAGACCGATGTCAAGCTCAAGATGTCGTTCCCCGTAAGTGTGGATGATAGATCCGTTAGCTGCGAAAAGCTGCCTGTGCGAGGGCCTAGCGTTTTTTACTGGTGGTGGAATCACTGAGACTTCGGCTCCAGTGTCGACCAAAAACAAATAGGCGCTGCGTCGGTCCGTAATGAAGAGCCGGCGAGTAAGGCCTGCGCCGTCAGTGGCTCCTACTGACGGCGGGCGTATTCGTTTCCCTGGACCTTGAAGTTGCATGGTTGAAGGCACTTCCTAGCTTGCGCTCCAAACTTCATATGGTACCAGCAAGTTCCTGCGTTTCCTTTTTTGTTGTGGGGTGGGTACCTATCGTTCGGATAGCGATTGTGTGGGGTGTCCATGGATGACTTCAAAGCTTCGATTTGCGTATGCAGGTCTTGGATTTGCGTCATCAGCTGTTGGTGGGCTTCCGCGCTATGACCTGTGCTTGGTTGGTCCACTGCTGAGACCGTTGGCAGTATGGCTTCGTGTATGTTGTCTGCCATTTCCGCCAGCTTACTCAAACTTGTTTCAGAGGACGCTGCGAGAGCGGCCCTTATGTCCTGAGGTAGGCGTCGAGTCCACAGCATTTTCTGTGCTGTATCGGAGAAATTTCTCCCTGCCTGATGTTGCATCGCGGCTAGGACTGTTGATGGCTTCTGATCTCCCATGGGACGCCCATCCAGAACCTGTAAGATTTTAGTTTGTTTTGATTGACCGAGTCGTTGGAGAAGGCCTGCTTTCAGCGCATCGTATTTACCAGAGGGTGGGGGGGCCGTTACGATGTCCGCGACGTAAGTAAGGGTTGGCTGGTCTAGGCTCGTCACCGTTGCTTGGAATTTAGTTTCGTCGCGGGAGATCTCGGCTAGACCGAAAGCGGCTTCTAGCTGGCTTATCCACAGTTCAACGTTGTTGGGCCAGAATGGTGGTGCACGGAAAGCCAATCTTGATATTTGGGAGGGTGCCGTGGATGTTGGCCCTTCCGGATGTTCCGTAGTTGCGTCTTGCATTCTGGGGCTGTTGAAAGTTTCGTGGATGAAATAAAAAAATATATAGAAGTGTGATTAAAATAACATTTGCATCACGTCCGGCTCACCAATTTGTAGGTTGGTTGTTGATGTGCTGTGTTGTGTGGCTTGTGGAAAGGCTGCTGATAAAATTATAATTAAAATTAATTTATTTTAAAGCAAGAAATTAAAAAGAGAAAAGAAGCAACGGTTGAAGTAACGGCCGTTGGAGTTTTAGCCCTAGATGTTTACCGCTGCAGTGTGGCCAGATCAAATGTGTCGGAAAAAGCCAGCCGCTAGAAAGTTCTGGATGACGTCCCACGCACATGCGTAGTGAAGTGTTGACGCCCGCGGCTCGCTAAAGCAAAGTGCAGTCGCCACAGGGTAAACGACACGCCAAATACCACACTTATAAAGACAAGCAAAAATTTGCATATTTTTAATTTTACCGAATCGAATGGTTGCGATAAATAAATTCTACGACTTAAAATACCTAATTAAATTACTTTTAGCTTTTAGCGTTGTATATTTTAAAACATATCCTTAAAAAACAAAAGTTTCTTATTTTTTGGACACCAGTGTATATTTATTTTTCTCACGTTTTTAAGCAGGGTATTTAATATCAATTTTTTTTTTGGGTGAGGGGAGGGGTCATTTAGTATAGTGCCATTGTTATTCATTTTAAAGAAAACCTTTTTTTGTTTATATAGTATTTTTTTACATTAAAACAATACCATTTCCCTTGTCATATTTTATTATTACATATATAAATATACATTTTTGCTTCTTTAATGAATAAAAATAGCACCTATTCTTCTATACTAAATGATCCCCCCCTCCTCAAAAGAAAAACTTCAAAAATGAATTGAATACCATGCTTCAAAACTGGAGGGAAAAAAATAATTTTAGGGTTTTAACCAAGTTGAAAAATTATAATGCACATACGTATATATGGTGAACCAAAGGTTACAAATCTAACTTCATTAAGTCCAATTGTAAACATAGACCTTCTCCAACATATGCCTTGTGTGTAGAAAAATGGTTAGTACATCAATTAAAAATATACCAGCATTTCAATGTAAATGTTAACAACTCCTATGAATTCAAGGAAGATATAGTAAAACCTCATTAATTCGATCATGTATTTAGGTCCCAACCTCCAGCCAATCAAATAACCAACTTTATTCGATCAAAAGATAATTCGACCCCATCAATATTTTTAGATTTTTAAAATCCAATTTTGACAATACAGTCTAACCTCTTTAATTCGATACCCCAAGTAATCAGAGCTTTCGGGCAAATTTAAGTTATTTAGATTATTTCATCACAACATTCACTGCTAGTGGACGTTTTTCTAGGATAACCAAATATATAATTAAAATTATATTTTTATTAAATACTGTTGTGTTATATTTTAATTATTAATGTGATTTTGGTATCATATTGGGACTTTTATATTTAATTTTTTTCAGGATATTTAATCACCATTAAGTGTACCTTAATGTAATGTTACCCTAATAATTACCTTTAAGTGATGGATAAAATTGCATTAATACATTTTTGAACAAATATTATTTTAATACTAGCCGAATGACCCGGGCAACGCCCGGGTTTTACCCTATTAAATGTACCCTATTCAAATACTATTCGATACAATTATAAATTGGCGCCGTGGATGTCACTCTTGTGAAACGTCCCGCTCCAAACTTTGTGTCTGAGAAGCGATATTTTTATAGAATGATGATCTGGCTTTTGATTTCTGCTCGAATGAATGTTTTTCTGTTAGAATTTTGTTCCTGCATACAAAATAATGAACTGGTTTCACCCGTGGTCTCTGCTTTTTGGAATTTTTCCCGATATAATTTTGTATCTGATAATCAAACATGATACAGCAATATCGTCATAATCATTTTCTGAATAAAAATATATAGTTTTAATAATTGATTTATATATTTTTTAAAATAGCCTATCGTTTTCCCGTATTTTTTTACCTATGTATGGAAATTTTGGTTTGAATTAGTGAACTACTGCGAATTTGTATACCGGACATACAGACAGACATTCATTTTTATATATATAGAGAAGAGATAGAGATATAATATAAATGAGTTTTGAAAATTGTTTTAAAATAAATTCATCGGCCGGGAATCGAACCCTGGCCGCCCGCGTGGCAGGCGAGCATTCTACCACTGAACCACCGATGCTTTAAAAAAAATGGCCATATTTAGGTATTCATTCCATTCCGGATTAGTCCGCGTAAAAAAAAGTTCTTCAAATGAAAAAAAGAAATAGCCAAAAATACTAATCAAAATGCAGCCGAAAATTTTCCTCAGGTTTATAAAAAGCGACATGCAAAATTTGGTACCAATTGGTTCAGTAGTTTTTGAGTTTATCGCGAAACAGACAGACAGACAGAAATTGACTTTTATATATATAGAGATAAGTTAAATGCATGGGTAAGAGAAGCAAATAAATTTAGAAAATAAATAAAAAGGCTAAAAGGAAAAGGCTCTAAAAAATTTGTTTACAAAGTAACAACGCGCCATTAAAATATATATAGTCACGACCGTCTGTCGTGGCCTCTGTCACGGATAATATACACTTATCATCGTCATGCATTCTTAATTCTGTCACCGTTTGCTTTTGGTTCAGTGGTAGAATGCTCGCCTGCCACGCGGGCGCCCCGGGTTCGATTCCCGGCCGTTGCATTTTTTTTTTTTTTTACAATTTTTAAAACTCATTTATAAGTTATACAAGAATGACATCCACGGCGCCAATTTATAATTGTAATGAATAGTATTTGAATAAAAGCATTTAGTCGGGTAAACCCCGGGCGTTGTAGATTATAAACACAAGGTAATAAGACCACATCCATGATAAGGTACAGTTTGGATTATAGATTATAACACAAGGTAATAAGACCACATCCATGATAAGGCACAATTTGAATTATAGATTATAAACACAAGGTAACAAGACCACATCCATGATAAGGTACAATTTGGATTATAGATTATAAACACAAGGTAATAAGACAACATCCATGATAAGGTACAGTTTAGATTATAGATTATAAACACAAGGTAACAAGACCACATCCATGATAAGGTACAGTTTGAATTATAGATTGTAAACACAAGGTAATAAGACCACATCCATGATAAGGTACAATTTGGATTATAGATTATAAACACAAGGTAACAAGACCACATCCATGATAAGGTACAGTTTCTGGATTATCACTATATATAGTCACGACCGTCTTTCCTCATCGGCCGCCTCTGTCACGGATATTATACAGTTATCATCGTCATGCATTCTTAATTCTGTCACCGTTTGCTTTTGGTTCAGTGGTAGAATGCTCGCCTGCCACGCGGGCGCCCCGGGATCGATTCCCGGCCAATGCATTTTTTTTTTTTTACAATTTTTAAAACTCATTTATATATTATACAAGAATGACATCCACGGCGCCAATTTATAATTGTAACGAATAGTATTTTAATAAAAGCATTTAATCGGGTAAACCCCGGGCGTTGCCCGGGTCATTCGGCTAGTGTATATATAGTCAGCCTGTCTGAATCGCCTACGGCTCCATTGACCTGTCACTGGCCCACCGCTACTGGTCCTGCAGTGCCGTTCGCCCTGTCATCCGAGAGGTGTTCTCCATCATCGGCCGGCCGCCAGACCTGCAGTCCTGGATCTTTCCAGTTGGTCTCGAGGACCACGCCATCACCATCTCCTCAGCGGCGAAGTAGGCGATCTACGTATTCTTCGTAAATCGCAAAATGCGTGGCGTCGCTGGAGACCCACTGGCGATTCTCCACCTAACTCTGCAGCGCTGGCAGAGGCGCCATATTCATTGTACATAGTGTATATAATCCATATTATCTTTTTTTTTAATAGTGCAGACTGTGCACTTTGCATGTATTGACAAGATGTCAATAAAATTATTTTAATTGTCAATTGTCTATATATAATAAATAATGATGCGAATGTTTTTTTTTTCCACAAATAAATCAAAGTTCTACTGTCCTTACTGTGATGAAAAAATATTGGGAGGGCTTGGCTCATAAGTGGTGAACCCTCCCAGCAGTTTCGCCAATTTAATCTACCAGACTGCTTCTTTAGAGTTCCAATACTGTATTGGATCATTCTGCTTTTATATGCTACACTGAAGAATGGAATCGTAAAAATGGTATTTAAGCAAACTATGGACATAAGCTTTTAGGACAGTAGGATTACATTCAAATATTTGCATCGAGCAATGCTCTGCCGCAAACAATAAGGACAAGTTTTTTCAATCGCAGTAAGGACAGTAGAACTTTGATTTATTTGTGAAAAAAAAATTGCATCTTAATATCTTCATCTGTTATATATAGAACCTAACTTGTCCTTATTGTTTGCGGCAGGCAATTGCTCGATGCAAATATTTGAATGTAATCCTACTGTCCTAAAAGCTTATGTCGATAGTTTGATTAAATACCATTTTTAAGATTCCATTCTTCAGTGTAGTATATAAAAGCAGAATGATCCAATACAGTATTGGAACTCTAAAGAAGCAGTCTGGTAGATTAAATTGGCGAAACCACTGGGAGGGTTCACCACTGATGAGCCAAGCCCTCCCAATATTTTTTCATCGCAATATGGACAGTATAGCTTTGATTTATTTATGAAAAAAAAAAAAAAAAACATTCTCGTCTTAATGTCTTCATTCGTTAAATTTGTTTGCATCGGTAATTTAACGGCCGCTAAATTAGGCCTAAATCATCTATCGTTGGCGTCAATTTTGCGACGTATTTTAAGCACGATGCACATACACTAACTAATTCTGCTGTGCCCACCATGCCGAGGTATTACATATTCAGCAATATATTTGTATATAAACAAGAATCATCTAATGTGTCGAAATTTGATTTTAAAAATCAGTTGAATTATCAATAGTGTTGAATTATCATTTGGTAAAAATAATGTTTGTTATTTGATAGGCTGCGGGTTGGGACATGTAAAAGGTGGTAGAATTATCCCAAGTGTCGAATTAATAAGTTTATACTGTATTAGGTTATTCTTGATTAAATACAAATTTGTTTTTAAAAATACAATATTTTGGCATGTGGGGCTCAGTGGCTGTAGTTAGAATATGCACACTATGCTTATAAATGCTACAATGCATTGCAAATATCGCCAACAACATCGCACACAATATTTGTTTCCTGCTGGATGATATAGGCCTAAATAAGCAGCTGGTAGTCACCGATATAAACATTGAAAGTATACAACACATATATTTAAAATAACATAACAGAAGAGTTAAACATGTCTTTTGAAGATTGATCAGCCAGAGTGCACACTAAATAGGGTTCTTGCCTAAAAGCCAGTCATATAGGATTTCTTTAAAAGATGATTTTTTCAAAATAAAATTTTTAGCTCTTCCTTCATTTTCTAAATTTATTCACTTTCTTCCCATTGCATTTACTCACTTATATATTAAAATATTATTTATAATTTTTCATCTGTTCAAAAATGTATATACAGTAAAATCCTGCTAATATGAACCCCGGATATAGCGAACCTTCCCTTATAACGAACCTAAGGCGATTACCAATTCCATTCATTGAAAATATCATCGTTATAATGAAATTTGCGATTTTTAAAATAGCGAACTACCCCTATAACGAACCTATTTTAGGTCCGAAAATAATAAATTCTATTTAAAATGCTAAGCTTATAAAGAACTTAAAATTGTAATTTAAAAAATTTTAAAACAACAAAATTTTGAGCATGTTTCAGCTCACGGATCACGATTTCAAAACAATAAATTTAGCGGCATTGTTTGTTTTCATTTACATTCTATTTTTGCTGTATGTTGTATTAATTTTTACGCATCATAATTTTTATTAAATAGAATATCTTTGCATCCATCAAATTTGAAATAGAAAAATGCAAATGGCTTCCAAAATAAAGAAAACAAAGTCATTCTAAAAACAAAAACATTATTACTATATGAAAAAAAAGGCCAATTTCAAAACTTTTCAAATTGAAACAACAAAGGCAAAATTACAGAACATAAAATAAGAAATTATAATTTTTTTTATTATAAGAGATAACATAAAAGGCTATTAAAAATTGTTACAAAGAGGAAACCTCAACTTTTGCCGCGATTGTGCATGTTAGGGCTAAAAAAAAAAAAAGAAATGTCCAAATAAACGGGCCCGTAATGCAACAAAAATAATTTTTATGCCATGAACTATGGTGATTTTAAAGCCAGCAATGGTTTGCATGACAGGTGCTGGACCGTGACAGCAGATGGTTGGCTCGGCAACACTGGAGCTGACGTCACTTCCTGTTGACGTAACCCTGCAAGCGGCGTCGCCACGCGACTTATTCTCTTTCTCCATGTTTACCATTTAATCTATATATAATCCCTTTACCTTATAGTTAATTAAATAATAATTAACGTTGAGCGCTGTGTGTAATCAATTGGAATACAACAAAGATTATCAGACTGAAGAAGCACAAGACCTAAAATGTCAGACTGAAGAAGTGCAAGGCCTAAAACGTGACACTGAAGAAGCGCAAGTCCTAAAACATCAGACTGAAGAAGCGCAAGGCCTAAAACGTGAGTAACCTAATTTCCTTTGATTACTTGGCCCATCCTTTTTCTACTTACCAAATATTTTGTAAAATGGCAAACACGACGATTACAAAATTAAATGGTGCTAATTACTCCAGCTGGAGCTTCCAGATGAAATTCGTTCTAATCGAAAACGACTTGTGGAGTTTGATCAATCCAGGAGAGGCTAAGCCTGACCCTAGTGACCTTGTTGCAACAAAACTTTTTTTGTCGCGGGAGGGTAAGGCGTTTGCAAAAATTTGCCTCGGGATTAATGATGAACAACAATTGCATGTGTTCAACATTTTAATACTCCGAAAGAGGTCTGGGAGGAACTGGAAAAATTATACGCACCAAAGGATAGTAGATATTGAGCCGTACAACTAAGAAGGGAGTTATATGGCGAAAGGTTGACTCAGCACAGCAATATGGAAGGGTATATTGGGAAGATAAACCACATTGTAAACGAACTGGCCCGAATTGGCGACAAAATTGATGATGGCGATTTGGCTATGGTTCTTTTGGGTGGATTACCAGAGAATTGGGACACTGTTGTCTCAACCATATGTAACTTGCCTGATTCAGACTTCACGACTGCCACAGTTAAAAAACGGCTGTTGGCAGAAGCAGAAAGGCGTTCGTCTAATCTACCAAAAGATGTGAGTGCCATGGTCGTTAATGCCTCTTCGAAGCCCATTGAAACAGAAAAACAATTTAAAGCAAAGGTTGTTCGTTTCAAATGTGGAGGTAAAGGCCATTATGCAAGGGAATGCAGGAAGAAAGGAAAGAATGAACAAAGACCAAAGAGGTTTGACCAAAACAAAGGCATAAATATGTCGGCAATGTGCAACACTTTGTTTGGAGCTACCACTGAGAACTGGATCATTGATTCTGGAGCGACGCACCATATGACTTCCAAGAGAGATTACTTCACATGTCTGAAAGAGTGCACAAGCAATATAAGTTCCATCACTATTGCGAATGGCTCTTCTATAGAAGCATGTGGTATCGGTATTGTCAGTGCCAATATTGTTGGACACAAGGGAGATGCTAGCAATATGGTTGCCCAGAACACCTTGTACGTTCCAGATATGCGTCACAGTGTTCTGTCTGTACTCCAAATGATAGAAAACGGTAGAAAAGTTGTCTTCAACAGGAGTGGTTGCCACATTATGGACATGAAAGGTAAACTCTTGATAGAGGGAAAGAAGTTGGGTAGACTTTACTACGTCCAGACTACTCCATCTTCTCCGATAGATCAGAATGATCGTGCTTCTCTTGCATCTGAATGCAAGGAAGAGATTACACTGGAACTTTGGCACAAAAGTCTGATGCATGTAAATGCATATACGATAGCAAAGATGGCCAAGAACCAAAGCGTAAGAGGACTTGATTGCAGCCCGGCAAAGCCAGAAAAGTGCGAAGACTGCTGGGGAGGAGCCAAGTACGTCTTAACCATCATTGATGAATCTACGAGATATACAAGTGTATTTTTCCTTAAAAACAAAGGCGGAACCCTGGGAAAAGTCAAAGAGTGGAATTCAAGAATCTGAGAAAAAACCAGCCGGAAACTAAAACGAATACGTACGGATAATGGCTTGGAATTTTGTTCCAAGGAATGGGACACTTTCTGCACGAGCGTTAGAATAGTTCATGAACACACTATGACGTATACACCCCAACAGAATGGTGTGGCAGAAAAAATGAATAGGAGACTCCTAGATCTTGTCAGGAGCACTATATCTGGAAGTGGTCTGCCAAAGGCTTCCTGGGCGGAGCTGATTTACACCGCAGCCTATGTCAGAAACAGAGTTCTCAACAATCACAATGGTGAAAGCACGCCATATGAACTGTGGACAGGGAACAAGCCTAGTCTTAAACACATAAGAGCTATTGGCTGTCAAGTATTTGTCCATATTCCAAGACAAGCCCGTAAATCCAAACTCGAAAGGAGAGCTGTCAAAGGTAACCTTGTGGGATATGCACTCAGAGGACGTGGCTACAGAGTGTGGATTCCTGAGATGAATAAAGTGGTGGAATGTCGGGACTGTGTCTTCAAAGAGAGTGATGTATCGAGGAACGACAGCAACCGGGAGGTGCTTCCATCAGTTGAATACTACAGCTATGGGACTCAACAGGAGATTGAAGAGAATCCAGTCTCTTTATTAGATCAAGAAGACGTGATACCTACAGAAGAGGACAGCCATAATGAAGATACTGTAAAGCCTTCTCCTACTCGATCTCATCCAATGATCCTAAGGAACCAGAGAAATGCTCAGAACTCAATTGAACTCCTCAGTACTGAAGTAAATAAGGGAGATCCTACTTCGTATAAAGAAGCTATCCAAGGCCCTGAAGCTGAGCATTAGCTTGAAGCAATCGAAGAAAAATTGGAATCCTTGAGAAAGCACAAAGTTTGGGAACTAACAGAACTACCAAAAGACTCTGCCCCAATTGCTTGTAAGTGGGTACTACACAAGAAGACCAAACGCCGAGGGTCAAGTAGTAAGATACAAGGCCCGACTTGTGGCAAAGGGCTTCACTCAACAAAAGGGAATCGATTATGATGAGATTTACTCACCTGTTTCTAGTTTTGAAACGACAAGACTGCTCACAGCAATAGGTGTTAAAAATAACTGGTTCATAGACCAATATGACGTGAAAAGTGCTTATCTCTACGGCAAGATTGACCGAGTGATCTACATGGAACAACCAGAAGGCTTTGTTAAACCTGGTGAGGAACATCTTTACTGCCAACTCAAAAGGTCTCTGTACGGACTGAAGCAAAGCGGCAGATGTTGGAACAAGTGCCTTGATGAGTGGTTGAAGAAAAAGGGATTTAAGGAATCCAGTTGACCCTTGTGTCTACAAACTCAAGCTGAATGAAGGAATGATAATCCTATCATTATACGTGGATGATATTCTTACTCTGACGGAGAATCAAGAAGTGAGAGAAAAGTGCATTGAACTGCTGAGAGGTCACTTCGAAACAAAGTACATCGGACCAGTATCCTACCTGCTTGGTGTCAACTTCACTCGATCAAAGGGTGGATGCGTAACTCTAACACAAAGAGCATATATAAAAAGTCTACTGGAACGGTTCAATCTTCAGGAAGGAAGAGAAGTCTCAACGCCGATGGAAACCAGACCAGAACTTCTTGAGGAAGAAGATGAAGAAAACTGCCAAGACCTTCCCTACCGTGAACTAATTGGTGGACTGCTCTACATTTCACAGCGGACAAGGCCAGACATTGTCTATGCAGTAAGTCAATTGGCTCGCTATTGTTCAAAGTACACTAGAAAACACTGGGTTGCTGCGAAACGAATTTTAAGATACTTAAAATCTTCAGAGCATCTAGGCATCACCTATAGACGGACTGGGGAACAACTGTGTGTCTATTCGGATGCAGATTGGGGAACCAACCTGGAAGACAGAAAGAGTACATCGGGTTACGTAGTGATGTTTGCAGGCGCTCCAATCCTATGGCGAAGTTCAAAGCAAACTGTCACCGCCCTCAGCACAATGGAGGCGGAATACATTTCCCTATCATCGTCAGTCAGGGAAGTGACATGGATCAGGGAGTTCCTGAACCATTTGGATATATCACATAATATGGTTGAGCCAACTCCGGTGTGGTGCGATAACCAAGCGGCTATAGCACACGCCAAGAGCTACATCAGCCGATCCAAGACCAGGCACATCGCTATTAGATATCACTTCGTCAGAGAAAAGGTGGATGACAGTGTGATTCAACTGGACTATGTTACAAGTGGAAGAATCCTAGTGGACATTTCGACCAAGCCACTGGGGAGAAACCTACACGAACTTCATCGTTCGAGACTCTTAAACGGCGAAGTAATCTATAAAGAAGGGATCACTTCGAGGGAGGAGATTGCTGGACCGTGACAGCGGACGGTTGGCTCGGCAACACTGGAGCTGACGTCACTTCCTGTTGATGTAACCCTGCAAGCGGCGTCGCCACGCGACTTATTCTCTTTCTCCATGTTTACCATTTAATCTATATATAATCCTTTTACCTTTTAGTTAATTAAATAATAATTAACGTTGAGCGCTGTGTGTAATCAATTGGAATACAACAACAGGTTCAAAACAAAACGTAATATGGACTTAAGAAGAATATTTGGAAACATGAAATGCAAGAAAAACATTTATTAACTTTATTTGAAGGGTTCAATGCTAGAGTGCTTTGAAGCAACAAGGTATTAGAGCCATTTTTTTCAAGTAAGTATTGTATTATACAATATGATATGATGTTTTAATATCAATTTATATCTTTAAATTTATAATTAATAGAACTTTGCCCATGATTTGTCTTGATTTTTAAATTAGACTAGAGGTAGAAGTATTCTATAATGATAAGAAGAATCTATAATCAAATAATTTCTTTTATTATTCAGTATTATTGTTAGGAAATTGGTCAATTAAGGGAATTAAAACAAAGTGACCACTATTAAGAGGCAGCCTCTTCTTGTGTTTATGGCTGTCCTTTAATTACACGATCTAAACATTTTGAAAAGTAAAAAAAAAAAAGCCAAATGGTGGCTATAGTGAACCAAAAGCTCTGTCCCATTGGGGTTTACTATAGAGGGGTTTTACTGTATATTACTGCAATTGTATCATCACTAGAAGTTGATCATGAAATATTCTGAAAAAAAAAAGTCCCAATTCACTTTATTAATTAAAATATATTAGAACAATATTTTCTTAAAATATGTATTTAATTATATATTTGGTCACATCCTTTAAAAATGTCCACTAGCAGTGAATGTTGTGATGAAATCATCTAACTGGACTTTACAATTGAAAGATATGTTCTTTTTGGGGTGTTGAATTAAAGAGGTGTTATACTGTATTATTGACACATGAAACTAAATGGAAATCACACAGTTGGTACATCTTTGGAGCAGTGGCCACCCAGACCTTTCGGTCCATAAACCGGCATGCGTTAGCATACCCATTGCTGCATTCTAGGTCACCTAACCAAAAGGAATGAAGCATTCTCCATGCACCGAGCAGCCATTGTTTGGCCCCTCGCGCCCGCCATTATGGTCTAGCTCCATGGGGTCGACCAATCAAACCCACAGGCGTCTCTGAGAGTTCATGGCAAGGTTGCTTCCCGAGCCCTCCGTTTGGACTTAGTTAAACCCGTCCTACGCTCCAATAGGACTCCCCCCTCTTTGGCCCTCGAACTCTTTGTTCACAGTACTCCCTGAATCTGCCAACGAATCAAGGACCTCTGAGGTTCTGAGGTTTACACAGGGACCAACGCGAAGGCGGGAGGGTGTTACTACTGTGTGCACCCCTTGGTTTTTCATGGCGCGCACAGCAAGGACGCTCCCAATAGAACACACAGAGCGAAGACCCAAGAGTTTCAAGACACGTGCACCTAGCGTCAGCCAACCAAGGGCAGACGGCCAGCTTACAGCTTCACTGACCGTCAGCCAGTGGCACCCCGACGCGGACGAACACGCAGAGTCGCCTCTCCACTCCCCTATCCTCTAGGGTGAGTGAGGGGTGGGCATTCTTTCCCCATTCACAGTTGGTACATCCCTGGAGCAGTAATGTTGTGATGAAATCATCTAACTGGACTTTACATTTGAAAGATCTGTTCTTTTTGGGGTGTTGAATTAAAGAGGTGTTATACTGTATTATTGACACATGAAACTAAATGGAAATCACACAGTTGGTACATCTTTGGAGCAGTGGCCACCCAGACCTTTCGGTCCATAAACCGGCATGCGTTAGCATACCCATTGCTGCATTCTAGGTCACCTAACCAAAAGGAATGATGCATTCTCCATGCACCGAGCGGCCATTGTTTGGCCCCTCGCGCCCGCCATTATGGTCTGGCTCCATGGGGTCGACCAATCAAACCTACAGGCGTCTCCGAGAGTTCATGGCAAGGTTGCTGTCCTAGCCCTCCCGTTCAGACTTGGTCTAATCCGTCCTACGCTCCAATAGGACTCCCCCCCTTTGGCCCTTGTACCCTTTGGTCACAGTACTCCTGAATCTGCCGTCGAATCAGGACCTCTGAGGTTCCGAGGTTGACGCGGGGATACCACGCTGAGGCGGAAGGGTGGTACTACTGTGTGTAACCCTTGGTTTTCCATGGCGTGCACGGCAAGGACGCTCCCAATAGCACACACACAGAGCGAAGTTCCAAGAGTTTCTAAACCCCATCCTTTCAGCCTTACCAGTACTCCACTAGGTAATCGGCTAACGCACTCTTTCCTTTCCTTACAGCCTTACTAGCACTCTCCGCCAGATCATCGGCAAGCTATCCACTGTAGTCAACTGCGGCATCTAACAGTTGAGGAAGAGCTCACTAGCGACATAGTGAGCTCTTTCCAATAACTTCCAGTGGGATTTCAGGAGCTCCAGTTCAATTGCTCCTCCTCCCCTCTTGGGACCCTTGGGCAGTCCACTATAAAGTGTTTGCCCCAGGGCTCCCACATACGCATTTGTCGTCCGCTTTAATACCAAACCGCGCCAAACTAATAGGAAACGGGCCGTGTCCCCTAATCATCCTGTTCAGTTTGTGTGAGTTCCTTTTTGGAACTCTAATCCATTTAAAGGATTCCCGACCATTTATTGCTTCCACCCATCTATCCTTCCATAATTCATTAATATGCGCCCGGATACGCATGAAAACCTCTTTCTTTGGAATTGGGGTCACCACATCCCTTCCAGACCAGCATCCCTCTTTTGCCAGTTCATCAGCCAATTCATTGCCCTCAATTAGAGAGTGCCTCTTGACCCAGTACAATTTGGAGGGCCTATACATTTCACCTAGCAGATCCGCTACTTCATGCATCATCTGTCCCTTCTCCAAGCAAATGGAGATGAGGGCGGACATGCAATCCGAGTAGATTGCCTTGGGAGACAGACAGTCTCTCCTACACCAGATCAGAGCCTCTGATCAATTTCCCATGCATGAATTTAGCATACAATAATAACATTATTAACCCTTAACTGGACGGGTTGGGTTGATTCCGCACATGCATAAACTTAATATAGGAATTTTTTTTTTTTCATTTACTGAGAGCTACCAGCTTTCATGTATTCTAATTTTACAGTGATACAAACATTTTCCATCCATCATTTATAAATACCAGTTTGGAAGAGGGGTTAAATTTGCAAGTCGGGGTGGATTCCGCCCAGCCCGTCTAGAAGTGTGAGAATTTCTCGTGTCAGTGTTAGCTCTGGGCTCATACTTGAGTCGCTATCTTCCGCGATATTTAGCTTCCTTTTATAAAATAATACTTCTTTCTTTGTATAAGTAGAATTATCAATCAAGTCAACAGAGAGAACTATCCCTGCCAACCCAAAATATATATATAAGTTTTAGAGATTAGTCGACAACTTTGGAAGAGTAATAAAAATATTACAGCAGACAATTAGTTCACTTCAGTAGAATTAGTTGATAAGTTGAAAGAACATAGCCTTACATATTTAGGAACGATGCGAAAGAACAAATCTTAGATTCCATGACAATTTCAACTGCACTCTAATAGAGAATCGGGAACATCAATTTTTGGTTTCTCAGCAACAACCACATTAGCTTCTATGTTCCTAAAATAAGAAAATCAGTAATCAGATTGATAGAAAGAATAAAAAAGAATGGAATAATTTTATTGGTGATCTTGGAGGAGCATTGACTTATGAACACCTGGGAACACGTAAGCTCAATTCTCTCCCAATGGAATTACAGACAACAATTCAAGAAGAATGATGGTTCAAGTACATCAAAGGAATCTACAATGCCGCAAGATTCTGATACTCCAAAAAGATGCTACAAATGTCCATCAAAAAATGTAGTAAAAAAATAAAAACCCTTTGCTCTGTATGTCAACTAAGCGTTTACAAAAAAACATTTCTTAAAATTGTGTAAACTTTAAATAGGTTATATTTAGATTTGTATCAATTAAATATTTTTTGTTAATATTGATTTCAATCATTATTTAGCGCTTATTTCATAGTTACATAAGTGGGTTGAATCTACCCAATCCGTTCAGTTACGTAAGAAAAATTCACCCGTCCAGTTAAGGGTTAACATTATTAACACACACACAAAAAAAAAAAAGCCAACACATAAAGTAGGATTAGTAAAAGCTCTTATATATAGAACTTTTACACTCGATAAAGCACAATTTGGATTATAAATACAAGAAAATAAGACCTGATCCAAATGAATTAATAGTGTGTGACGTTTCGGCAATAGCATTGTTACCATCAGATAAGACCTAATCCAAATATTTTAATAGTGTTTGACGTTTCGGCAATAGCATTGTTACCATCATCAGATAAGACCTAATCCAAACAAATTAATAGTGTGTGATGTTTCGACAATAGCATTGTTACTATCATCAGATAAGCCATAATCGAAATAAATTAATAGTGTGTGACGTTTCAGCAAAAGCATTGTTACCATCATCAGATAAGACCTAATCCAAATAAATTAATAGTGTGTAACATTTCGGCAACAGCGTTGTTACCATCATCAGATAAGACCTAATCCAAATAAATTAATAGTGTGTGATGTTTTGGCAACAGCATTGTTACCATCATCAGATTTCATATCTGCTATCTTGTTTATACATTTGATAGCAGTACTATTTAAGAACATTTTGTTATATTTTTTTCTCATTTATTCTTTTGTCTGATGATGGTAACAATGCTGTTGTCGAAACGTCACACACTATTAATTTATTTGGATTAGGTTTTATTTTCTTGTAACTTTTACACTCATTAATGATAGTTAAACGAAATACGGAAATTAACAACATAAAAAAAAAAAACTAATCGATGAAGATTTACCCATCAAACTGATTGATGGCATAATAGAAGACACATGAACCACAAAATGTAAAAAATACTTTGATTCAAAATCTTAAGTGCAAAGACAACAAGAAAGCCAAGCACATCACATTACCATTTATAAACCAAAATTTGCCAGAAATTTTACAAAATATATTTGAAAAGTATATTTTAAAAAATAATTGCATTTAGAAACCATGTAACCCCATTTTTCAATATATCAAACACAAGAACACCCAATTACTGAAAAGAGTGAGGTTAATTTGAAATGTGAAAATTGTGACCAATGTTAGGTAGGATGAACAGCTAGAACTTTAAAAGATAATGGAAAAGCCATGAATATGGACTATAAAATATATATATATATATATAATATATATATATATATATATATATATAATATATATAATATATATATATATGTGGGATAAAATTTAAAATACTGTTCTTGTAGAACATATAAAAATAATCACATGCATAATAATTTCAATCTAAGAAACAAATAAAAAATGTTGTTGTTGTTTCTTATCCCCTTGTGTAAAGATTACACAAATTCCATGAGTTCATGCTCCTCAAGCTGTTTTATGATGAGCAGCGGCCTCTCCAAAAGGTCCTGTTTAGTGCATCTAATGCAAGCCAAAATGTGTTCTGGAGCTGCAGGTACCAAACTACATTTTGGGCTAGTGGGGTAGATTTTGTTATTATTTTCTATCTTCAATGGCTTGAGATGGCCTGTTCTAAATCTTGTTAGTGTTGTTTGATGCTGTCTATTTCTGGTGTTCAGAGCTCCTCCTGGGTTCACTCCACTGTACAGAAGTTTTCCCACCCTCTACAATCACTCTAGAGGGGAGTGAGTGGAGAGGCGTCTCTGAGTGTTTGCCTTGCGTCGGAGTGCCACTGGCCGGAGTTGGTGAAGCTGTAAGCTAGCTTCGGCCCTTGGTTAGCTGGCGTGAGACGCACGAGTCTTGAAACTCTTGGGTCTTCGCTCTGTGTGTGCGCCATTGGGAGCGTCCTTGTCGTGCGCGCCATGAAAAACCAAGGGGTGCACACAGTAGTACCACCCCCCCGCCTTCACGAGGTTCCTCGCGTAAACCTCGTGCCTCAGAGGTCCTCGATTCGACGGCAGATTCAGGGAGTACTGGATAAGGGTACGAGGGCTAAAGGGGGGGGAGTCCTATTGGAGCGTAGGACGGGTTTAACTAAGTCCGAACGAGAGGGCTCGGTCAGCAACCTTGCCAATGAACTCTCGGAGATGCCTGTGGGTGAATGGTCAACCGCATGGAGCCAGACCTTAATGGCGGGCGCGAGGGGCCAACCAAAGGCCGCTCGGTGCATGGAGAATGCATCATTCTTTTTGGCTGTGTGACCTGGTGGCAGCAAAGGTATTCCTGTTTATGGGCCTTCTAGGCCTGGGGAACTATTACTCCTAGAATGTACCAACTGTGTAGTGGGGAAAGAAGTATGCCCACCCTCACCCTTCACCCTTGAGGATAGGGGAGTGGAGAGGCGACTCTGCATGTTTGTCCGCGTCGGGGTGCCACTGGCTGATGGCTGGTGAAGCTATAAGCTGGCCATCTGCCCTTGGTTGGCTGTCGCTAGGCGCAAGTGTCTTGAAACTCTTGGGTCTTCGCTCTGTGTGTGCGCCAATGGGAGCGTCCTTGCAATGCACACCATGAAAAACCAAGGGGTGCACACAGTAGACCACCCTCCTGCCTTCGCGTCAGTTACCCGCGTAAACCTCAGAGGTCCTTGATTCGTCGGCAGATTCAGGGAGTACTGTGATCAAAGGGTTCGAAGGCCAAAGGGGGGGGAGTCCTATTGGAGCGTAGGACGGGTTTAACTGAGTCTGAACGAGAGGGCTCGGTCAGCAACCTTGCCATGAACTCTCGGAGACGCCTGTGGGTTTGATTGGCCGACCCCATGGAGCCAGACCATAATGGTTGGCACGAGGGGCGAAACAATGGCCGCTCGGTGCATGGAGAATGCATCATTCCCTTTTGGCTTGGTGACCTAGATGGCAGCAATGGGTGTGCTTTTGCGCGCCGGTTTATGGACTTTTGAGGTCAGGGAAACCATTATTGCTCCAAGGATGTACCAACTGTGCTTAGGTGGGATCCTCCAGTTCTTGTTTATTTTTGTTTTGACTACTGTTTCTATTTCTTTAAAAGTAAGTTTATTTTTCTGTGGCAAGGGTTCTTTTGTGCCTTTTTTCGCTAGGATATCAGCAGCTTCATTGCCTTCGATGCCAACATGTGAGGGTATCCATTGAAGGTGAATTTTTGAGGTTTTCGAGAGTTTTTGGAGATAGCCAATTATGTTCCTGCTTACTTTGTCTCTAAGTTCCCCTGTGTGACTCAAGTGTTGTATGGCACTTCTACTATCAGTAAGAATCCAGATATCTTGATAATTAGTATTACTAATGGATTTTAAGGCTTCTTAGATGGCTATAAGTTCTGATCTGAAGACTGAACAAAAATTTGAATTTCTTCTGTTTATTTTCTCAATGCCATTTGTGGTTTTAATGAGACAGCCGCTGCCAGTGTGTCCCAACTCATCTCTGCTACCATCGGTATAGATAGTTATTGCATTTTTAGGAATGTTATTAATTATTTCTAATGATAATTGTTTTAAGTATTCTGGATTTTGGTATTGTTTGTTGGTGGGTTCATTTAAAGTGTCACTAAAAATAACATTTTGTAGTGGTTTGCATGGATAAATTTTTCTGCTAAATAATGTTTTTCCACTTTATATTTTAAAAATCCATTTTTTTGGCCAGGTGTAGAGGGCCTTCTTTTTTTAGTCTTAAAATGGATTCCCAATTAAGTATGTACTTGGAAGTACTGTGTTTGTTTCCATAACTCTTGATTTTGTTTATATATTTTGGCAGATTGTAGCTTCATCTATCCTTTAAGGGCATAATATCTGCCTCATAAAGTACAATATCATTAGGGCAGGTATTTCGAAGACCTGTAATAATTCTAGCTGCACTTAGTTGTATCCTCTCCAGTGATTTTAGATTTGTTTCAGATGCTGTACCATAGATTTGATATCCATATTCCGGGATAGGTCTTATTAGAGATGTGTAAGTTAATTTTAGTGTGGTTGCATCTGCTTCCCACTCTCTTCCTGAAATATATTTCAGGATTTTTAGTCGGTCTCTTCCTTTTCTAATAACTTCTTAAATATGTTTACTGGAGTTAATTTCTGGATCCAGGGTGTAGCCGAGATATTTAGGATGTTTATTATATTGCAATTGTTGTTCTTTCAGAATAGTTTTTGGTCTTATTTTGTATAGTTTGTTATCGGTAGTAAAAAGACAGGTTTCAGATTTTTGAGGGTTAAATTCTAATTTATGTTTATTAGAAAATTTTTCTAGGTAGAGAAGAGTCTTGTTCAAATCCCTTTCAGCTTTTTTTCCAGTTAGTGTTGCTGCTCCATAGAATGTCATCAGCGAAAAGTCCAATATTGGTATTATGTGAAATTTTTCTTCTATGCCTGCAATAAATAGGGTGAAGAGATTTGGGTTAAGGACTGATCCTTGTGGTAATCCTTGATACAATTTGAAGGTTTCAGATAGAGTGCCATTATATTTGACCCTGATGTATCTATTTTTAAGGAAATCATTTATCCAAGGGATAGCTTTACCATCAATTTTGAAATGTTTGTATAATTTTGTAATTAACTTATTTTTCCATACCCCTTATCAAAAGCCGGTGTAAGGTCTAAAAAAGCAGCTATGATGTGGCTAGTTGGTTTTCTGTTTTGTGCATCTTTTACCTTTTGTGTGAAAAAATAAGAGTCTATTGTCCCATGTCCTTTCCTAAATCCATATTGTTCTTCTGGTAAGAGATTTCTTGTGTCGAGGTGGTAGGTAAGTCGTCTGAGTATAATTTTTTCCATTAATTTGCAGCAAATACTTGTGAGGGAGATAGGTCGGTAGTTTTTTGGGTCATCAGCAGATTTGTCAGGTTTTTTAATAGGAATTATTGTTGCAGTTTTCCAGTCTTGAGGCAATTTTCCAGTTTTCCAGGAGTTATTGAAAATATCAAGAAGTATTTCTTTGCCATTTTTGCCCAAGTTGGATATCATTTGTCCATGGATTCCATCTGGCCCAGGAGTCTTGTTTAGATCAGTGTTTTCTAATGCATAATTTAGCTCTTTCATATTGATTTTTTCATGGAAAATATTATGAGTGCTGGTGACATTTTTACAGTCATGAATAATCTTCCGGGCCTTTTTTTCAACTTTCTCAAATTTTATTTCAAATTTGATTTTACTACACATTTGATATGAATTACCTAAAAGATTAGCAGCATTTTTGTCATTAGTTGCTGGGGTACTATCTGTATTCTTAATCATATTTGTGTTTTCAGTTTGTGGCTGTGCTCTGTCAATTTGTTTTGCCAAATGCCAAAGTTTTGTATTTGGGTTTCTTGGATTCAGGTTTTCACAAGTTTGTTTCCATTTTTCCCTTTTCATATTTACGTATAATCTTTTTATTTTTGCATTCACAATGTTCAGTTCAGTTCTACAATTCATTTGGTTTTGGGTGCAATTTTTTTGTTGTTCATTTCTTTTTGTTATAAGTGTTTGAATATCTTTTGCCTGGTGTGTGTAATTTGGAATCCATTTCTTAATATTACCTCTTGGTATTGAAACTTTAGCTGCTTTAATAATGGTGTTTTTGAAAGATATCCGATTTTATTCCAGATCTTTTATTCTAGTGGGTGCTTTTCCAAAGTCTTCATTGGTGTTTTGCTGGTAAAGCTTTCAATTAGCCTTTTTGATGTTCCAGAATTTTTCTTTAATTGAGCTGGTTTTGGTCTTGGTGCTAATTTCTATCAAAATAGGCAAATGATCACTTCCAATACTTTTTAATATTTGCCATTTGCATTTGTGGAAAATGTCAGGACTGGATAAACTTATATCAAGTGCTTGTGCAGTATTATAGCTGTAGGAATGGTGGGTAGGATTCCCATCATTTAAGCACATGAAGGCATTGTCGTCAAATAAGTTTGAAAGTATTTTGCCTCTTGGGTTTGGCATGGAACATCCCTATAGTTGATGTTTGGCATTAAGGTCACCTACAATAATAGTGTTGTCTATAAGAAATTGAGCCATTGTTCCATCGTCAATAGTTTATTGTTTGGTGGGTGATACATATTGAATATGTTGATGGTTTTGTTTTGATCGAGGTAGACTTTGATACCTTGGGCTTCGAGGTCTGATGTGTTTGGAATATTAATGGCTATGTCTTCATAGTACAAATTCTTGATTAAAATACAAGGCCACCCCCTTCTTTATTTCTGTCTTTTCTGAGGATATTGAAGTTTTTATATTTTAAATTGTAGTTTTCTCTCTCTCTCTCATTTAAAATGGTTTCCTGTAGGGCTATAATTTGTATCTTTTGTTTTTCAGCTATTTCCATTATTTCTTCTAAAATCGTAAGATAGAATCCTCTGATGTATAAGTTGCAACAACACATGAAAACTCCGAGGATAAGTTTCCTTATTTCATAAATAATATCTCAAGCTTTCGGGTATCGTAAACCCTTCGACAGGAGTATATAAGACAAAATGAATCACAATTTTTAGCTATTATTTATATATATGGTATGCTATTTACATATTTTAAGATGTGCAAAATTTTTTAATTAACATATTTTATGCCTGAATTAAATTTTATATATACAAAACAATCGAGAAATATACTATTGTTTATCTAGAATGTAGTTTTATGTATCAGGATTGTGTATTAAACTATTGTTTACTTCTGGGATATCTATATGTCTATTGATGCTTTGGTGTTTCGTGGATACTATTGCTTCAAGAATTAGTCTTTTATGTTTATTATTTATGTTGGTGTAGTGGATTTTTGGTTCAGCTAAATTAAAAGTGTGGCCTGTTGCTTCAATGTGTTGAAAAATAAGTGATCTATTGTCTTTGTTTTTTATATTTCTATTGTGTTCGTTAATTCTGTCCTTGACTAACCTGCCTGTTTCTCCTACGTATACACTATTGCAATGGTTACATTTAACGGAATAGATGGCCTGTCTGTTGTATATTGGTAGGTTAGGGCTATTGTTTTTGGTGTTAGGGTTTCTAACTATGGAACCAATGTTTGGGGTATTTTCATAAAAACTCTTGATTCCATGTTTTTTCTCGGGCTATTTTGATGTTATTGGGGGAATATGATATGATGCATGTTGATCTGTATGTCTGGTTATTGTTGATTGTGGAAGGGTTATAAAAATGTCTTAATATAAAATTTTTTGGGTATCCTGCTATGAGAAGGTTTTGCATTATATTTTGAGTTTCTATTGTTTTGAATGTTTAATTGGAACAATGGGTATGGATACTTTTTGTGAGAGTTTTTATGGTGTTTATTTTATGGTTTAATGGGCAATATGAGGATTAGTGTATGTAATTGGGCCGGAAAGTGGGTTTATACTATACTGTGGTGTTGAACTTCTGGTTTTGCCTGGTGATGAAAACATCCACACAAGAAAGGTAAAGTGCTATTGGTTTCTTTTTCTAGGGTGAAGTCTATATTTCTTTGTGAAAGTTATTTAATATGATCAAAATGCTATCTATTGCTTCTGTATGGCATAAGCAGAATATATCGTCTATATACCTGCCCCATATTTGAATTTCTGTTGGAAAGTGGCTGGTAATCTGCCGGTCTATATGTTGCATTACTCTTACTGCCAAAGGGGATGATAATGGGCTTCCCATTGGGGAGCCTTTGGTTTGTTTGTAATTACCGGAACACCTTCGAATTAATCTCCGAAGTTGACAAAGGGACAATCTACAACCAATACAAAAAAGATTTAAGAAGCCTTCAAAGAAATAACACCATCACAGCGGATGAACTTAAAGATTTTCTATCAAATATAAACTCCGATGCATATATATATGGACTCCCAAAGCTACACAAGCCAGGTAACCCATTATGACCTATAGTAGCATACTATCTATCCCCAGCAGCTCCTTCAGCTAAATTTGTAGCTAATCTCCTCATCCCCTTACTCAAAGATAATCCCCCTAGGACAACTATAATATCCACACCAAAGTTCATCAGCGAAATTTTAAGTACTCCCCATAGACCTAACCATAGTATGGTATCTTTTGATGTTGTTAACCTTAACCCTAGCCTACCACACCAATTAGTCATAGAATGCACAAAAAACTTTCTTTCAGACCATAATATAACCTCCAATATATACACTAAAATAATTAAATTAATAAACACAAGGTAATAACACCAAATTTAAATAAATAAATAGTGTGTGACTTTTCGGTAACAGCGTTGTTACCATCTTCAGACTAAAGTACTGAATGTGCTTTTCAGTATTTTTGTCTGAAGATGGTAACAACGCTGTTACCGAAGCGTCACACACTATTTATTTATTTGGATTTGGTCTTATTACCTTGTGTTTATAATCTACAATCCAAATTGTGCCTCATCAATTGAATTAATAGATATATGTTTACATATCAACTTATTTTCATTCAATAACAATAATTACAAACAAACCAAAGGCTCCCCAATGGGAAGCCCATTATCATCCCCTTTGGCAGTAATAGTAATGCAACATATAGACCGGCAGATTACCAGCCACTTTCCGACAGAAATTCAAATATGGGGCAGGTATATAGACGATATATTCTGCTTATGCCATACAGAAGCAATAGATAGCATTTTGACCAAATTAAATAACTTTCACAAAGAAATAGACTTCACCCTAGAAAAAGAAACCAATAGCACTTTTCCTTTCTTGTGGATGTTTTCATCACCAGGCAAAACCAGAATTTCAACACCACAGTATAGTATAAACCCACTTTCCGGCCCAATTACATACACTAATCCTCATATTGCCCGTTAAACCATAAAATAAACACCATAAAAACTCTCACAAAAAGGATCCATACCCATTGTTCCAATTAAACATTCAAAACAATAGAAACTCAAAATATAATGCAAAACCTTCTCATAGCAGGATACCCAAAAAATTTTATATTAAGACATTTTTATAACCCTTCCACAATCAACAATAACCAGACATACAGATCAACATGCATCATACCATATTCCCCCAATAACATCAAAATAGCCCGAGAAAAAATATGGAATCAAGAGTTTTTATGAAAATACCCCAAACATTGGTTCTATAGTTAGAAACCCTAACACCAAAAACAATAGCCCTAATCTACCAATATACAACAGACAGGCCATCTATTCCGTTAAATGTAACCATTGCAATAGTGTATACGTAGGAGAAACAGGCAGGTTAGTCAAGGACAGAATTAACAAACACAATAGAAATATAAAAAACAAAGACAATAGATCACTTATTTTTCAACACATTGAAGCAACAGGCCACACTTTTAATTTAGCTGAACCAAAAACCCACTGCACCAACATAAATAATAAACACAAAAGACTTATCCTTGAAGCAATAGTATCCACGAAACACCAAAGCATCAATAGACATATAGATATCCCAGAAGTATACAATAGTTTAATACACAATCCTGATACATAAAACTACATTCTAGATAAGCAATAGTATATTTCTCGATTGTTTTGTATATATAAAATTTAATTCAGGCATAAAATATTCATAAAATTTTACACAAATAAATTTACTGGCAATGCGTTTCTTTTAAATATCATCAAATATTATCTCTACAGACATTACTGCAATGGTATGAGTTATTGAATGAGAGGGCTTGGCTCATCAGTAGTGAACCCTCTCAGCGGTTTCGCCAAATTAATCTCTAGACCGCTCTACTATTGTATTGGACTGGTTTTGTTATATATCCTGCATTTTCTATGGAAGGCAGCTTAGGGGTGTTTAAGGAACTATGGACATAAGCTTATAGGTCTGTAGAGGTACATACATATAATTTCAAGGTATTGCATCGAGCAAAGCTCTTCCGCAAAATATGTTTTCATAACCAATATATATTAGTAAATTAAATTTTATTGCCATATATCGTTAAAATTTTACACAAATAAATTTACTGGCAATGCGTTTCTTTTAAATATCATAAAATATTATGTCTACAGACCTTACTGCAATGGTATGAGTTATGAGTATTTTGGTTATGAAAACATATTTTGCGGAAGAGCTTTGCTCGATGCAATACCTTGAAATTATATGTATGTACCTCTACAGACCTATAAGCTTATGTCCATAGTTCCTTAAACACCCCTAAGCTGCCTTCCATAGAAAATGCAGGATATATAACAAAACCAGTCCAATACAATAGTAGAGCGGTCTAGAGATTAATTTGGCGAAACCGCTGAGAGGGTTCACTACTGATGAGCCAAGCCCTCTCATTCAATAACTCATACCATTGCAGTAAGGTCTGTAGAGATAATATTTGATGATATTTAAAAGAAACGCATTGCCAGTAAATTTATTTGTGTAAAATTTTAACGATAGATGGCAATAAAATTTAATTTAATAAAATATTCATGTTAATTAAAAAATTTTGCAAATCTTAAAATATCTAAATAGCATATCATATATAAATAATAGCTAAAAATTGTGATTCATTTCGTCTTATACACTCCTGTCGAAGGGTTTACGATACCCGAAAGCTTGAGATATCATTTATGAAATAAAGAAACTTATCCTCAGAGTTTTCATGTGTTGTTCCAAATTATTTCTTCTAATTTTATTTTTGTTGCTGTTGAGCACAATCCATTTATGTTGCAATGCAAAATGCTCAATTGCTTGGAAGCTGCAAAGTGTGAAGTGTGTGGAGACTGTATTATACTTATCGGACAGAACCCTCTACCTAAGTCCTGAACGCGCCCCTGTTTATTCTGCGCAACGGGTGATGCAGCATGCAAATCAACATCTGATCTCATGGAATGGGGTGTAGGGGTGCAGCTTTCGTTGATCATGGCACCATTATCCAGGCACACTTTGGTGAAAGTCTGACTTTGCCTGTAGTTTGAGGCCGTTCCTAACATGGAAGCAGACGCCTTTGCTGCAGACTCTAACATGAGTACAGACGCAGCTCCTCCGTATCCCTGGAGTGGGACCCTTGCTGAGGTCTATCAACTGGGTCAGTTGAAGTCAGGATTTTTAAAGAGGTCTACTCCTCTTCTAACAATGCTGCTATTGGTCCGCGACTGCTTATTCGTCAGAGTTATTCTGCTTGTTTCGCAGCTGGCCTTCATATCTGAAGGTCGTTCCCCTATCCGCCACCTGGGGACGCGTCCTATAGCAGTCAGCTCTGCCAAGGGAAAAAAAAAAGGATACTAGATTATGAGAAAAATTACTTTCAGTGACAATTTAAAGAAGCCTTTTTCATCCAGAAAAGAAATGTGGTACGATTGACAAATAGAAGAGGAAATACTAATCACAATAACAGATAGGCTTTTAATTATACAGTTGAACCTCTTTAATTCAACACCCCACAGGATCAGAGCTTTCGGTTGAATTAAAGGTAGTGTTGAATTAAGGTTAGATGATTAGGTAATCATCTAACTCGCTAAAATGATATTATTTTAAAATAGCCTTGTAATATAAATTAATGATATTAATTGAAACTATTGTGTTTTTATTTTATTTTCATGATTAACTTTTAGTATCAGTGACAAAATGGCATTAATACATATTTTAGAAACAAATAATTGTAACAAATAAATTTACTGGTAATGTGTTTCTTTTCAGTAATATAATCAAATATTAACTCTACAGACATTAAAATATTAAATATATTAAATAATATTTTATTCTAATTGAAAAATATAGCAGTTGAAAGGAAATAAATATGGTATATAAAAATAAAATTTTAAAATATTTTTTTAAAATAATCATGAAGATCTTTTAAAAAATTCCTTTATAGATGTCTGTTTTTGCACTGAAATCCTATTCAGGATATATTCCAGATGGTCATTTTGAAAAAACATCCATGCCTTTTTTCCTCTGAAATATCTTTTAATAAATAAATTTTAATGTATTAAAGTCATCTGCAGGTATAATTGATTTTGTGTTTAAATCTTTTATAATAACACAGAAATGGAATATTGAAATAAAATGTTATCATAATCATTGTGGCTACATTTTATAAAGATTTATTTATTTAAAAGGAAATTATTTGTCAATTTTATAATAACTAAAATATTTTAATGCTGAGAGAGAGAAATTTAAAAATAAAATATTATTGTTAATTAGCGCACGAAGCCTAAATCCCAGCGTAAAAAAAAAAACAACAACAACAAAAAAAAAAAACAATAACACTCACGAAATTGCGCAACGGCACTGCAAAGTGAAACTTAAACTAACCAGGAACCAAAAGTGCGTGCCCGCGATCCTATCGGCGCCCGCCGATCGCCGCCGCAATACCATTTTAGTGGAAAGTTGTAAGTTTCGAATTTTAAAATGGTCGAACTATCGGAAGTGTCGTATTATCGATATGTCAAATTACGGTTTGTTATTTGATAGGCCGGAGGTCGGGACATCAGAACATGGTCGAATTATCGCCGAGTGTCAAATTTGGGTGTGTCGAATTAACGAGGTTATACTGTATCTACTTTTTTCCTTCCAACTTCTAATTCTAAATATATTATTTTTGAATTCTCTTGGAATTTTTTTTTTTCTTATCAGTTATATTCTTTGCACAACTAATAACAGTCCCAACTATATAAAAACATGCTAAGAAAATATTTATCATTCAATACTTTTGTCTGATGATAGTAACAAAATTTCTATTGAAACGTCAAGAACATTTCAATAATTTGGATTTGGTCTTGTTACCTTAAGAAAGTGAAAAATTTGGTTTTAAATTAAATATAATCAAGATCAAAATGATAATTACTGATAAAATAAATATCTTTGATTTTCAACAAGAAAAAAAAATGATATAGTTGATCACTCCATATTCTTAGGGTCTATGATATGATCTCAGAGGAAGTAAAATGAGAATGGCACTAGGAAGGGACTCAATGATGAAATTGGACAAGATTATGAAAGATAAAGACTTTTCATTCAAGACAAAGAAGATAATTGTAGAGGCATTAGTAATCCTTGTGGTCACTTGTGGATGATGACGAAAAGAAGAAAAAAATTGAAGCCTTTAAAAAGTGAACATGATGAAAGCTACTCAGAGTGATGGAGAGATAAATGGTCAAATGTTTTAATATTATATGAAATCAATCCTGTTTGATCTCTAGAATCTCAAATACCCATACAAAGACTGATTAACTTCGGACATATAATGAGAGCAAATGGTTTAGAAAAGATGATGTTGGGAAAATTTTGAGGAAGAAAGGCCTGCAATGACCTGGCTAGAAGGGGTCAAAAAAGCTACTGGAAGGTCGCCATATGAGCTGCAAGTGTGGTCACTAACAGATAAAATTGGAGAATATTTGTCCCCAAATAGTCAACAAAAGTCAAACTTGACTTAATGGATACTAACAAAAACAAACATTTACAAGGTTGGTTAGGGATCTTGGATGTTTTTCTTCTAAATATTCATTCATCATTGAATGTTGATTAACAATGTTCATGGAATATTAATGATAGAAAATAATTTTTGTTGAGATTGTTGAATAGAGAGCTTGAAGACTAAAGTTTTTTTTTATTTTTTTTTTTTATAAAAAGTGGCCCAACAAAACCAAGGAAACTGCTCCATCAGCTGAGAGAAAAAAAAAATTTAAAAACATCTGGTCAGGACAAAACAAATGAGGAAAACAACCCATTTTAGAAGAAAGAACATCCAAGATCCCTCACCAACCTTGTAAATATGTGTTGTCGTTAATGTCCATTAAGTCAAGTTCGACTTTTGGTGACTATATGGACAAATATTATTCCATTTAATCTGTTAGTGACCATCACTTGAAGATCATCTAGTTACCTTCCAGTAGGTTCCTTGACCCATTCTAATAAATCAGTATTTTTTTCTAATAGCATAAAGTGATCTCATATTAAAGCGATATTATATTAAAACATCCATTTATTTACAACCATTAGTTCTTGTTGATAGCTTCTATCATGTTGAGTTCACAACTTCTGGTGACTATATATGGTCAAATAAATATTCTCCAATTTGATCTGTTAGTAACCATTACCATTAGTTAGCAAAACATAAATTTAGCTTCATTACTATGAATGGTTAGGTTATTACAGTAAAACCCCTCTATAGTGTGACAAAAGTTACTATTAACGGGTTAACACACAAATACAATATACTAGGGCCTACAGTAAGAGTAACTTAAGCACAGAAAAATAGTGGACTCAAAAGTACAACACCTCTTCAAAATGACAAAAGTTACTATTTACGGGTTAACACACAAATACAATATACTAGGGCCTACAGTAAGAGCAACTTAAACACAGAAAAAATCGTGGACTCAAAAGTACAACACAAAAAAAAAGTAATTAATAAACCACAATTCATTAAATAAAATAAAAAAACAGTACTTAGCTTTATTGCTGCTTAGGTAGGGATCGGACCGGGGTTACACAGGTATGCGCCGAGATTGCCAGACAGGGATATAGCACGCAGAGAACACTTTAAGCGTCCCCACACGATATTCCACCACGCTGGCGTCGACTCATACCATAGCCCCTTTTATATACAAACATGGCCACATTCGTCCAATGAGAAGGCGGGAGAGAATTGTTCACAAACAAACGAAAACATAAATTCTTTCCACTAAAACCTGAGATAAGATATGATAAGATTGCAAATATTTGTCAATATAATTTGACAAAAGGTATCTTTCCAAAAAAAAAAAAAAACTAACAAATCTCCCAAACATTCCCATTGTCCCGTAAGGAAAACCTCCCGCTGTTCGGGAGGAAAAAAGCTCACGGGAGCCATGTTATAAAGATACAAACAAAGCTAAAGAGAGGAGAAGAAGACATACGGGTCGTTCCATAAAGATGCCTTCCATCTTGTTCCTCCCAACAGAAACTTCAAAACAAAAATCTGCGCAAACTACGTGAGTTACCATGAGTGATTACCAAACACACACATATATAATATGCTTTAGTATACAGAGTTTAATGGGGGACCAAATAAGCTCTCATCTGGGACCGGCTGGGTATGTTAGGTAGAAACTTAGGGTACTGACAGACGCTCACTTGATGAGAAACCGAACGATCCAATTCCATTCAGTTCTCTCAAGTCCAAGAGCTAAAAGCTCTTCTTAACGTCTGTTTCTAAACGCTTTCATCCTATCGACATGTACAACTTTCACATCGTGCATGGTGACCCCTCTTACTCTAAAGTTAACATCGGAGACCCTAGCTTCCACACGGAAAGGCCCATAGACGTTGGAGTAACCTTCAGTCTTAGGAACAGCTAGCATTACCAGATCTCCTCTGTCGAAATTTTGGTAGAAGGTGGCCTAGGATTCATAAGCTTTTTAGCAGAATAACCTGACATAAACTGTCTGACAGTCTCCTTTGCTTTCCGCATCACCCTTAACCTCTCAGCCCAAGTAGGCTTTCTAAAACTAAAAACAGACCCAGCGCTACACTCATAGCTTCTGTTAAACTCAGTAGGTGGCAACTTTACAGCCTCGTTTTCAATGCGTCTCACTGATTTCTCATCTATGGAGCTTGAAACCATTGGTCTATGTGCACTGGCAACGCAGCTAAGGTCTACATCATCATGGTCCTCTGGTTTCAAGGAAATCATGTTGCACCGTTCCCGTACGGGAGGTAACTGGATATTCAATCTCCTTATATCATTGATTCCCAGAATCCCGTCGTAGCCTTTATCTCCGAGTGACATTAACCAGAATCTTATCTCTCCCAGCTCGATGCCGTTTTCGTTACCAACTCTACAGGTTTTAACACGTGTAAGTGTCTGCTCGTGGCCTGTCACTGAAACTATACGTAAAGTATTAAGTGCATCGTCCCAATTCTCCTTCAAGACATTACACTTTTCAGAATCAATAATACTGACTTGGCTTCCTGTATCGTATAACAGGTGCCACATATTGCCGTTAATATTCACCTTAACTATTGGCAGATTTCTAAACTGATTTCCTCCATATGAACGTATGTTCACTATCTCAGCATTGTCAAGAGTATTGCGGTTGAAAAACATAGAAGACTGTCTTGAGCAATCACTAGCTATATGTCCTAAGCTACACTCAGGTGGACTCAGCCTGATTTCGCCCAACAATTTAGTCAGTTTTTCTACCTCACCCCTAAGATCTGCAATACACTGCTCATTTTCGTGCTTCATCCTGTTTACACTGGCACTAAGCATCTTCATCTCACTCTTAATGCTATTTATTTCTTCAACCCCTTCTACTGAACATACCCCTTTCATAAAGCTGCAACGGTGTTCTACACTATCCTCCGTGGCCATGACACTGACTGCTTTGTCTATTGATTTAGCCTCGCTGCGAACAATAGCCTCTCTATACTTATCGATAACATTTTCGAGGAAAATTTCGAACACTAAGCTATCATCAAAACTGTACTCTACTTTATCTCTAATGGCCAGGAATCTTTCTTTAAAAACCATAGGACTTTCCCCAACTCTCTGCTTAAGACCTTCTATTAATTTAAGGCATTCCCTAATACCACGCGCTTTCTTAGGGTACAATATGTTCAGTTTACTAGCAATACTTTTGAAACTGCTATCGTTACGGATACCCATCTCCTCTAAGCTCAACCTAACTTCAGGGGATAAAGCCTCGAACATGAGCAATGCTTTGACCTCAGGATCCCATTTGCCTACTCGAGCTTTAAGCTCGACTTCCCGAATGAAAGAATCGAGATTAACCCCATTAAACACTGACAGATTAAGCATAGAGTTCACAAACATGATGGAGTACAAAAATAGTAAAAAAACCACACAATCAAAGAAAAAAAAAACCGCACGTAAAATTACAGGAATTTACACATGCAAAACACCAGTAATCCTGGCAGGCTCGCCAATGACAAAAGTTACTATTTACGGGTTAACACACAAATACAATATACTAGGGCCTACAGTAAGAGTAACTTAAGCACAGAAAAATCGTGGACTCAAAAGTACAACACCTCTTCAAAATGACAAAAGTTACTATTTACGGGTTAACACACAAATACAATATACTAGGGCCTACAGTAAGAGTAACTTAAACACAGAAAAAATCGTGGACTCAAAAGTACAACACAAAAAAAAAAGTAATTAATAAACCACAATTCGTTAAATAAAATAAAAAAAAACAGTACTTAGCTTTATTGCTGCTTAGGTAGGGATCGGACCGGGGTTACACAGGTATGCGCCGAGATTGCCAGACAGGGATATACCACGCAGAGAACACTTTAAGCGTCCCCACACGATATTCCACCACGCTGGCGTCGACTCATACCATAGCCCCTTTTATATACAAACATGGCCACATTCGTCCAATGAGAAGGCGGGAGAGATTTGTTCACAAACAAACGAAAACATAAATTCTTTCCACTAAAACCTGAGATAAGATATAATAAGATTGCAAATATTTGTCAATATAATTTGACAAGTGAACCCCAATGGGACAGAGCTTTTGGTTCACTATAGCCACAGTTTGGCTATTTTTTTTTACTTTCCAAAATTTTTAGATCGTATAATTAAAGAACAGCCATACACACAGCAAGAGGCTGCCTCTTAATAGTGGTCACTTTGTTTTAATTCACTTAATTGACCAATTTCCTTACATTAATACTGAATAACAAAAGAAATCATTAGATGATAGGTTCTTCTTATCATTAACATACATGTACCTCTATGTCTAATTTAAAAATCATGACAAATCCTAGGCAGTTTTATTAAATATATATTCAAAGATATAAAAATGATTTTGAAACATCTCTTTATCACATTATATAATACAATGTTTACTTGGAAAAATGACTCTAATACCTTGTTGCTTGAAAGCACTCTTCAAGCATTGTACCATTCAAATAAAGTTAGTGTTTTTCTTCCATTTCATGTTTCCACATATTCTCAAGGTCTAGATTTCGTTTTTTAACCTGTCATGCAAAACATTGCTGACTTTAAAATCACCATAGTTAATGGCATAAAAATAATTTTTGTTTCATCACGGGACCGTTTATTTGGACTTTTTTTTTTTTGCCCTAAAACGTACGATCGCGATCGCAGCAAAAGTTGAGGTTGATTCCTCTTTGTAACAATTTTTAATAGCTTTATATTTTATCTTTTATAATAGAAAAGTTATATTCTCTTATTTTAATATGTTCTTAACATTTTGCCTGTGTTGTTTCACTTTGAAAAGTTCTGCAAATGGCCTCTTTTTTTTTTTTAGAGGAATAACGTTTTTGTTTTTAAAATGACTTTGTTTTCTTCTTTTTTTTTTTTTTTGGAAGCCATTTGGATTTTTTATATTTCAAAATTAATGGATGCAAAGATATTCAATTGAATAAAAAGTATAATGTGTAAAAATTTATACAACATTCAGCAAAAATAAAGTGCAAAAATCAAAACAAACAATGCCGCTAAATTAATTGTTTTGAAATCGCGATCCGCAAGCTGAAACATGCTTAAAATTTTGTTGTTTTATTTGTTTTTAAATTACAATTCTAAGTTCGTTATAAGCATAGTATTTTAAATAGATTTTATTATTTTGGGACCGAAAATAGGTTCGTTATAGGGGTAGTTCGTTATTCTAAAAATCGCAAAGTTCGTTATAACGATGGTATTTTAAATGGTATGGAATTGGGAATCGGCGTAGGTTCGTTATAAGGGAAGGTTCGTTATATCCAGGGTTCATATTAGCGGGGTTTTACTGTATATATATATTTTAGTATAGTTATTTTATGAACTCTAGCTATATAGAGCATAAGTATATATATACAGTAGAATCTCCCTGTAAAGGACACCTAATTGCAGAGCCAAAGTGTCCTTTAGGGAGAGGTGTCCTCTTACTGGAGAGTTGCTAAATTTTAAAAACTGTAATTTTGCAAATAAAGCTGTCCTTTGTAGAGAGGTGTTCGCTAAAGGGAGGTTCTACTGTATATACAGTTAAACCTGTCTATGGCACCCAATTTTAAATACATAGTATGATGCGTTTTACATTAAAAGTGACCTGTCTATAGCACCCCCTCTCTATAGCACCCTATTTTGGTGAGTCCCAAGAGGGGGCGCTATAGACAGGTTTAACTGTATATTTAAGTGAATATTTACAGATAAGAAATCATTATAAATATTACAAATAATCATATATGTTAGATGTCAAGGCACTCATGTTATAGCAAAGCTAAGTAAAATTATTTATATTGTATCTCTTACCAATAATAATACATTTTCATTACTCTCTCTCTCTCAAAACAAAAAAAAAATCTATATATACATATACACACATATATTTACCTCCATACTTTATAAAAGGAAAGAACATTAAAAAAATGAAGGTTAGAGTAAAATCAATCAAGTTAGCATGATTGCACATATATTCTGCACAACCATATTTCACACCTTAAAATCTTTATATTAAATATGATGAAAATTCCTCATGCTATGTTTTAACCTCTATAGATTCATTTAGGCTGCCTTTAAAGTGTTAGTGGAAGAACTACACAAAGTTCAAACAAAAAAGACTCTCTCTATATATATATATATATATATATATATATAATATGTTAAAGGCATACAATAAAACCCCTCTATAGCAGACCCCAATGGGACTGAACATTTGGTTCATAATAGCCATGGTTCTTTATAGCCATAGTTCACTGTATTATAAAATAAAAATGGGGATTATTTCAGGTTCATTATAAGGGAAGGTTTTCTATATCCCAGTTCGTTTTAGCTGGGTTTTCTGTTCCTAAAGTGTTCCTATTTATGTCATAGAGTCTGTGCTATTAAAAATAATTTTTAAAAAATAATAATAAAGGCAACCAAACCAATTTTGATAATTAATAGGATTCCCTTTTTATGTTTACAACATATGTATCAAGATTTAAAAAAAAATAATAATGAGTCAATTTTTATTTTTTTTAATTTATAAATTTATATATATTAAGTTCAAAGCTAGGACTATTAACACAACAAAAAAATTCTTATATAATGTAGTGTAAAAAAATGGAAAGGAACGAGCATGTAATAAAAGTAAATGGCCATTAAGATTGTCCTAGCTTATATATTACCCTATTAAATGCTATTTAAGCAAACACATATAAAATCATTTTTAAAAAATCCATCTATCATCAATGATACTTGAAATTTCTTGAAAGAATGCCCTTTTTAGGGTTCATT
The DNA here is from genome assembly GCA_030710605.1 of Cordylochernes scorpioides. Taxonomy (NCBI): domain Eukaryota; kingdom Metazoa; phylum Arthropoda; class Arachnida; order Pseudoscorpiones; family Chernetidae; genus Cordylochernes; species Cordylochernes scorpioides. The sequence continues at coordinate 99,913,466 of CP092886.1, forward strand.
CATTTCTACTTTTCCATCACAAGGACTTCTTCATGTCCCTTTTCAGTCAAATCTTAACTGCCTCTAAAAATTTTTTAAATCAATTGACTACCAATTTGACTAGTAAAAAAAAAATTAAATTATTTTCAGAGATTATTCCTTCTGAAAATACACAAAATATTTTATTTTGTATATTATTTTTTATTTATATGAATAAAAATGTATATAAAGCTTATTAATTTTTTATTTTATTTAAAAAAAAATTCAAATGTTCATAATGAACTTAAAAGAAAAAATTTGACAATTATACTATTACTAGCCGAATGACCTGGGCAACGCCCGGGTTTTACCCGATTAAATGTTTTTATTCATATACTATTCGTTACAATTATAAATTGGCGCCGTGGATGTCACTCTTGTGAAACGTCCCGCTCCAAATTTGTGTCTGAGAAGCGATATTTTTATTGAGAGATAATCTGGCTTCGTGTCTTCTGCTCGAATGATTTTTTTTTTTTTTTCTGTTAGAATTTTGTTCCTGAATACTAAAAATGAACTGGCTTCACCCATGGTCTCTGCTCTTTGGAATTTTTCCCGATATAATTTTGTATCTGATAATCAAATGATGATGCAGCATCATTTTCTGACTAAAAAAAAAAAAAAACTAATTTTGCCCAAAACCTGTCAATTTCAATTTTTCTTGGCTAAAAATGCGACAAATATCCCTTTCATATTTTTCTCTATGTCCTGTTAAAACCCCTTTTTACATGTACATTAGGTCAGCTGATATTACCTTCCATCTTCACCGCTAGAGGCACTGCTTGCGAGCGAAAGGGCAAATTTGCAACGCAATTTGCAAATAACTCTACGAATATTCAGAATAGACCTGAAATTTTCTCCATAAGTTTTTTCAGATTCTACTCTATTTACTGTTAAAATTTCAGTCAGATTAGTAACGTATTGTGGACGTGTATAGCTGACATAGGAACAAACACACATACATACATACATACATTCACTGACTTTTATATATATAGGGATGATAATAATAATATAAATGAGTTTTAAAAATTGCAAAAAAAAAATGCATCGGCCGGGAATCGAACCCTGGCCGCCCGCGTGGCAGGCGAGCATTCTACCACTGAACCACCGATGCTTATAAGAAATAGCCATATTTGGGTATTTATTCCATTTACAAAAGCAAACGATGACAGAATTGATTGATGACTCTGATACTTGTATATTTTAATTATGTTAGCATAATGAATTCATCAGTATTCCCATGATCTCCAGCGAAGAGGTGTAATTTGACTTTTTAAAAATATACATAATTATAAAGATAGAAGCTTCTATAGAAATAACTAAAATAAGCCAAAATAGCTCAGTTGGGAGAGCCTTAGACTGAAGATCTAAAGGTCCCTGGTTCGATCCCGGGTTTCGGCATCTTTTTAAAATTTTTAAATTTTTACTTACCGTAACTTGACACGTGACTTAACGTGACAGAATTGTGCATGACTCTGATAACTGTTATACTATTATGATTCTATTTATTATTTCCTGAATTCTATGTCTATTACTATTATCACTTTTAAAATAATTCCATGTTACTAAATCTATGTCCAATAAAAATGCTTAATTACAAGAGAGAGCATACAATATGGAACAGTTGTACTTCTGGTAGATTTCATTTCAGGGGCTCCAGGGATGCATAGTCTAGGATATTTTTTCTTGGGGGCCACAAGACTCCATTTCCCATCTGGTGTCTTCATCCATGGAGTTCAATCAATCCCTTGTGACTATCCATGGCCTCAACTTTATACAGAACCCAGAATATCTACAGTATGGTTGATAAGGCTCCAAGTCTGGACATTCACCTTATGTTTTAAGATAGATCATATGCCATTGTGAACACGGGTAATATCAACAAGCAAGAACTTGTGGGAGGTGAAACCAGGTTTCACATTCCTTCCACCACCTGAGTAGAGTATACATTTGTATCACACATGCAATATATCACATGTATGACACAAATGTATATTTCACCATATCCTATAGTCTAGTAAAGGGGCCTGTTGTTTAACAGTGTCAAAAATTCAATACATCTCAAGTAAAAAACATGTAAAAACATTGGTAATGGATCTGACCTGTACAATGGTGATGCAGAGAGACAGGTAACAATGGTGGTACAATCTGAAAATATGGGAAGGTAATAAAAGGTCGATATCATCCAAACCCATTCGATGTCTTTTTCACTTTATCCATCCATTTCTCCTTCCTGTGTGAATTGTTCCTGGATGGAATGTAGAAGGATGTCCTGCTTGAGTCTCTCCTTGAGGTATCAGTATGTAAGAAGACTGTTGGGCTGGACTCTATATGCTTTATACTGTACACCACAACTTAAAACATATTTTATTAAGAGAAATAGTTTATGGGTGCCACAATATTGACTTGGCAAGAAGATTCTCACACATGTTCAACAATGAAAAATATATGCACAACAGAAAATCTTTTTTATCTAAACTTAATCATATTAGGACATCAAGCCTGTGGAGCTTGAGATTTTTGATGATGTCTGCTGAGGATGAGTAGAGCTCATCAATGGATTAGCCAATGCACTCAATGATGTGGTTTGGGGTTGTCAGTTGAGAATTTCATTCAGTACATAGTAAGAAAGCCTTGCAACCATTTTGGAAGGTCATTGTTGGTAGATGACCAGACCAGATGGAAATCAAGGAATGCTGTTCCCTTGGGAGGACAGAATTAATACTTGTCCCTCTTGCTCTGTACCAGGCATTTTCTGCAAAAGAATTCAATTCTTGTTGGCATTGGGACTTGATGGAATGGAGGACTTTTGCCAAGTAGGGTGGTTGATGTCTGGCCTCGGGGTGGCCAAGAGCTCCAGATTTTGCCAGTTCATTTCCAGGAGCTAAAAGCCATTGTACTGTGACAGAGTTGTTGGCTAGGAGTTGGTTTACAGATTTGGCAATGCTCTTGAGAAGAGATTCTTGGCTTTAGAAAAAGTTTGAAGGGGGTAAATGGCTGTTTTTGTGTGATTCAGAGTAGATAATTATTTTACTTGGTGAATTGATGTTGACGTTTTTGAGAGCACAATCTATTGAATTCAGCAATGTGATTTGGGTAAGATTCTCAAAGCTTGCTTATGATTTCGGCTGTGCTGGCTTGGTTTCTGTCTATTTTGGATACATGCTTTTAGTCGCATTGATCCAAGCTGGGGCAGCATATTCTGAAATAGGCCTTACGAGTGTGAGGTATGTTGTGCACAAGATATCGGCAACCCGTTTTTGGGAATTCAGTCTATTTTTAGATTTGTATATCCAATCCAGAAAACTCTCTGAACAAGGCCAAGAAAAATCTGCAAAAAGTAACCCAGCAACAAATGTATCTTTTAATAACAACAAATCTGAAAAATTGGCCTCTTCACCTTTAACAACCACCTTTGCCACTTAGCTCCAGTAATATACCTTATAATAATATTATAATATACTCTGATCAATTTATTTTTGAATGATGGGATTTGGCAGCACTGTTATTGTTGTTGTTATGAATATATTCAAAAACTGTATATATAGCATTAGAAAGATATATGATTAAAATTTGTTTTTTTTTTTTTTTGCTTATCCCTAGTACACGTGGTACAGGCCATGATAATCATGGTGGGTAGTTAGCGACTGCTTTTTACTGTAAGCGCACCACATGTCTATACATGTGAAAGCAGTTCGACTTTGCACTTACAAATGTGCCAGAGCCCCGTTTGGTTACTTGCACTCGCTGGTGGGGTTGGACTTTTGCAAGAATCGGGGGGCCATTGGAGCATTTTTTTTTTTTTTAAACAGAAAAAAGTGTCCAATGCGGGGATCGAACCCGGGTCGTAGTGGTCGTAAACCAAACGGTTTAACCAGCCTTCCACCGACCCCCCAATTTGTTTCTTAATTTGTTAAAGCATATTTATATATTTAATCGAAAGAACATTACAAAAATGGCGCAACCAGCAGGATCGATCATCCTGCATTTTAAGAATAGAAAGGTAATTGTCTATAGCTTTAACCCTGATGCTAATGTTCTATCTATTCCTGAAGAATCTCAATTGCCCATTTATCATGAGCTCATGTTTAAATGTGGAGTCTAACTTCTTACTATTTAGAAAAGGATTCTAATAGATTTATTAAAGTTCCATCTCTCTCTCTCAAAAATCATTGAAATATACCAAAATTGATCATTTGAAGATTTACATATTTGCATAATGGATGAGGGCGAATTGGATGCAAAATCTCTATTAACAGAATACTCTTTTAGCAAAAATTGATAACTACTGTAGCAGAACAACAAAAACGAGTTAATTCTTCAGTTCAAAATTTAAGTTTAAACCAGCATGAATATGCACCAAGACATGTCGAAATGTAAGCACCTGAATATTCCTGTAATAACTTAGATCTAGCCACTTGGATACTATATGCCACTATATGAAAATGTCTGTGCAAATAATGATCAAACCAAAATCTATGGTATGAGAAACTACCTAGGGGGAACTGCACAATCGTGATTCGATAGCAGACTTGCTGATGAATGCAACTTTACCTGGGAAACTTGGAAAGAAAAATTTGTGTCCTCATTTGAGGATAATCTCATAGATAAATATGATAGGGTGATCAAGTGGATATATCATGACGGCTCTCTGATCGATTACTTCTACCAAAAGCAAAGGAAAATGCGATTAGGGATGCCCTGCTTAAGTGAAAAGATATTGATAATTGGAGTGATTCACAGGCTACCCACAGATATGCAGAATCAGTTGTACACTGTGAAGATCGAAAACAAAGAAACTCTTCTTCAGCTGCTGAAAAATATCTGCCCCAGTTTGGAGAAAAAACCTTTTGAAAAGGTTGATGTCATTTTGAACTCAAGCCCTACCAGACAACTGGTAACACAGTGGTCAAGAAGCCAGCCTATTTTGCCCAACTTGATCAAATCGAGGAGGTATCACAGACAATGAACAATCAAAATAATTCTGTGCCTTCTCTTAAAAAACCCTAGATTTAGAAGGTTGTTTGATCCCAATGACAAAATCGATCTTATTTTTGTCTTGCAAAAGTCCCGATTCTATGTTGCCTGTTAGTATAAATGATGTAAAACTTGTTGCTTTCTTGGATTCAGGTTCTTCTATCTATCTTATGAGAAGAGACATTTTGGCAAAATATAAATGAAAAAGTTATCCATCAGAGACCAAGATAACAACGATTGACGAAGGTTATGTCCAAGCTACTGAGAATATTGAGGTGGAACTTCAGGTTGGCAATCAACAGTTAATGATGACGGCGACAATATTGAGGGTGATGCCATTCGAACTGTTAATAGGAAAGTCCACCATGAGGAATTTCCAAATTCAATGGAACTTTGAGACATGAGATTAAGTGCTTGTCTTTGTGGTCAAGAAGTTATTTTTACCAGTGATGACCTGATCACTATATTCCCCAAGCTTTGCAATATTTCCAAAAAAGAATTACCATTTCACGAGATCGACTTTCTATATATGCCATATATCCCAATAATAACATCGTGGCGTGTAAACCTTACCCTATGTCAGATCACAAGAGAGCATGGACTGCTGTAAAAATCAAGGAGATGCTAGATGGGGATATTATTACTCCTTCTACTTCTGAGTATGCATCACCTTGTATTCTAGTTCCTAAAACGGACTCGTCCAACCGACTCTGTATTGACTATCGACAGTTGAATAAAGAGACCCTTTTGGACCCTTTTCCTTTTCCTAGGATCGACTCAATCATTAATAAATTTGGGGGTTGTCGATACTTTACAAAAATTGATTTGAAGGATGGGTTTTAGCAAGTCGGTCTAACTAAGGCCACAAGAAAATTTTCTGCTTTTGTAATACCTGATTGACTTTATGAGTTTAAGAGACTACCATTTAGGTGGAAAAATTCACCTCCTAGATTTCAAAGGGTTATGAGCAAGATGTTGGCTGATTTATTGGAACTCAAGAGTGGTTGTTTACATTGACGACATTTGTTGTGGCACTCCAACCCTTGAACAATGTGCTTTTTTCACCTACAAAGTTCTCAATAGACTGAATCAATATAATATGACAGTGAACTTGGGCAAGTGCCAAATTTGTGTATCTGAGGTGGAACTTTTAGGTAGAATTATCAACGGTAACTGGAAGCAAATGAAGGAGGAAGTAATCGAAAAGGCTAAACTCATGAAATGCCCATATAACCTTAAGTCACTACAATGTTTAACTGGATTTACAGGTCATTTTCGGGCCTATATACCAAACTATGCCAAGATAGTTCAACCGTTGGACAACCTAAAGAAAAAATATTCTATTTTTATGTGATCTGATGAATGATAAGAGGCCTATTTAAAACTTATTGATATCATCACGTCAAAACCAATATTGGCAATCCCGGATGAGTCTTTGCCTTATGAAATGTCAACAGATGTTTCATATTATGGAACAGGGGCTATTCTATACCAGAGAGACGTAAATAAAAGGAGGTCACTTCAATTCAGTGATTAGTTATTATTCCTATACATTTTCTAAGGCTGAACAAAATTATTCCATCACAGAAAAAGAATGCCCTGCTGTGTTGAAGGCTGTCAAACACTTCAGATGGTATTTGGAAGGCAATTCTTTTGTTGTCCACACGGATCATCGTGCATTAACTCAGCTCCTTTCCTGTGACCATCTCTGGGATCAACTTGCGAGGTGGCAGCTGTTTCTGAGCTCATTCGAAATGAGAGTGAACCACCATTCTGGCAGGGAGCTCAGTGATGTAGATGTGCTGTCTAGATTGGCTGTAGAGACACCTAATTACAGCAATCAAAAATACTATTTGTCAAACATCAGAGTATTCCTTTAAAATTAGAAGATAACAGGAAATATTTTGTCCCTCACGAACATCGAACTTTGATTTTATCTATGTACCATGATGATCCCTTATCAGGAGGACATTCAGAGTTTTGGAGGACATATTATAAAATGAAGCAACGCTTTGTTTTGCCTGGTCTGAAGAATGACATAAGGAAATATGTATCTTCTTGTCCTACCTGTCAAAGGGTCAAGTTCAAGTATAAGAGCCGTCCTTCAAAGATGAGTTTGCCCCATCAATCAAGGGTGCATTTTCATACGGTACATGCAGATTTTGCCATGACTCCTTCTAACATCAAGGATAAGAATTCAACATTTTACTAATTATTGACGAGGCTACTAGGGTGGTTCAAGCAAAGGCAATGAAACAACATGGTCGTGCTCTAATAAAATATTTCAACGGACATAAGGATCTGAAATCAGTGATAACTATAGTCTCCGATCAAGGGAGATCATTTGAGTATGGAGAATTCCCTAGGTGGGCAGCCTCCAAAGACATCTGATTAATAACTTCTTCCCCTTATCACCTTGCAAGAAATTGTTTAGCGGAAAGAGCTATACGAGACATAAAGACCTTCCTCTCATGCTATCCTCACTTCAAGGGTGGATGGAAAAATGCCTTAGAAGCGGCAGTACGCTACCATAATAGTTCCTAAAACTCCTACCTGGGTTGCTCCCCTTTATTCAAACTTACAAAATCTTCCCCTGTTTTTCCTGCCAATAAAGAACATAATCTTTACTCTCCCCTTTATGAAACAGAAAAATGTCACACACAAATTGAGCAAAACCTCTACTGACAAAGAAACAAGTTTTATTTTAACAGTCGTAAAAAGCCCCTGCCACCAGAGATGAGTATCGATGATTATATTCTGGTAAGACATCAGAAGGTTGGAAAGGAATGGAAGCTATCTGGCCCGCATCGAGTGATAAGGGTAACCAAAATGGATGGCCACCCAAAATATGTTGAATGAGTCTGATGATAAAACTCAAAGAACGGCTCACATCTCCAATATCCAACCATATCTGCATCGACATCCCAGGAGAGATGAAGTCGCTTGAAGTTGGAAAAGTTGTAATATACCTTATAAAAATATTATAATACACTCTGTTTTATTATTATATTTTTGAATGTTTGGATTTGGCAGCACTGTAATTGTTGTTGTTGTTATGAATATGCATATTTATATATTTAATCGAAGGAACATTACAGCTCCAAATATTTTCTGAATGCCTCAACAATCAGGTGTGTTGATGTCACGCTTGACCCTGCTTTCACTAAAAAATAAAATGGTACATCATGGAATGAATAATTTTTTTTTTTTTTTAGTGAAAGCATGGTCAAGTGTGACACCAACACACCTGATTGTTGAGGTATTCAGAGAATACAAGGTTGGGTCAATAAGTAATGCACAATCACCCCTTGCAAAATATATAAATAATTTATTATCATAAAATACATGTTTTTAGGTGAATAAAACACTGCTTTTCATATCTGCAATCAGAATTGATTTTTCTTTTGTATTTTTTCAGATATGGAGGAGCCTAATGTGAACACAAGAATCTGACATCGGTCGATGACCGAGTTCCTCTTTAAGTCCGATGACATTTCAGCCACAACAATTCACTCAAAACTTCAGCCAGTATACAGAAACGAAACATTGGATAGAAGCACTATACAGAAATGGGTTCTGCACTTCCAGAAAGGTGATTTTGATCGTCATGACAAAGAGAGGCCAAGTAAACCTTCAACTGTCACAACAGACCAAAATTTGGCTCTTCTTGAGGAAATTGTCAAGAATAACCTGACAATATATAACATCATATCAATTAATGAAAAAACTTTCAATATAAAGGAAGTGTTCTTAAACTACTTTCATATCTTGGCTATCAAAAATTGTGCTCAAAATGGGTGCCAAAGCTTCTGACACGAGAAATGATGCAAACTCGGAAAGAAATTTGTTAAGACCTCATCAAATCTTACCCAGGACCAGCTTCTAAAGCCTTTAAAGGATTCGTAACAAGTGATGAGACTTGTGTTTATCATTATGACCCTTCTTCAGAGCGTCAAATCAATGTAATGGACCCATAAATGTCTCCAGTCAAGAAAAAACCAAGGCTTTCCCTTTCCAAAGACAAAATCATGATCACGGTCTTTTGGGACCAAGATGGGCTCATATTCATGGGCATGCTTAAAAAAATACTACCATCAACAATGAAAGATATTGTGAATCATTAGAAAAGCTGAAAAGGGCCATTTCAACAAAAAGGTCGGGCCTAAAATACTGTCAAATCAAATTTCATTAGGGCAATGCAAGACCTCACGCCGAGCAACAGACATTGGCTCAAATTTCCAGATATAGGTGGGCTTTGATGCCTCATCCAGCTTACAGTCCTGAACTGGCTCCTTCTGACTTCTACCTGTTTAGTAAATTAAAGAATTCTCTATGCAGTAGAACATTTGTAAATGATAAAATGTTACTCCATGAGGTTAGAAGGTGGTTCAGAAAGCATGATGTAGCATTTTACCAAAGTGCTTTTGTGAGTTGGAAAGAACACTGGACCAAATGTGTACAGAGGAAAGGTGGATGTATTGAATGATGCTGATGTATAGCTAATAGTTAGGTATTCATATATGCAAAGTTTCATCTTTATGGTTTGTCAAATAAAAAATTATTGATGTTTGTGCTTTACTTATTGACCCAACCTTGTATTTGGAGGTCAGTGGCAAAGGTGATTGTTATTGGTGAAGAGGCCAATTTCAGATTTAAAAGATATTAAAATATACGTTTGTTTCTGGGTTACTTTTTGCAGATTTTTCTTGGCCTTGTTCAGAGAGTTTTCTGCATTGGAGAGGTTATTTTTTATAACCCAGATGATTATGTCATAGGCATAAAGGGCAATTTCAGCTGGTTCAGAGTTAGAGATGTATGTAGGATCATGGAACACAATTGAGGTTTTTGTCATCAATAAAGGTGCTGAGGATAGAGCCATCGGTGTTGTTGAGGAAATCCCCAATATAGATGCCTGATGTTGAAGTCACAAAGGATAAGTATATTGGGGTCAATTAGGTGTGCAACTAAGTCCAGTTCAGGGCCTGGCCTTTGAGGTGGGTGATAGGTGTTTACAATTGTTAGGGGTCTTCAATTAGGTAGGCGTATTTTAAAGCCCTTTACTTTAAAAAGGTGGTTGGGTTTAAGCTTGGTTTCTTGTAGACAAATGATATTAGCAGCTTTTTAATCCACCAGTGACAATATCTCCTCCAGCTTGACCTTGTTTTTATTTGTAAATAAGCCATTGCTGTTGCACTGTAGAATATTCAATTTGGTATTGGGAGACTGTAGGGAATTTTTCAAATGGAACCCTCTGCCTAAAACTCCAGATGTGGCCCTGATTATTCTGCACGACAGCATAGAGGGGAGATTTGACAGCCATCATGATTGATGAAGTAGAATGCATTTTCTTTTTGTCATTAAGACTGGGAGCACTACTCAGTAGCAGGCCGACTTAGCTCCAATTTGAAATGGCCACCTCTGACATGAGGAACAGACTGTATGCAACTGCTCTGGAGTACAGATGCTGCTCATCCTGTATCCCAGGATTAGGAGCCCTTACAGGGTACTATCAGCTGGGCCAGCTGAGTCCAGGTTTTTTAGTGTGCTTTTTACTGCTCCCCCTCCTCCTTTTTCATCCGGGCTTGGGACCGGCAAAGGCGGAGTTACAACAGTAGATGTTGTTTCTTACCCCTTGTATAAAAATTACACAAATTCCATGAGTTCATCTCCTTGAGTTGTTTTAGGATAAGCAGCGGCCTCTCCCAAAGGTCCTGTACAGTAGATAAAATTAGTAAGACTAATAAAATTATTAGACCAGTTATAAAATATTTTTTAATAAAAAGATTTAAATTAAAAATGAATTATCATTATATGAGGTTAATTATATATATGCTGAGAATATGAAGCTTTAAGTTGGTTTATATATAACTTCTAAGTGCAACACATCCAGTAAAGGAGGAATAACTTTGGGTCATGCCTGGGAAGCTGGTAATTAAAAAAAACTTGCACTAGAATAAACTTATATTAATACCTGTATTTTATACTCTTTACTTAGTCTTGCTGGGACATTTTGGCAAATGAATTCAATTCAGACCTCTTAATAACCTAAAAAAAAACTTGGGTAGATTAACACCCAGAGAAATTTTTCAATGTGTAGAAGACAGGTTACCTTCACCTCCCTCAATTTATCAATTATCTTCTTCACCCTTCTTGCAAGGTCACTTCAATTGAAGAGCTCTCAGCCCCCACAGTAAGTTGGACTACTGCAAAGGGAAACAGTTTCAGTATGCTACATCTAATAAAACTAGATCTAGCAAACTCATCATTCCAGCAACATGCATACCCATTTTAGAATAAAAACAACAAATAAACCTTAGACACTTAAATAAACCTCCCTTTTTAAACCTAATTAATTACTAACTCTAGTTAACTTTGGTTTCTTCTCTAATTCATATTCATACAGCAATCTGCTAACTTCTTCTGTAAAATTACCGTTAGATTCAAAATCCTCAGTAATATTCCCCTTGTTGATAATACTTTCTTCTACTTTAAATCTTTCCCAAGTTATTTTGTAGTGGTTCTTCAGTGGATTTCAGTGCAAAAACAGACATCTATAAAGGATTTTTTAAAAGATCCTCATGATTATATTTTTAAATATTATTTTTAAAAATATCTCTTCATGATTATTTTTAAATATTATTTTTAAATTTTCTTTTTATATTTTCCATATTTATTTCCTTTCAACTGCTATATTCTTCAATTAGAATAAAATATTATTTGTAATTATTTATATTTCAAAAATATGTATTATTGCCATTTTGTCCCTGATATTAAAGTTAACCATGAAAATAAAAAATAATACAAAAAAGTACACACACAATGGTTTTAATTAATATGATCAATTTATATTACAAAGCTATTTAAAAAAATATATTATTTTAGCGAGTTAGATGATTAGCTAATCATCTGAATAACTTTAATTCAACCGAAAGCTCTGATCCCTTGGGGTGTTGAATTAAAGAGGTTTGACTGTACAATGGTTTCAATTAATATCATTAATTTATAATACAAAGCAATTTTTAAAAAATATTATTTCAGTGAGTTAGATGATTAGCTAATCATCTAACCTCAATTCAACACTTCCTTTAATTCAACCGAAAGCTCTGATCCCTTGGGGTGTTGAATTAAAGGGGTTCGACTGTATTTGTAAATTTTAAAATAACTAAAATATTTCAATGCTGAAAATTAAAAATAAAATAATATTATCAATTAGCGCAAAATGCCTAAATTCCAGCGTAAAAAAAAAACAATAAAACTCGCAACATTGTGCAATGGCACTGCAAAGTGAAACTTAAACTAACCAAAAGTGCGCAGGCGCGATCCTATCGTCGCCGCTTACTGCCGCTGTAATACCTTTTTAGCGGTAAAGTTTTATGTAAAAAAACATTCAACTTTCGAAATTCGAATTTTAAAATGGTCGAACTATCGGAAGAGTCGTATTATCGATATTGTTGAATTACGGTTTGTTATTTGATAGGCCGGAGGTCGGGACATCAGAATATGTTCGAATTATCGCCGAGTGTTTGTGAATTGGCGTGTGTTAAATTAATGAAGTTATACTGTATATATATATAAAAGGATGACCGTTTCAAGTCCTGACTGTAAACTAGCCTAATATTCAAGTGTGAATACCAATGTTCCCAATTGTTTTTGCCTTAGTACTCAGTACCATGGCAGATTTGATATTCATCAACTAACCAAACCATGGCCTTACCTTGGTCGTAAAGGAATTAAAGAGCTCCTGTGTGCTCAACTCAGTACAATAAAGATTACCTGTGTTTGGCTAGGTTTTCTATTTAGCAACTCTTAAAATAGAATAAAATTCCACACATTTGACTCCATCCTTACCTATTATCACTAGTATCTTTTTGAAAAAAAAAATAAAATAAAACTACCACTGTAGCCCTATACTCAAGTTTGTCTAACCTATCTCCAAACTAATCAGTCACCATGATGATAATATAAACTAACAAAAATTAGGCATTACTTGAAAAAAATATTCCCCCAATTAACCCAGTAATATAATTTAACCAAGCTCTTCTCTGCAAACACTATTTTCCTAACCTAATGGTGCACCTACATCCTTTTTATTTCTGTAGATTTTATATATACCTTTAAATATTCCCTAAACTATCTTACCTCATTACCTTCTATATACCCGGCATATATATATTTTCCATTTACAAAAGTATCCCTGGTCATACTAATCACACAATGTCTTTCATTATAACCCAGAAAATTATTCTTGTTTTTGTTAGATAATTCAGGATTTTGATGCTAGTTTTTTTTTTTTTTTAAGCAAGGTTTTAACACTTCTATCCTGGTTAAAGGCTTAATCAGTCATCTAACCCCTTACATGGATACTGCTAAAGTTTCACCTAGACTATATTTAACTTATTCAAGGGTTCAAAGGTATTAACATTCAAAATTAGTTATACAACAAGGTATATATTGAACATACTATTGTGTTATTAAGGTAGTATTCTATACACAGATAAATTTATAGGTAGCACATCTTCTTAGGGCAAGGACATACATCATGCATTTGGACAAAGCAAAAAGGAGAGTTCTATGTCCTAACACTCTAGCTTCTCTCTCCCTCACCTGGTCTTGAAGTTGCCCTCATGTATAAAGATGTTCCGAACCAAAAATTTCCCAAGAGAGACCTATCTTCCAGGGGTGGCCATTAACAACCAAATATCAACTTGTCATTTGCTTAACTATCAGGTTAAGTTAATAATCAACTGCACACATATAAGTTATTATTATTAAAAGTATTTTAAAGGCAAAGTTTAAGATGTCTTCCTGTAGTTCATGTTCTCAGGATATTTATTTCATAGTTTATTTTATAATTATATGTTATTCAAATTCTTGTTATATATGAGAAGCAGTGATAATTTACCTCTAGCTACAATTTTCATGGGCTATGAATATATACTTCAGAAAATAAAGCCTCAAATTCATTATGATTCATAAAATCCAACCTTCAACCAACCAGGACAATACAGCCTTTACCATATCCAAATCCAGGTTCTAGAAGCTTGCATTTAGGAATGCCTTCTCACCTAACTATCTTTCAGATCTAATAGGTCACAAATGGTATCACCCATTGGAGGCACCCTCCAACTTCTGATGTTTATTCATCTTCACAGGGATACCAGCATCCAAAGGATGCATCATATCAGATCAATGCTTTCTTCCTATCAGTATCTATATTTTAAAAATACACATTACATGACACCACCTAATGCTTGCAGATCTTCCCACACTTTCCTTTAACTCCATAACTATTGTATGGGTGTCCCACACTCAGCTTCAAAACTCTAAATCTTATTATTGAGGTTGTCACAGCCTGTGCGCCTTAATCTAAAACACCACTGGTATAGGCCTTTATCCTCTACACAGGTTTGCAAATTGGCCCAAATAAGAAACTATTCTCTCCAAAGCTCAAATCTATTTCACAAAATCATAATTTGCAGCTATAGGTACATATCAGCTTTTTTACTGATGACTGCAATAAAAAAATTGAATAAAATATAGATATGTTCACTAACCTATACTGATGAGGCTGAGGCATGGATTTTTGCTAGACAAAATAGCTAGATGAGCCACGGTCACTAGGGCCCATTCCAATATTGGGTTCTGGGTCCGGTCCAGAGCGGTTGAGTTGGGACCAGTTGCAGGGGTTGATGATGCTGCTAACACATCTTAAATTTAGTTGCATTCTGCTAAAAGTGGAAGTTAAAAACTGAGCTTGTCACCACTGACGCATTTTTGCGTAAACAGTAGCCAGCAAGTCAGCACAATTCTCCTTGTTTTCTCTGTGGTGCCATTTCTGAGAGATGACAACAGAGTATGTTCAATGAAAAATAAAATTATTGAAATAAAAATAAAATTTATACAAAATTAAAAAATGTAAAGTGCTAACAATTATTTAAATAAATTTGAGAACAACAACAATTTCCGGTTACGTTTATATTAGTTACTTGTTGACACGTAACATCTACCCGCCCTATTCCCTATCTTTTAGACTGTCCCTCAAGTTGCTATTCTCTCCATAAATTCCATAATTCTGGGCATGTGTGCTAAAGCGCTCTGGCGCCTACTATTTACATTTTGTTCGACTCCTATTGTGGTTGTAGCCTGTATGCGGTTTCTTTTATCCGGTTTGTAATCACATATGGTTCCAAATGCTTTGGAAGGATTTTTTCATTTTGCCTGGTTTCTTTTGGGAAGATTAAACAAGTCTCCCAGACTTCAAACCAACAAAAATGTTCCCAATTTTATATCAGAGTGGCATTTGTTCATCATAGTCTGGTCTTCGTAATTCTTACTAGCCATATCGTTTGAGTCGTTCATTTTCTAGTATACAGTCTGTTATGTACTTGTCAAAATGTTTTATCAGTTTGTCCACTGTTGGCAAACCTATGTCTAGTGATGTCCTTGGTTCTCTGCCAAAAACTTTTAGATGAGGTGTAACTTTCATTGATGATTGGACTGACAAATTATACATGAAATACATTTCCCAAACTTTATCCATTCTGCGTGGTCATCTGCAAGATATGCTCAGAGATACCATTTCATATTATCCCAATAAGCTTTTCGCATAGCCTGTAGGTTTGTGGATATGCTACCAACGTCATTACGTGTTTGATCCCATATAGCTGGGTAAAGTCTCTGAACATGCTTGAGTTGAATGTTTCCATTGATTGGAGATTATACATTTAGGTGTGCCAAAAAATGAAATGCTAGTGCATATTTGCTGAAATGATCCAAAATGGTGAAAAGTGTTCATATCCTTCTGGCAATTTATTAAATGGACCTTGAAAATCTACACCTACATATTCCAACATGTCCATTACAGGTGGTAATGGCTCGAGCAGTGCTGTTGGTTTGAAGTTTTGAATGTTTGGCATGTTCAGCTTGATTTTATATATATACAGTAAAACCTCGCTAATATGAACCAAGGATATAGCGAACCTTCCCTTATAACGAACCCACAGCGATTCCCAATTCCATTCCATTGAAAATACCATCATTATAACGAACTTGGCGATTTTTAAAATAATGAATCACCCCTATAACGAACCTATTTTCGGTCCCAAAATGATAAAAATCTATTTAAAATACTAAGCTTATAACAAACTTGAAATTGTGATTTAAAAAAATTTTAAAAACAACAAAATTTTGAGCATGTTTCAGCTCAGGGATCGCGATTTCAAAACAAAATATTAGCGGCATTGTTTGTTTTCACTTCCATTCTATTTTTGCTGTATGTTGTATAAATTTTTACACGTTATACTTTTATTTAATAGAATATCTTTGCATTCGACAATTTTGAAATAGAAGAAAAATACAAATGGCTTCCAAAATAAAGAAAAGAGACAAAGAATGGCGTTCTAAAAAAAAAAACAGTTTCCCGTGTCTCACGGGCCACAAACAAATCAACTTATATATTCTCAAAAACTACCACTACAGTTCTATTTTTAGAATGGATTTCTTGTTAGGTATATGACTCATTCAGAGTTTGTGGGTATTCCCCCTGGCCGGCCGTTTTACCACTAATTTTGTGTTTGCAAATTGGCATTTTTTATTCACAATTTTACCGATCGCGCTATTGTATCAACATGTTTCGCATCCGATTTTTCTGAATTGGATACTTTTGATTCATCCTCAATTGATTCAGAATACACGGAGCTTTATTCCTTTGATGGAATAACGATATTTTAAGACAATTCTGATTTTCAAATTTTACTTTTCACTTTCAAACAACAAGGTATTAGAGGCATTTTTTCAAATAAATATAGTATTATATTATTTGAGAAAGATGTTCTAAAATACTCTTATACCTTTTAAATATATAATTAATAATGTTTTGCCTAGGGAATTTGGCTTAATTTTTAAATAATACATAGGTTTATATTAAAAAACGAAATAAAAAAATAAAAGATAAAAAGATCAGGTGTTGAAATCAATATAAAAAATGGCATATCCTGACCAGGAGCACATGTGCTTTACAGAAGGCAGAGCGCCATCTGGTGGAACAGAAATCAACTAAACATTGATTTAGCCTGTTCCCTGATATTTGGCCAACCCAATTTCTTGATAAATCAAGAAAAGCCATCCACGAACGCGTTTCGCGCTTTTTGGCGCTCGTTAGCGTGGAGTAGGCTGAACCATTGAGACCAAAAAAGATGTTTTGATCCCAATGGCTTCCTGAAAAACCAAGAAATGGGTATTTAAGGCCAAACTTGCGTAAATACGCTTAGCACATTAAAAAACGAAATAAAAAATAAAAGATAAAAAGATCAGGTGTTGAAATCAATATAAAAAATGGCATATCCTGACCAGGAGCACATGTGCTTTACAGAAGGCAGAGCGCCATCTGGTGGAACAGAAATCAACTAAACATTGATTTAGCCTGTTCCCTGATATTTGGCCAACCCAATTTCTTGATAAATCAAGAAAAGCCATCCACGAACGCGTTTCGCGCTTTTTGGCGCTCGTCAGCGTGGAGTAGGCTGAACCATTGAGACCAAAAAAGATTTTTTGATCCCAATGGCTTCCTGAAAAACCAAGAAATGGGTATTTAAGGCCAAACTTGCGTAAATACGCTTAGCACATTAAAAAACGAAATAAAAAAATAAAAGATAAAAAGATCAGGTGTTGAAATCAATATAAAAAATGGCATATCCTGACCAGGAGCACATGTGCTTTACAGAAGGCAGAGCGCCATCTGGTGGAACAGAAATCAACTAAACATTGATTTAGCCTGTTCCCTGATATTTGGCCAACCCAATTTCTTGATAAATCAAGAAAAGCCATCCACGAACGCGTTTCGCGCTTTTTGGCGCTCGTCAGCGTGGAGTAGGCTGAACCATTGAGACCAAAAAAGATTTTTTGATCCCAATGGCTTCCTGAAAAACCAAGAAATGGGTATTTAAGGCCAAACTTGCGTAAATACGCTTAGCACATTAAAAAACGAAATAAAAAAATAAAAGATAAAAAGATCAGGTGTTGAAATCAATATAAAAAATGGCATATCCTGACCAGGAGCACATGTGCTTTACAGAAGGCAGAGCGCCATCTGGTGGAACAGAAATCAACTAAACATTGATTTAGCCTGTTCCCTGATATTTGGCCAACCCAATTTCTTGATAAATCAAGAAAAGCCATCCACGAACGCGTTTCGCGCTTTTTGGCGCTCGTCAGCGTGGAGTAGGCTGAACCATTGAGACCAAAAAAGATTTTTTGATCCCAATGGCTTCCTGAAAAACCAAGAAATGGGTATTTAAGGCCAAACTTGCGTAAATACGCTTAGCACATTAAAAAACGAAATAAAAAAATAAAAGATAAAAAGATGAGGTGTTGAAATCAATATAAAAAATGGCATATCCTGACCAGGAGCACATGTGCTTTACAGAAGGCAGAGCGCCATCTGGTGGAACAGAAATCAACTAAACATTGATTTAGCCTGTTCCCTGATATTTGGCCAACCCAATTTCTTGATAAATCAAGAAAAGCCATCCACGAACGCGTTTCGCGCTTTTTGGCGCTCATCAGCGTGGAGTAGGCTGAACCATTGAGACCAAAAAAGATTTTTTGATCCCAATGGCTTCCTGAAAAACCAAGAAATGGGTATTAGTTTGGCCTTAAATACCCATTTCTTGGTTTTTCAGGAAGCCATTGGGATCAAAAAATCTTTTTTGGTCTCAATGGTTCAGCCTACTCCACGCTGACGAGCGCCAAAAAGCGCGAAACGCGTTCGTGGATGGCTTTTCTTGATTTATCAAGAAATTGGGTTGGCCAAATATCAGGGAACAGGCTAAATCAATGTTTAGTTGATTTCTGTTCCACCAGATGGCGCTCTGCCTTCTGTAAAGCACATGTGCTCCTGGTCAGGATATGCCATTTTTTATATTGATTTCAACACCTGATCTTTTTATCTTTTATTTTTTTATTTCGTTTTTTAATGTGCTAAGCGTATTTACGCAAGTTTGGCCTTAAATACCCATTTCTTGGTTTTTCAGGAAGCCATTGGGATCAAAAAATCTTTTTTGGTCTCAATGGTTCAGCCTACTCCACTCTGACGAGCGCCAAAAAGCGCGAAACGCGTTCGTGGATGGCTTTTCTTGATTTATCAAGAAATTGGGTTGGCCAAATATCAGGGAACAGGCTAAATCAATGTTTAGTTGATTTCTGTTCCACCAGATGGCGCTCTGCCTTCTGTAAAGCACATGTGCTCCTGGTCAGGATATGCCATTTTTTATATTGATTTCAACACCTGATCTTTTTATCTTTTATTTTTTTATTTCGTTTTTTAATGTGCTAAGCGTATTTACGCAAGTTTGGCCTTAAATACCCATTTCTTGGTTTTTCAGGAAGCCATTGGGATCAAAAAATCTTTTTTGGTCTCAATGGTTCAGCCTACTCCACGCTGACGAGCGCCAAAAAGCGCGAAACGCGTTCGTGGATGGCTTTTCTTGATTTATCAAGAAATTGGGTTGGCCAAATATCAGGGAACAGGCTAAATCAATGTTTAGTTGATTTCTGTTCCACCAGATGGCGCTCTGCCTTCTGTAAAGCACATGTGCGCCTGGTCAGGATATGCCATTTTTTATATTGATTTCAACACCTCATCTTTTTATCTTTTATTTTTTATTTCGTTTTTTAATGTGCTAAGCGTATTTACGCAAGTTTGGCCTTAAATACCCATTTCTTGGTTTTTCAGGAAGCCATTGGGATCAAAAAATCTTTTTTGGTCTCAATGGTTCAGCCTACTCCACGCTGACGAGCGCCAAAAAGCGCGAAACGCGTTCGTGGATGGCTTTTCTTGATTTATCAAGAAATTGGGTTGGCCAAATATCAGGGAACAGGCTAAATCAATGTTTAGTTGATTTCTGTTCCACCAGATGGCGCTCTGCCTTCTGTAAAGCACATGTGCTCCTGGTCAGGATATGCCATTTTTTATATTGATTTCAACACCTGATCTTTTTATCTTTTATTTTTTTATTTCGTTTTTTAATGTGCTAAGCGTATTTACGCAAGTTTGGCCTTAAATACCCATTTCTTGGTTTTTCAGGAAGCCATTGGGATCAAAAAATCTTTTTTGGTCTCAATGGTTCAGCCTACTCCACGCTGACGAGCGCCAAAAAGCGCGAAACGCGTTCGTGGATGGCTTTTCTTGATTTATCAAGAAATTGGGTTGGCCAAATATCAGGGAACAGGCTAAATCAATGTTTAGTTGATTTCTGTTCCACCAGATGGCGCTCTGCCTTCTGTAAAGCACATGTGCTCCTGGTCAGGATATGCCATTTTTTATATTGATTTCAACACCTGATCTTTTTATCTTTTATTTTTTATTTCGTTTTTTAATGTGCTAAGCGTATTTACGCAAGTTTGGCCTTAAATACCCATTTCTTGGTTTTTCAGGAAGCCATTGGGATCAAAAAATATTTTTTGGTCTCAATGGTTCAGCCTACTCCACGCTGACGAGCGCCAAAAAGCGCGAAACGCGTTCGTGGATGGCTTTTCTTGATTTATCAAGAAATTGGGTTGGCCAAATATCAGGGAACAGGCTAAATCAATGTTTAGTTGATTTCTGTTCCACCAGATGGCGCTCTGCCTTCTGTAAAGCACATGTGCTCCTGGTCAGGATATGCCATTTTTTATATTGATTTCAACACCTGATCTTTTTATCTTTTATTTTTTTATTTCGTTTTTTAATGTGCTAAGCGTATTTACGCAAGTTTGGCCTTAAATACCCATTTCTTGGTTTTTCAGGAAGCCATTGGGATCAAAAATATTTTTTGGTCTCAATGGTTCAGCCTACTCCACGCTGACGAGCGCCAAAAAGCGCGAAACGCGTTCGTGGATGGCTTTTCTTGATTTATCAAGAAATTGGGTTGGCCAAATATCAGGGAACAGGCTAAATCAATGTTTAGTTGATTTCTGTTCCACCAGATGGCGCTCTGCCTTCTGTAAAGCACATGTGCTCCTGGTCAGGATATGCCATTTTTTATATAGGTTTATATATAAACACTAGACGAATGACCCGGGCAACGCCCGGGTTTACCCGATTAAATGTTTTATTCAAAAACTATTCGTTACAATTATAAATTGGCGCCGTGGATGTCACTCTTGTGAAACGTCCTGCTTCAAACTTTACAGTCAGATTAGTTACGATATATAAATCTTCAAATCGAGCGAGCGTCTATAAATATTTCGATTTAGATCAAATATTCTAATTATTAAGCGAACTATTATTAATAAAATTTTGAGAAGATTTCGATATTAAACATATTTATAACCTTGATAGAGGGCGCTGTTCGTGAGCTAAGTAGAATAATTTGAATATATAGTTTTAATATTTAATTTATATATAATTTAAAATAGCCTATCGTTTTCCTCGATCTTTTTTACCTATGTATGGAAATTTTGGTACTGTAAAAAAAAACTTTGCTTCAATAATATGGAAAAAAAACCACCCAGGCTAAGTTTCGAACCAAGGTTGTGGAAATATGAAGCCGCACACCTAACCATTAAGCTACGCTTGGCATCATAAATATTCGTATGTAAAGCTATTTCAGGCCTTACATATTTCTAACGACCTTTTTGAAATAGGTTTTTGAAACATGGAAATTATAATACTTCAAATAAATAGAAATAGAGTGAACACAAATAAAACACCAAATATTTCGAATTAGAGCAGTTATTTTAAACGGCGAATTAGATCAGTTATATCTAAAAATGAAAATATATAAATAAATAAAACCTACCAAATATTTCAAATTAGAGCAGTTATTATATAAATATTTATATTATATTTATGAACGAAAAAATATGTCCAGGGTAGCCTAGTGGTCATGGCATCTGCCAGGTAAGCGGAAGGTCGTGGGTTCGATTCCCATCCCTTGACACTTTTTTTATTTTATCCATTCTGACCAAAATCTATCCGTGAACTTCACACAGACAGAATAAGGCAATTATATAAGTAGATGTATGCTAATGATAAGAAGAACCAATTATCAATTGACTTCTTTTGAAATTCAGCATTACTGTAAAGAAATAGGTCAATTTAGGGAATTAAAACAAAGTGACCAATATTAAGTGGCTGCCTTTTCCTGTTTGTATGACTGTTTTTTAATAATACAGTCTAAAAATTTAGAAAAGTTTAAAAAAATGGCCAAACCGTGGCTATAGTGAACCAAAAGCTCTGTCCCATTGGGGTTCACTATAGATGGGTTTTACTGTATATGCACATCCTCGTTAAGGCCTTTCCAATAAATCCATTGTTTAATATGATGAATAGTCTTAGCCACACCCATGGGATCTCTTATCCCTTGTATTATTTTTGTAGAATGAGTTATGAGACAATGCGCATCTGAACCGAAGTTCTTCGCTTAAACTTGAAGAAGCTTTAGTTATCTGGATCAAGCAAGCAAACACTAAATATTCCTTTGACTCGACAATTTTTAAAAGTAAAATCATTATTTTTCAGTCGATTTTGATTACAATGATTTTTTAGCAAGCAATGGATGGTTAGCTAAATTTCAAGAATGAAATAAGCTTGTCCTAAAAATATACAGTATAACTTTGTTAATTTGACACACGCCAATTCGACACTCCATGTTAATTCGAGCATGTTCTAATGTCCCAACCACTGGCCTATCAAATAACAAACTGTAATTCGACACTATCAAAAATATGACATTTCCGATAGTTCGACCATTTTAAAATTCAAAATTTCGACAGTTGAAAGTTTATTTACATACAACTTTACAGCTATAAAGGTATTACAGTGGTGGCGACGATCGGCGGGCGCCAATAGGATCGCACCTGCGCACTTTTGTTTACTGGTGTGGGGGAGACTTCATTCCAGCCTGCTGGAATGACAGACCACAGTGTCAGCAAACATACAAGCGGCGCCATGAAATTGGAGATGACCACCGCTGCGCGGCACGGCAGATCGTTGGAAGCCAATGAGAACCCAATAGACATTCTAGGGTGTTGTCCTTTTGTGTTCCTCTAAAAATGTAGCTAATAAGTAATAACATTAAAACACCAACTTTGAAATACTTTCTGGGCCATCGCTGGACTAATAAATCGACACACCACATTGGTGAGCTGGACATGATTGAAAAGAAACATCATCCAAGATATCGGGATATCATCTAAAGACTAAGTTTTTATATCATCTTCCTTATTATTTTATCTCAATATTTTTATTTTTAACTTTATCTCTATTTACATCTAGCTGTTGTGTCCAAATTGTCGATATTTACGTAAAATGGAAACGGAAAATAAGCCTAGCGATACCTTAGAAATATGAAAAGTTATTGTTAAAATACCGCCTTTCTGGGTTGAAAAATCTTAAATATGGTTCTTCCAGGTAGAGGCACAGTTCAAAATAGGTGGAATTATTCATGAAGACAGTAAATTTAATTATTTGATCTCCAAATTAGAACCTAAATATATAGAAAACATTTAGGACATAATTAATAGCAAAATTGACAACAAGTACTCTGAATGTAAATCATGACTACTTGAATTGTTCAGAGAAAGTGAAGGGTTGAGAATTAAAAAGTTAATTTCAGGTATAGAGCTCGGAGACATGAAGTCGAGCCAGTTACTACAAAAGCTCAGATCCCTTACTACCCCAGATATCTTTGATAATTTGATTAAAACTTTATGGCTTGATAAATTGCCGACATCCATAAAGAATATACTTATTGTAGGCGATGAGGAAATTAGAAAATTGGCCATAATGGCCGATAAAATAAATGAAATAAACCCTTCCAAAGAAATATATGATACGGAAGTGTCTTCTTAATCAACAGATCGCTTGATCGCCAAATTGGAAGATCTTGAATGGCAATATCAAGAAGTGGATGAAAGATTTAGTGTTGTGCACATCGATTTAATTGGTTCTTTACCTCCATCGAATGGTAACATCTACTGTCTGACCTGTATTAACAAGTACACCAGATGGATGGAAGTTGTTCCACTACCAGATATGAAGTCTGAAACGGTGGCGAGAGCGTTCTACGAAAACTGGATTGTTAGATTTGGAGCACCGCATACAGTGAAATCAGATCAAGGAAAGCAGTTTACTTCTCAACTTTTCAAAGATTTAACAATGCTGTGTGGTATCAAACCTCGCCATTCAATGGCGTACCACCATGAGTGTAACGGGAAGATCGAAAGGCTTCATAGAACCATCAAAACTGCCATTCGTGCCCACAATAATATTAAGTGGACAGAAACATGGCCAACAGTTCTCCTAGGCTTGCGTGCTGTGCTATCAACAAAGATAACAACCATTCTTTGTCTCAAATGGTATATGGCAAAACCATCAGACGTCCTGGCGAATTCTTTGATGATTCTAAACATCACCTGGATGCAGAAGAATTTGTTCAACAGCTTCAAAAGCAAATGGAATTGCTCAAACCCTTGAATGAAAAACATCCTTCGAAGACAAAAATATTTGTCCATAAAGATCGGAAAACATGTTCACATGTATTTATCAGGACAGATCGAGTGAAGAAACCTCTGAAACCACCATATGAGGGTCCCTTTCCAATCCTTGATAGAACAGACAAGTACTTCACACTCAAAGTGAAAGGAAGAAATGTGACCATATCGATTGACCGATTGCGACCTGCTTACTTACTGGCAGATTCGAACAATCTAACTTCAGAACACCCAACTGCAGCAAGACCGATTGTGTCGGGAGTGCTGCCTTCTACATCATCCCAACAGAATCCTGACCTGCCAGAAGTACACAGAATTCCAAGGAACAGGTCCAGCACCAGACCTGGCTAGGACAAGATCTGGGAGAATAATTAAGGAAGGAGCAATAGACTATTTCTCCTGATTTTTTTCTTGTCTACATTGATGATGTATATACAGTAAAACC
Source organism: Cordylochernes scorpioides (assembly GCA_030710605.1). Lineage (NCBI taxonomy): Eukaryota > Metazoa > Arthropoda > Arachnida > Pseudoscorpiones > Chernetidae > Cordylochernes > Cordylochernes scorpioides. The sequence continues at coordinate 99,938,379 of CP092886.1, forward strand.
CCTCTATAGTGAACCCCAATGGGACAGAGCTTTTGGTTCACTATAGCCACGGTTTGGCCATTTTTTTTAACTTTTCTAAATTTTTAGACCGCATAATTAACCCTTAACTGGACGGGTGGATTTTACTTACGTAACTGGACGGGTTGGGTAGATTCAACCCACTAATGTAACTTTATGAAATAAGCACTAAATATTGATTGAAATCAATATTTTAAAATATATATTTAATTAATAAATAGTTAATATACAGATTTTGACTTTTAAAAATTCTGAATATAATCTATTTACAGTTTTCACAAATTCTTAAGAAATGTTATTGCAAACGCTTAGTTGACATACAGAGCAAAGGGTTTTTTTTTTACTGCGCTTTTTGATGGACATTTGTAGCACCTTTTTGGAGTATCAGATTGTTGTGGCATCGTAGATTCACTTGGTTAACTTGAACCATCATTCTTCTTGAATTGTTGTCTGTAATTGCAGTGGGAGAGAATTGAGATTACGTGTGGCCAGGTGTTCATCAGTCAATGCTCTCCCAAGATCAACAATAATAGGACTCCTTTCCTTTTTACCCTTTTTACTTTTTATCAATCTGATTACCGATTTTCTTCACCTTTTTTTTTTTTTGGAACATAGGAGACTAAAGTGGTTGTTCCAGAGAAACCAAAAATAGAGGTTCCTGATTCTCTATTAGGGTGCGGTTGAAATTGTGGTGAATCTAAGGTTTTTTCTTTCTCATCGTTCCTATATATGTAAGGCCATGTTCTTTCAACTTATCAACTAACTCTATATACTGAAGTGAACCAATTGTCTGCTGGAATATTTCTTCCAAAGTGTGGTCGACTAATCTCTAAAACATATATATTTTGAGTTGGCAGGGAGTTCTCTCAATTGACTTGATTGATAATTCTACTTATCCAAAGAAATAAGTGTTATTTTATAAAAAAGGAAGCTAAAAATAGCGGAAGATAGAGACTCAAGTATGAGCCACGAGCTAACACTGACACGAAAAATTCTCACGCTTCTGGACGGACTGGGCGGAATCCGCCCACACATGCAAATTTAACCCCCCTTCCAAAACTGAAATTTATAAACGTTGGATGGAAAATGTTTGTATCACTGTAAAATTAGAATACATGAAGGCTGGTAGCTCTAGGTAAACGAAAAATATATTTTTTTCCTATATCAAATTTATGCATGGGCAGAATCTACCCAACCCGTCCAGTTAAGGGTTAAAAAACAGCCATACAAACAGGAAAAGGCAGCCACTTAATAATGGTCACTTTGTTTTAATTCCCAAAATGACCTATTTCTTTACAGTAATGCTGGATTTCAAAAGAAGTCATTTGATAATAGGTTCTTCTTATCATTAGCATACATGTTTATATATAAACCTATGTATTTTTTAAAAATTAAGCTAAATCCCCTAGGCAAAACATTATTAATTATATATATTCAAAAGGTATAAGAGTATTTTAGAACATCTTTCTCAAATAATATAATACTATATTTATTTGAAAAAATGCCTCTAATACCTTGTTGTTTGAAAGTGAAAAGTGAAATTTGAAAATCAGAATTGTTTTAAAATATCGTTATTTCCATCAAAGGAATGAAGCTCCGTGTATTCTGAATCAATTGAGGATGAATCAAAAGTATCCAATTCAGAAAAATCGGACGCGAAACATGTTGATACGATAGCACGATCGGTAAAATTGCGAATAAAAAAACGCCAATTTGCAAATACAAAATCGGTGGTAAAACGGCCGGCCAGGGGGAATATCCGCGAACCCTGAATGAGTCATATACCTAACAAGAATTCCATTCTAAAAGTAGAACCGTAGTGGTAGTTTTTGAGAATTTATAAGTCGATTTGTTTGTGGCTCATGAGACACAAGGAACTTGGGGGAACTGTTTTTTTTTTTTTCTTCTTCTTCCAATTCCAGTTTCCACATATTCTTCTGAAGTGTATATTAAATTTTGTTTTTAACCTGTTATTCAAACCATTTCTGGCTTTAAAATTATTTGGAATTATGTTTTAGCCTAGGTTAAACTTGATATAGAACGCTTCTAAAAGGGCATGCTGCCACTGTTTTGTTTTGTTTTTAGAACGCCACCCTTTGTTTCTTTATTTTGGAAGCCATTTGTATTTTCTTCTATTTCAAAATTGTCGAATGCAAAGATATTCTATTAAATAAAAGTATAATGTGCAAAAATTTATAAAACATACAGCAAAAATAGAATGGAAGTGAAAACAAACAATGCCGCTAATTTTTTGTTTTGAAATCGCGATCCGTGAGCTGAAACATGCTAAAAATTTTGTTGTTTTAAAAATTTTTTAAATCACAATTTTAAGTTCTTTATAAGCATAGTATTTTTAATAGATTTTATCATATTGGGACTGAAAATAGGTTCGTTATTTTAAAAATCGCAAAGTTCGTTATAAGGATGGTATTTTCAATGGAATGGAATTGGGAATCGCCGTGGGTTCGTTATAAGGGAAGGTTCGCTATATCCAGGGTTCGTATTAGCGTGATTTTACTGTATATTGTAATTAACCACTTTGTGCACCGAATCATGACTTCGCCACTGGAAGGGGAGTACTGTGGGGGCCGAGAGACTTCCTTCCAGCCTGCTGGGATGACAGACCACGCCGTCAGCAAACATACAAGCGGCGCCATGAAATTGGAGATGACCACCGCTGCGCAGCGCGGCAGATCGGCGGAAGCCAATGAGAACCCAATAGACATTCTAGGGTGTTGTCCTTTTGTGTTCCTTTAAAAATGTAGCTAATAAGTAATACCAATAAAACACCAACTTTGAAATACTTTCTGGGCCATCGCTGGACTAATAAATCGACACACCACACTGGTTAGTTTAAATTTCACTTTGCAGTGCCGTTGCGCAATGTCGCGAGTGTTATTGTTTTTTGTTTTTTTTTACCTGGGAATTTGGGAATAACGCGCTAATAAATAATATTATTTTCTTCTCAATTTTCAACATTGAAATATTTAGTTATTTTAAAATTCATAAATAATTTCTCTTCAAATAAATAAATCTTTATTAAATGTAGCCACAATGATTATGATAAATTTTATTTCAATATTCCATTTCAGTGTTATTGTTAAAGATATTATTCTACGATTTTAAATGTTTCTTTTTGACCAGTACTTTTGTTTTGTTTTTGCTTTTCCTAAAATGTTTCTTTCTTCTTCTTCATTATTATTTGTTCTATTTGCAAAGCTTTGTTTTTTGAGACTTGAATAAACAAATTCAAGTTTATTACATTTTTGTGTGCTTTTAAAGTTAAAACACAACAGTTATTATAAAAGATTTAAACACAAAATCAATAACACCTGCACCAGCAGTGCATGCCTTTAATACAATAAAAGCTATTTGTTATTTAAAAGACATTTCAGAGGAAGAAAGACATGCATGTCTTTTAAAAATAGACCATCTGGAATACATCCTGAAAAGAATTTCAGAGCAAAAACGGACATCTATAAAAGAATTTTTAAAAAGATCTTCATTTATTTATTTATTTCAATTCAAAACGCTATGTCCCCCTAGGGACACTTGCACTAAATGTACATACAAATATAACAAAGAAAATATTCAACATGGAAAGATACACAGAAAGCGACTTAGAAAGATTCAAAAATATTATTTACATATAGAGATATTCTTAGAATTTTATTTACAGTTACATCCTTAAATTTAAAAATATATACATATATACACACATATACACGCCGCATACACCTATATATCGTTTACAACCATAAAATATGTCCAATATTTCCTTGAGATCGTTACATCAAAGACCATTTTTCTTAATGAAATCCAAAATATATTTACAAAGGAAATTAAATTTTATATATGTGTCCTTACACTGGAAATTAAATTGCTAGGGCCTAAAGCTATTAAACCATTGTTGACTCTGTAATCTTGAAAGATAGGGCACTCTAGCAAGAGATGTATGCTGAGTTTGTTTCCCCAATCTACAGAAACATGTCGAATCTTGCACAGCCTGAATTTTCTTTAGAAAAAACCTGAAATTTCCATGATCTGTGATAAATTGTGAATTATAATAGTTTGGTCGAAAATATTTCGGAATATCATAAGGAAAGAAACTTTGAAATGTTTGATTAGTATTCTTTTTCAGTAAATTAATCCTTGATATAATGAAATCTTTGAGTATACCTGGAATATACAAATCATAAAATTGTTTATCTTCTGTTGATAAATTATTCAACTCATAACCTATAATTCTAGATTCCATATAATCAGTGATCAAAGGAATATTGGCTAAGGTGTGAACACAGTTATAACTGGTTTTTTATATTTTCGGGTACACCATAGCAGAATTTGATATTGCATTGAGTTCAGTTTGTACATATATTTTTTGCTAATAAATTCAAACCATATTTCTGTTCCGTAAGTTAATGTTGGCCTTATTATAGATTTATAAAGTGTAAGCCTTTTTTGGGTGCTAAGACCCCAAGATTTTCCACATATTGAAAAAAGAAGATTTTTTAATCTTTGGGTTTTGTTTAGTATGTTAAGGTGAGGGCCAAAATTCAATTTGTTTTTCCTTCTATGATTCGCAATCGTAATTCCAAGAATTTTAATTTCTTCTACAGGCACAATAATATTGTTTCTAAAATTAATTGAAATTTTGTCTTTATTTTGCAAGTGTAAAATACTAGTTTTATCAAGATTGATATTTAGCTTATTATCATTGCACCAATGATCTATTTTCCAAATTAAATTCAATTGACTTTTTTAGATTTGTCAACCCATTATTCCAACATATAATTGTTACATCATCAGCATAGCAAATGACCTCAGAGTTTGGTGATTGCAAATTAGTTAGCAGATCATTTAAATATATCAGCCATAACAACGGTGACAATGGTCCCCCCCCCCACACCCTGAGGACAGCCCTTTGTTAATATCTTTGAAACTTTCATATTATTATACTTGAAAATCGTTTTTTCTATTTTTCAAAATAGAACGTAAAATTTTGATCAATTCACAACTGGTAAATTGTCTTCATCTAATTTTTTAAACAAGGCTGGCCACCATGTATTATCAAACGCTCCTTGTATATCAATTGCAATCAGCATAACTAGTTGTTTCTGTCTATGTTCCATTATGATCTTTGTGATTTCTTTCAAACAGGTTGTTGTTGACTTATTCTTCAAGAAACCATGTTGTCCGGGGATAAGGAGATCAATTTTTTCATAGTATTTGTATATTTTATTTTTCAAAATTTTTTTCTAATATTTTTGATAAGTTAGAAATTAATGAAATAGGTCGATAACTCTTTACTAATTCTAATTTCATTTTGTGAGGTTTTGAAATTATCCTGAGAGCTGCCTCTTTCCATCTATCTGGATAGTATCCGAAGTGAATGCATTTATTAAATAAAGCGCATAATAATGGTAAAATTTTTCGAAGGGCACTTTTGATCATGTTATTTTAAATTCTTTTTAAATAATATTTTCAAATTTTATTTTTTTTCCATATTTATTTCCTTTCAACTATCATAATCTTCAATTAGAATAAAATATTATTTGTAATTATTTATGCTTCAAAAATATGTATTTAATGCCATTTTGTTCCTGATACTAAAAGTTAATCATGAAAATAAAATAATAAATAGAAAAAAGTACACACACAATGGTTTCAATTAATATCATTAATTTATATAAATATTACAATGCTATTTTAAAATGACATTATTTTAGCGAGTTAGATGATTAGCTAATCATCTAACTTTAATTCAACACTTCCTTTAATTCAACCGAAAGCTGAGAGTGATCCCTTGGGGTGTTGAATTAAGGAGGTTCAACTCTATATGGTGAAGAAAATTCAGTTCTGCAACATGCTATTGAAATGTGGAAACAAATGATCCCAAAATTGTGTTTAGAATATGCACAAAATATTTATAATGTTGATGAGACGCATTTTAAAGATAAATTACGGCCCTAACAAGACCTATCCCTTTGTTGAAGAAAAATGCCATGGAGGTAGAATTTTAAAGAAAGAATAATCATTTTAATAGGGGGCAAGCATGGATAGAAGTGATAAAATTATCATTGTTGGTCATTGGAAACCTAGGTATTTTAAAAATGTAAAACATATACCTTTGGAATATGTGAACAACAAAAATATCTAAACACAAGTTAATAAGTTTGAGTCAAAAGGCGATCCATTAATTAAGATTATATAAAAGGTGTAACTGGATCTGTAAAGAAAAATATATATATATATATTTTTTTTTTTTTTATATTTCGAGAGATTGCTTTCACAAGATAATAAGACCAAATCCAAATAAATAAATAGTGAAAATATCTGAATGTATTCTGAAAAATTTTCCAACTGGTTGATTAATTTGAGCAAAAAGTTTTAAAAGGAGAATAGAAAGGTATTATATATTTATAACTCATAAATTAAATGCAATTGTTCTAGTTTCTGCCTCCAAACACTAGTAACAAGCTTCAACCTTGTGATCAAGGAATCTATAAAAATTTAAAATCTTTCTATAGAAATTGGGGTTTATAAAAAGATTATTATCAAATATGGGAAGATAAAGTTGGACCAAACATCACTTTGTTAGATGCTCTATTTAATCTTAAGTATTATTGGAAGAATGTAACATCTCTAAAACAATAAGTAGCTGTTATTCGCCGCTAGGAGGCAGAGCTGGACGGTCGCACCGCGCTACGGCTCCAGATAAGTGTACTTTATTTCTTTCTCTTTTGACCTAAAAATATTTTCTTCTTGCTTTTTGATTTCTCAAATTCGATAGTCTAAATAATACTACATATATCATATTGAAAAGTAAAATAAAGTTAACGGTGAAACAAAATGAGATTAATTGCAAAAATTGCATATTTAATGATTGTTTTATACATGGTGATTTGCATAACAAGGCCAATAGAGCTTACGGTAAAATTTGCCGATTTTAAGACTAAACTCAATAAGATGAAATATTACAGGGATAGAACTGGTGTAACTTTGAAGCACTGTTCGATGGCTTACTGGCTAAAAGTGATCACGGCCTTATTGATAATTGGATGTATAGAACTAAATCCAGGGCCGAAAAGACAGGCCACTTTGACAAATATACCTCACTCAACTCCAGACCAGACCACATTGACAAATATACCTCACTCAACTCCAGACCAGGCACCAATGGACGATTTAAAGCAACTGATAATTAACCTTTCGGCTGAAGTGAACAGATTGGGAGAGAAAATGGATGCAAGGTTGCTTAATATTGAGCAGAAGATGGAGGATTGGGAACGAAGAATGATGGGAATAGAAACATCTATAGCTTCGTGCACAGATGCACTGGCGACTAACACGAGGTTAATTTCTCACAATACCCTAAAAATAAAGAATCTGGAAGAACGCGCGGATGCTTTAGAGAGACGAGCCCGAGAAAACAACTTAATAATATATGGCATTGAGTCAGCAGAGACTGACAGTCGGGAATTGCTGCTACAAAAGGTCAAGAAGTTAATGGCGGAAGATATGCAGATTACTGATGATGTGGTAATAGCCGAATGTCATCGCCTGGGCAGGGGACCAAAGGCGCCTATTCTGATTGAAGTTCCTGATCACGAGTCCAGAATAAGCCTCCTAAAGAACTCATCCAAACTTCGAATACTCAATATTTTTATGAGCAGGGATTACAGCCCCCAGATTAGAGAGCAGAGAAAAATCTTGATAGAAAAGAGAAGGGAGCTTTACAGGAAAGGTATATGGTCGAAGTTGAGGGATAATAAACTTCTCCTAAACGGCATTAACTACATGGTAGTGGAGGGACAGGTGGTGAATGCCAAAGGAGAATTAATATAGCTAGAGGCACACCAGCGGATCTCTGTAAATAGATGTAAATATTCAGGTAATAAAATACATACAAATGAAGATGTACAATCTAGAAACAAAACTCAACTCACAGGAACTCCTCATATTTCACATAGCAAGACTCATACTATTAAAGAAAGTCAACTCAAGGGCACAATTCTGAAACATAATAAAATCAAGATCGAAAAAATAAAACCAATGGTTGACATAGCTAAAAACGAACGATTCATGTATTGGAATATAAACGGCTTTTTTAGGATAAATTCTCTCTTTCCACTGTTCGAATATCTGAAACAATTTGAGATGTTCGCGCTTACAGAAACTTGGTGCCACTTCAATATCGACTTGAACCTGGCGAACTTCGGAATGTATCAATCACCTGCTGTAAAGTCATCAGATAAAGGGAGAGGCTCCGGAGGTATAATTCTCGGCATAAATAAACAACTACAGCCCCAAATTGACAATGTTGAAATCGAAACCTCTTGGATCGCAGTCACACTCAATCCAAGTTTAGACAATGACTCACCAGCGATCTGTGTAATATTCGTATATCTACCCCCAAACGATACGCATGCTACAAAACTTGGACGACTATTTCATTTGATGGAAAATAAGATATATAACGGGTTTGAAATAATACTGGTCGGCGACCTGAATGTTCGTATTGGCAATCTGGGGGGTTACCATAATTTGATAGATACTTTAAACCTTATTTCAACCACCCGAAATTCCTGTGATCTAACAAAATCTGCCAAAGCGGAAATATTTATTGACTTTCTTGATAAAAATCACTTAACTATAATAAATGGTAGATCCATTAATGATAAAAGTGGTAAATTTACATTCATCTCCGGAAGAGGATCTTCTGTGTTAGATCTGGCGATTGTCTCACCTGCGGTGCTTGAACACATAGCAGACTTTGAAATTGGTAGTATGCCATATTCGGATCACTTACCAATAATTTTAAAGTTTATCGGCCCTAATAATAAAGCTGAAAATTGTTACATGGAGCCTGGGGCCAAAATTAAATTTTCCTGGTCAGTAGATAAAATCCCAAAATATATAGAAACTTTAAAAGAATTAACTCCCGAACATCCAGCTGACTCCACAATTGATACTCAGGCTGAGGATTTTACTGGATTAATTCAAACAGCAATGTTACGCTCGGGGACGCGGATGGAGGCAAAAACAAAAAATATAAAATCTAAGCCATGGTTCGACAAAGACTGTTATTTGGCTAAAAGGGAAATGAAACAAAATCTTAAATTATACGTAAAACATAATATCTTGGCCGATAAAATTGCATACTTGTCGAGTAAGAAGAAATATTCAGCTATCCTAAAGCTCAAAAAAAGGGAATATACTGACAAAATTCAAGTTATCCTCAGTAATGTAAAGGATCCTTCCCAATTTTGGAAGACTATTAATTCACTTAAATATAGGAATAACCTACAAGGTGAAATTTCTACTGCAGACTGGCAGGTCTTCTATCGGGAATTACTTGGTTCAAATTTAACAAAAGTTGTAGAGTTACTACTTGAGATATTGGACATTGACCCCGAATTAGATTGTGAAATATCTCTAACTGAGGTCACCACGGAAATTTCCAAATTGGGTAAAAATAAGGCTACAGGACTTGATGAAATTCCTAACGAAGCGATTAAATATTTATTAGAAGAACATACAATTTATCTCAGGAACTTATTTAATAAAATCTTAGGGACATCCCAAGTTCCTCAACAATGGACAAAAACGATAATCCACCCAATATTTAAAAATGGAGATCCGGACAACCCGTCAAATTACAGAGGAATATCCCTGATTTCTAACCTATCGAAATTATTTACATCTATTTTGAAGACAAGATTGAATGATTGGATGGAGAGAAAGTCAATTTTGGCAGAAAATCAGGCTGGTTTTAGAAAAGGCTACTCTTGTCAGGACCACATTTTCACGCTCATATCATTAACTCAAATGACCCTTAGCCGTAGAAGGGGAAAGTTATATGCCTTCTTCATTGACCTAAGGAAGGCCTTTGATACTGTGCCGCACCATCTACTTTGGAAAAAATTAGCATTAAATGGTCTGAGCTGTCGATTTATTAAACTAATTAAGAACTATTATACCCAAATGACGGCAACAGTCAGATGGCGGGGTTCCTTCACGGAGGCTATCAAATTACAAGCGGGAGTATTGCAGGGGGAGCCGTTGTCACCTTATTTATTCATTCTCTTCCTAAACGATCTGGTACCCCTGTTCGATGAATCAGAATTGCCAGGCATAAATCTTGAGAATTATGGAACTATACACCTTTTACTGTATGCAGACGACATAGTGATCTTAGGAGAATCGAAAATAAATTTGCAATTGAAGATTAACTTACTTAAAAAGTACTTAGAAGAGAACTGCCTAACGTTAAACCAAAATAAATCTAAAATAATGGTGTTTAGAAACGGTGGAAGAACAGCTCGTTCCGAGACATGGTTTTGGGGTCAGCAACCCCTGACAATAGTAGCTAAGTATACATATCTGGGTTACCCTCTGACTACAAAAATCTCGACCCAATATGCTTCCCAATACTTTAGAAACAAAGCACTGAATGCAATTAATGCACTTTGGAGAATCCTTACAAAGGCGCGAATAAAGTCCTTTACCTCAGTGATGAAACTTCTTGACACTATTGTTCTTCCTACTTTACTATATGCGGCACCAATGTGGGCAATCAACCAGCTGAAGACAGTCAATAATACCCAAGATGCATTTCTTCGTCGTCTCTTAGACTTACCAAACTTCACACCAGGATATGTCCTCAGAAGAGAATGTGGAAGAATATCAACTGAACTTAATGCTGTAAAACTCACATTAAAGTTTTGGGTCAGGATTTTAAAAAAGAAGACGAGCAGATAACCACATGCTTGCTTAAACTATCTCTGGAAAGTCACCGCGAAAAAGGAAATAGAAAACAGTTTTACCCAAAATTTAATAAAATTTCTAGACTCCAAGGGATATTCCTTTCTGAGGGGCTGCGAAGACTACTTAGCCATACAGAAAGAATTGCCAGGCATAATTAGAACTACCACAGACCAACTAATTCAAAATGATCAGATGAAAATCACTGATTCAACCCACTTTGCTCACTACAAATTTTTGAGTGAATCATTCATGACAGAGGAGCACCTACGATTAAATATCTCGCTTCCCAACAAAAGACTAGTTGCGCAACATAGAGTTTTATGGCAATTTTTCAGGGAAGAAAGAAAAGACTTCTGGAAAGAAAATGGCCGGAACTGTTTACTTTGTAAGGATCTCATGGATGATAATTTGGTTCACTATTTCTTCCAATGCCCTCTCTTAACAGAAAAACGTACTGAAATTTTCCCAAGCCCTACCTCTGGTCAATTTGGATACCATAGCATGTGTCAACTTCTCTCTTCAGATCTGAATGATAGATTACTGATTGATAGATACGTTAAGTTCTGTACGGAAGCTGGGCGCATGAGAAAGAATGCAGGGCAAAGGATACTGGAGGATGATCCATCTGTAAATAGGTAACAAACCTTATTTTTGTTGTAAATGTTTCCTCTTCCCTCTCCTCTTGTTGACGTGTAAATACGGCGAATCCTGTATGGGGCGGAATGCCCTAAATAAAGGCTTTTGTTGTTGTTGTTGTTGCAATAAGTAGCTGTTTTGAGCATGCAGGTTTTAACAATCAAATTTCAGTAGATCTAGAAGTAAGTTAAAAAACAGAAGATAATTTACAGAGCATTTCAACAAAAGATAATAATGAATTGGATTTACAAAGCCTGTCCAATGTGGGCATTACTTTTAATGAATTTGTGAATGTTGACCAAGAAATAGCTGTAGTGGAGATGTTAACCGAGGATGACATCATATGAATGGTTCAAGGAGAAGCTGGAGTTGAAACTGATGAGGATGACAAGCATGAAATCACTCTCCCTTTAAATTCTAATTTAAGAGCTTCTATCTCTACTGTAAAAGTGGCAGCTCTAAATTGTGATTCAGGACCCAAAAAATTGAACCAGTTTTTACTATTTTTTGAAAACCTAGAAAGTGATTTTTCCAATAAATAAAAAATTATATTAATAATTATCATTTTAATGAGATCTAGATTAGTTTTTTTATTTATGTTTCTTTCTTTTTTTTTTGCGTTGATTTTTATGTACATTATTTCAAATGAATGATCAATCATTATATTCATAATAAAATAAATCATTTGGAATACAGATATTCGTTAACGCATATTTTTTCCTGGTCCCTTAAAACCGTATTAAAGAGGTATACTGTATATACCGGGTAGTTGGTGATCTATGGATTACACTCCAGGAACCTGGGTTACCTTTATGTTACTACTACTATTTTAAAATTTCTATGATGATTAATTAAAAAACTGAATAATAAAAAATGATATATCTTAATCTAAATATTTTGAGAATTTTCTTTTATTTTCTGAGTAAAACCATTATTTACTTTTTAAAAGAAAAAAATCTGTATAAACAAATAATAAGGAGTAAAAATCTGCAATGAGTGCATTATAAACTTAATCGAAAATTAAATTAAAAAAAACATTGTCTATATGCTAAATCCACATTAAATTTCAACTATTAACACATTATTTTTTAATGTATAATAAGTGCTTACATCTTTTAGCTAATTTTGTACAAATTCCATCAAATGTACTTAGAGAGAGAGAGAGAGAGATCAAGCATAAACAAAGCAACAAATGGTCACGATTTTATAAAAATATGGTTGTTGCTTTCAAAATACTTAACTATTAAAATATCTCAATATACTACAGTATAACCTCGTTAATTCGACACACGCAAATTCGACACTCTACCTTAATTCGACCATATTCTGATGTCCCGACCTCTGGCCTATCAAATAACAAACCATAATTCGATGGTATCGATAATACGACAGTTCCGATAGTTCGACCATTTTAAAATTTGAATTTGGACAGTTGAATGTTTTTTTATATATAACTTTACTGCTAAAAAGGTATTACGGTGATAGGATCGCGCCTGCGCACTTTTGGTTTCTGTTAGTTTAAGTTTCACTTTGCAGTGCCGTTGTTGCACAATGTCGCGAGTGTTGTTAATTTTTTACGCTGGAATTTAGGAATCGCGCGCTAATTGTATTATTTTCTTTTTAATTTTCAGCATTGAAGTATTTTAGTTATTTTAAAATTTACAAATAATTTCCATTTAAATAAATAAATCTTCATAAAATGTAGCCACAATGATTATGATAACATTTTATTTCAATATTCCATTTCCATGTTATTATAATAGATTTAAACACAAAATCAATAACACCTGCAGCAGCAGTGGATGTCTTTAATACGATAAAAACTGTTATTTAAAAGACATTTCAGAGGAAGAAAGACATGCATGTTTTTTTTTTTTTTTAAATAGACCATCTCGTATACATCCTGAATAGGATTTCAGTGCAAAAACAGACATCTATAAAGGAATTTTTAAAAAGATCTTCATGATTATTTTTAAATTTTATTTTTATTTTCCATATTTATTTCCTTTCAACTGCTATATTCTTCAATTAGAATAAAATATTATTTGTAATTATGTTTCAAAAATATGTATTATTGCCATTTTGTCCTTGATACTAAAAGTTAATCATGAAAATAAAAATAATACAAAAAAGTACACACACAATGGTTTTAATTAATATGATCAATTTATATTACAAAGCTTTTTAAAAAAAAATATTATTTTATCGAGTTAGACGATTAGCTAATCATCTGAGAATAACTTTAATTCAACACTTCCTTTAATTCAACCGAAAGCTCTGATCCCTTGGGGTGTTGAATTAAAGAGGTTCGACTGTATTTCTATTTGCTATGAGTTAATTTTTTTAAAAAGGCACGGTACTGGGGAAGATTTTTATTCCTATTTACTATGATCTGAAATCATATTGATAGGCATTAAAAGAAAAGAACAAAGAAGTCTTGGCTACCTAAGAAGACCAACCTTTTTTCAGCAACAGCTGGTACACGACTGACTTGTTTTTAAAAAGTGAGGTAGAATGCTCACATCTGGTGGTGCTTTTTTAGATTGGGTTTTTTCAGTGGGAACCATATGTGTTTGCGGGAAATGGTCTCATTGTTTATTCATATGGACTTCTAAATTTAGCTTTGGCTGTCAATCTATTTACTTCTTGAGAAAATAATCTGGCCTCCTCTCCTTCTTATGAAGGAATGAGGAACAATGAAAATGGGGTCCTAAATTTCTAATGCAGTGATTTTAGAGCATGAGAATCATCTTGGCCCATGGCAATAATACAATTATGGAAATGTCTATATAAACTATTAGATTTTACCATAATTTTTTCATCTATAAAAATAAAAGTCACAACTCCAATTAAAATATGTGCTGAAACTAAGTGCCATATATTGACCAAATCCACAAACTAGAGGACGCAAGTTAGCTTTGGCAAACTGAGAAGCATCTACCCGGAGACCATAGTTTCAGGCTAATGGCCCTCGGACGCCCAGTCCAGGATGGACTTTTTTTCATGAGATATACATGGGACAAAATTAAATCTTCACAATCTGCCAAAGAGGTGTTTAGCTAGAAGAGTGTCTAGGCCAAAATATGGGTGGAAATTTTTCCAGGAACAAATTGATCTATAAAAATAGAGGTTGCCTCTCTAATCAAAATAGATCCTGAAAATATATGCCATTTTAGTATCCATTTTGATGGGAGAGGCATTTTTTATACAGTAGAAACTTCCTTAGTGATCACTTGTTCTAGCAGACACCTCAAAGGACAGTTTTTATCACCAAAATTGCCCTCCCATTGAAAATATGCCCGGGTTAGTGGACACCTCCAAACAATGGATGCTTTCCCAATGCGCATCATTTATTTATTTAAATTATAAAAGACATTCTTGTTAGCTGCCAATGTCAGAAAATTTAAGTTGAACAAAGAATATATATATTTTTCAAAAATAAAATTAATTTAAAGGTTTAACAGTGATAAGGCACAATTTGGATTATAGATTATAAACACAAGGTAATAAGCCAAATCCAAATAAATAGTGTGTGTCGTTTCGGTAACAGAATTGTTGCCATCTTCAGACAAAAGTACTGAATGCAGTCCTTTTATCAGTACTTTTGTCTGAAGATGGTAACAATGCTGTTACCGAAACGTCACACACTTTTTATTTATTTGGATTTGGTCTTATTACCTTAGGTTTAACAGTATTTTTTAAAAAACTAATTTACTAAGTGGTAAACGGGGATATAATATGCTATAATATTAAATAAATATACAGTAAAACCCCTCTATAGTGAACCCCAATGGGACAGAGCTTTTGGTTCACTATAGCCACGGTTCACTATAGCCACGGTTTGGACATTTATTTTAATTTTCAAAATTTTTAGACCGTATAAAAAAAGGACAGCCATACACACTGGAAGAGGCTGCCTCTTAATAGTGGTCACTTTGTTTTAATCCCCTTAATTGACCAATTTCCTTATATTAATACTAAATAATAATAGAAATCATTAGATGATAGGTTCTTCTTGTCAATTAGCATACATGTACCTCTATGTCTAATTTAAAAATCAAGACAAATCCTAGGCAAAGTTTTATTAAATATATATTCAAAGATATAAAATGATTTTAAAACATCATTATCACATTATATAATACAATGTTTATTTGGAAAAATGGCTCTAACACCATGTTGCTTCAAAGCATTCTTCAAGCATTGCACCATTCAAATAAAGTTAGTGTTTTACTTCCATTTCATTTTCCCACATATTCTTCTAGGTCTAGATTTTTTTTTTTTTTTTTAACCTGTCATGCACAACTTTTTTTTTTTAAGTTCTAAAACGTACGATCGCGATCGCGGCAAAAGTTGAGGTTGATTCCTCTTGTAACAATTTTTAATGGCCCTATATTTTATCTTTTATAATATAAAATTTATATTCTCTTATTTTAATTTGTTCTTAACATTTTGCCTGTGTTGTTTCACTTTGAAAAGTTCTGAAAATGGCCCTTTTTTTAAAAGAAATAACGCTTTTGTTTTTAAAATGCCTTTGTTTTCTTCATTTTGGAAGCCATTTGCATTTTTTATATTTCAAATTTAATGGATGCAAATATATTCTATTTAATAAAAAGTAATTTGTGTTAAAATTTATACAACATACAGCAAAAATAGTGCAAAAATCAAAACAAACAATGCCGCTAAATTTATTGTTTTGAAATCGCGATCCGCGAGCTGAAATATGCTCAAAATTTTGTTGTTTTAATTTTTTTTTTAATTACAATTCTAAGTTCGTTATAAGCATAGTATTTTAAATAGATTTTATTATTTTGGGACCGAAAATAGGTTCGTTATAGGGGTAGTTCGTTATTCTAAAAATCGCAAAGTTTGTTATAACGATGGTATTTTTAATGGAATGGAATTGGGAATCAGCGTGGGTTCGTTATATCCAAGGTTCGTATTAGCGGGGTTTTACTGTATTATGCTTATATTTTTTAATATGATATAACACCTCTCTGTAAAGGACACTTTGGTCTGAAACTAGGTGTCCTCTACAGGGAGGTTTTACACACACTGTAGGTCAATTTCCTACTAAACTCTACCTACTAAACACCTCTTTGGCAGATTGTGAAAATTTCATTTGATCCCTTGTAGATCTCATGAAATAAAGCCCGCATTGGATAGCAGAGGGCCATTTGCTGGAAACCATAGTCTCCAGGTGGGCGCTTCTCAGTTTTCCAAAGCTGGTGTTGTAACTATCGACGACCTGAGTCCACTAGTTTGCATAGACGGTCAATAGATAGTGCTTAGTTTTAACGTCTATTTTGATAGGAGAGGAGACCTTTATATAAAAGTTCTTATTTAACTTGCCTCCATGTCTGCCTGTCTGTTCAAAATATTGTAATTGATTTTTAGTATACTTCTTGAGCAGGTAGAAATCTCAAATTTTGTACACTTATTAGAACGTGATGACAATTCAAGTTGACAAATTTTCAGACTTCGCAGTTGTCAGAATGGCTAGGAAAGAACAAATTTTCAAATTAATTTTTTTATGCTTCCAGATCATATACACAGTCTAGCCATAAATTCTGTTACAAATAATTTTATAAATTAAATGATTAAGAACAAAAACTAATGGAATATAAATACATATTTTATTAGCCAATAGGGCATAGATTTTAAATATATATGTAGAGGCCACTTCTGTGGCCTCCACAAAGAGGACTCCAAGAAAAGGACTTCGAGCATGCTTCTTTGTAAAAACCAGCCCATCTCTTCACCTCCTTTTTTTTATTTCTAGTTTTTGTAAATAACTTATAGTACTACAATACATTTTCTTTTTATTTAAATAAGCAGCTATTTTGGGTTTTCCTTTTTTTTTAATATTTTAAAATTAATATTTCGAATAATAATTTTTATTATAGTTTTTTTATTTATTATTTTTTTTTTAATTTCTTTTTTTTTTCACAGAGGGTGACCAGATAAAGATTTATTTTTTTAATTTTTTTTTTCGGTCACCCTGGGAAGAAGAGAGTTAGTCACGAGCAAGCTTTTGGTGAGGGCAGTTCTTTCTTAGAGATAAGATAGTATAGGGAAGCTCGTTAAAAATGTAGTTCTACAAGATTTTGGGGAGGGATTTCCAGCCTTCCAACAGAAGCACAAAGTTAAGTATTTTTTTTTTATAATGATTTTAATAGGTATATTCATGTAAAATTTCTCACAACCTATCCTCATTGCATATTTATTTATTTTATTTCTTATCTTTGTGTTTTTCTTTTTTGGTCAAGAGAGATAAATAAATATATATTGTAGTATTAATCAAATCCATAGTTGCCTATGTCCTTTTTTTTTTAACCCCAGTGCGCGCAGGATACATACAGATTGTATTTTTTTATAGCAGGATGTAAACTTTACGTGAACTCCCTGAGAATAAAAGAGGCTCATGGATTTCGGGACGATAGCGCCGAAATAATTTCATCAATGACGCCTTCAACGTGGGCCGACCAGTTCCAAATAAGGCCACGAAAAGTTCACGGTAAAATAACACCCTGCTGTTTAAAACATGTAACTTGTAAAATCCTGTCTAAAGCATAAACTAATAGAGAAATGTGTGCTAGTTGGAGGCTACGGAAAATCCAGTAAAGAATGGTAAAGTCCATGAGGCGGCCAACCACGTGGAGAACGGATCCCGCCATTTTTTGAGGTAAGATTTGACATATTTGTGGGAATATTAGATATTATTTGTTTATTATTTGTTTCTTAAATGAAATTAGGCTTATATTGTAAAAAGGCATATTTTAGATCAAAATATCATTATTTTCCAATATTTTAGTTGGCTGAACGCCAATCTTTATTAAGATATTATGAGCATTCTGAAAATTAACAGTAACGCCAATTTTATATTTAAAACTATTTGTACTATGTGTAAAAAGAATTTCGCATAAAAATAGAACGTCGTTTTTAGCCTATTGTGTAACATCATATTATATTTTTAAATTATATACAATTAATACAATTGAACATTGGAAATCATTAAAATTAAACATTCGATGTCAAATTTTACATATAGCAATTATAAGTAGTGGCTTAAAAATATGTACAGTCAACACTTTCGCCTCAAAATATACATCCTGCAGAATCTATTAAAACTTGATGTATTGGTCTTTATTGCAACCAGCTTATTTTGTATCGGTCAGGTAAAGTTGGTTTTCTTCCCTTGGATCAGAAGTTAATGGACATTTTATCAGAAGGTGTTCAGGGGTTTGTTGTTAGTTTCCACAAGTGCATGCAGGTGAACCAATTTTGCCAATTCTAAACAAATATGTGTCGAAGTCACCATGTGTCCAGTATAAGAATTTGAACGTTATAGATGTTAGGTTGAATATAGAACATATAATTCTAAATCTAGCATTACCCATACTTGTAAATAAGGACCTATTCGAGCTGAACAAGCCAATAATGTTAAAGGGGCTAGGGGGATTCAGGGTTCCATCAGAAGGGAGTAGTCTAGTAGAGATAGGAGCAGAGATCAATGTGAAGGCAATCAGGAATGTCAGGACCACTTTCGAATTCTGTGACTTAGGCTTTGCAAACTATGACGGCATTTTAGGCATGCCAGGAATTAGGGCACTACAACTAACTATGAGCCACGATGGGACAATAACATCCGAATACGAGAAGAAGGGTGATCCGTGTTAATCAGCTTTTAAAACACCAATTATAGCGAAAGAACTAGAGGCGCTACCGCCCAGATTACCCATGGATCAAATAAGGACAGGAGAAGACGTGGTCAGAGCATTCCCTCACTGTTTTTGCGACGGAATTAGGGATATGGGAAAGGGTTCGACAATAACAGCCCCTGAACTGAGAATGTTGTCGGCAAAACCAATACACAAACGTCAATACCCCATACCAGCGATAACAGTCCCAAAAGTAAAGGCCTTGGTAAAGGAACTGGAGGAAGTTGGGATAGTGGAGGAATGTACATCTTTATGGAACTCCCCTCTATTCCCTGTTGCGAAATCTGACGGTAGTGTCAGGATTACACTGGACCTCCGCCTAATTAATGATGCGACGGAATTCTTCCCTTTCCCCATACCCAGAGTTGAAGACAACTTGCGAGCCTTTGCAGGCGCCAAAGTCTTCAGCACTCTAGACTTAACCTCCGGGTTCTTTCAAATTCACATCCCAGAGTGTGATCGCGACTATTTCGCTTTTTCCTTACCTTGGGGGAGGTACCGATTTGCACGTTTGGCACAAGGTGCAAAGAATTCAGCACAAATCTTCCAATGGGCTATGAATATAGTACTGGGAGATTTGTTATTTAAGTGCGTACGATTGTACATCGACGATGTGATTGTCTACAGTAGCTCTTTCGAGCAACATGTAGCAGACCTTGCTGCTGTACCCGAACGCTTGAGTAAATTCCGCCTGCCGGCCAAACGTGCTAAGAGCTACTTCTTCCGAGATTCGGTAGAATACTTGGGTCATACCATCGACCAAGAAGGAATTAAACCCCTTTACGACAACGTCGCAGCATTAAGAGATATGCCACGGCCTAAGAACATCAGGGCTGTGAGAAGTCTACTAGGCATGGTAAATTACTATAGGCGTTTCGTGCCCAATGCAGGAGAAGTCCTCGCTCCTCTGAGCAATCTATTGAAGTAAGGGCACAAATTCTTCTGGGGTACCGCAGAACAAGCGGCCTTTGAAATCATAAAGAAGGTACTTACGAGTGAGCCAGTACTGGTCCATCCAGTGCCAAGTAAGCCCTTTATATTAAACACTGACGCCAGTGGGATAGCAGTTGGAGCCTGCCTACAGCAGGAGGTACAAGGAGTCGTAAAACCCGTAGCTTATTATAGCAAACGACTTTCTGGACCCGAGACCCGCTACTCCACCATAGAGAAAGAGGCATACGCGGTAGTACTAGCGCTACAGCATTTTAAACACCTTCTAGCTGGTAGCAGCATAGAAGTCCTTACCGACCATAAACCTATAACATATAATAAAGGGTCGGATTACAAAAACGCACGGTTATCCAGGTGGGCAGAAATTATCCAGGAATTTAGAGTTACCTTTGCCTATGTACCAGGGAAAGACAACAGAGTAGCAGATTTCCTAAGCAGGTTTCCTTGCAGCAATGATCTCAGCACTTTGGAAGATAATAGGGTTGTGGCCGCAGTCACTATTGAACAAGGGTCCCCTTTATTGTCTAACGATGAGGTTTGGTCGGAGCTGAAGCGTGATCCTAAGTGGTCACCATTAATCACCAGGATAGAGACTAGGGTAGGGATAGGCATAATCCCACATAAACATAAGGAATACGTGAGAAAGGATGGATGCCTATATGTATATAACGACCAGGGTAACTGGGTGAAGGTGATCCCGAGATCGTTGATCAATCGAGTCATGGGCTATCACCACAACATCGCCTCCGCAGGACACTTCGGAGTGAGGAAGACGCTGCGCCGGCTGAGGTCTGAATATTTCTGGCCTAGAATGAGGACGGAAGTCCAAAATTATATACGCAGGTGCGAGAATTGTCAATTTTCAAACCAAGGAGCATCCAAGGCTGCGAATGCCCCACACTTTAGGCCAATGCAGCCATTCGAACATATCGCTATAGACTTCATTGGTCCATTGGAGACTACTCCACGAGGCCACAACAGCATATTATCAATCATGGACTTATTCACTAAATACCCAATATTAGTACCGACAAGGGATCAGACGGCAGGGACCGTAGTGAAGGCCCTTGTGGATAGGGTGATTACGCATCATGGAGTACCCAAGACGGTGTTCTCAGATCGTGGTTCAGCATTCATAAGCCAAATTTTTAAAGGGGTCTGTAAAGCGCTAGGAATATCGGCGGTAAATACCACTGCCTGGAGGCCGCAAAGCAATGGAGCAGTTGAACGTCAAAACCGAACGGTAATAGAATCATTGAGGCGTTGTGCATGCGGGTCCAACTGGGATAACATTCTGCCCATGGTAGCGTTTGCCATTAGATCCACCGAACATGCCTCAACAGGATATACACCAGCAAAACTCCTTTACGGATATGAGCTGAGACAGCCACAACCTTTCGAAGAACTAAGAGGCTACCGTATGATTAATGATTCTATTAACCATTATGCGACGGCTTATAAGCACCAGATAGCTGAAAAAATGGAGACGGCGAGAGAGAAAGTACGACAGACTTATCTAAAAGGTCAGGACGAAGCTGGAGCCAGATTTGCCGAAAGCAAACTGCGGGTATTTCCCGAAGGACAGCTGGTTCTAGTAGAAAGAATGCATGAGACGAAAGGACGTCATAAGCTAGAACCACGATACGAGGGCCCGTTCTTGGTACTGGAACGCACCGGAGAAACAGTCTACCTGCTCGAAGATACCAAAAGTGGTAAGAGGGATAAGTTCCATGTGGATCGTATGAAGGCCTACTATGAGCCTATTAGGACCTACCCGCCAAATTCAACAAATGACCAGGAACAGGAAAGCGAAGAGGATGAGGAATTCTGTAGCACAAATCCGGGATTTGTGAATTTCTTTTACCCCCTGAGCAAATCAGCTGTACCACCTAACAATAACCAAACAGCGCCAATTCAAAGTCCGGATAATGGTCAAAATTCGCCAGCTATACGACGCTCTACACGTGAGAGGAAGCCGACAAGATGTAGACTTTGTGATGTGGGCGATGGTCATAGTCACTAATGTGAACATTAAAAAGGTGTATATATCTAGAAAGCTGTATGAGAAACAGCCATTTCGTAGAAAAATTTTATTATGTATTAAATGGGATAGATCAAAATAAGCAGAATTTTTTTTTTTTTTTGTGTAGAATTTTTTTTTTTACGAAACTTTGAATTTTGAACTTTTATGTTAAAATTTAAAATTTTCTCATGTCAATGCATTTGTAGGTGTAGACAATCGGTCTGGTTTAATATTTGGCAAATAGGTGTAACCAATTTGGCACAAATATTCAAGTTTAGGGTAATTTTTTTTTATTAAGATTAGATTTAATTAGAATAAGATATTATTTGATCAAGAAGCGACTGGAGAACCAGACGCTCTTGAGTGGTCATTAGGTGGTAACTTTCCAGTTATGAACAACGACTTAGTACTTCAGTATGGTGCATACTTTACAGTAGGATCGGTGGCGCAAGCAGCTAAATAGATGTATAGGTATAGCTGGGCGACATCAAGTTTACTCCAGAGCCACACAACAACTCCAGAGAAAGATGTACCGCCGAGGTCGGAGTAGTGTTTGGCGGCGGGCTGTTTGTGTTCTTAGTGACGTCCAAGGTTGGGTATACGAGCCATCGTATGACGCTCAATAATTCCTTGAATTGAGATTAAGTAGACATAGACAATCAGAAGCCAGGTAGTTGAGAACAGTGGTGTAGCAGAGTGTAGGTTTCCACATTAGTACAGATATCGGTTGGGTATATATATAGACGCCCTTTAATTCCATATTCTAGAACTATTGCGTGTTGCCTACAGTTAGCAAGTAGAATGAAGTTGTCGCACTGGTAGTGTAGAGTGGTTGCTGTGACTGGAGCGTGTTTGAGGAGGGGAGGTCAGTCAACAGGATCTTATCAGTAGAGGAAGCGTTTCCAATTGTCTGTCGCCTTCATGAGTTGAATGTTCTATTCTTTGTCGCTCTAATTAGTAAATTGTCCTATTAAATTATCTTTGCAGTGGTACTAGGTGTTGAGGCAAAGACAATTTAGGGACTTTGATATTTACAATTCTTTTAAGGTTAGGTTAGCTTACAGTTGAGATTGATATCAGTCATTGAATATAAAAAGCCAGTAAGAGATTGTATGAGGCATAGGTTAATTTATATTGAAGGGCTTTTAGTTCCCAAATTTCATTTTTTTTATTTAGTTATTTGATTTCACATTAAGTCCTGACAATTTTAGTATTACTTTTATTAGGGTATATTGATGATGATTATATAGTATTTTGGCTTATATAATAGATCTTAGCTTTAGTATGATTGCCCGCTATGAATGAATTGTGTGAATGGGAATGCGGAATGAATGTGAGAAAGCAGCAGTCAATTATATTGTTAGACCAAACTACGTATTTAGAATAGTGTTAGGGAATTTTAATAGGATCGATTTATTTTGATTTCAAATTTGGTAGAATTATAAGCCTCTCAGGACAATGCAATTCTCAAATTAGAAAATAGTCGCTCCTTTTTGTTAGGCTTCCTTCGGGAATATGAGTTTTTTTTTTTGGTTAACTTTTGATATGTGTGAGACTTTGGTGGACTTAGCGGGTTTTCACCGGCGCACCAGATGGCTACATACAATTCAATTAAATCAATGTAGGGTTTGATAACTGGGTGGTATCTGGTTTCAAACCCCAGTAGGGGAAGTATGCGCTATGGGTATGCTTCCTTCCATATGGATAACATTAGTGGTAAAAGACTGAGTTAGGGTGGGTCTTGCAAGTCGGGGACTTGATCGGTTCTATGCGCTGACCCATTTGTTGGGTCTGATACCATTAATAGGGACGCGCGAGGTTTCGTAGTGTCTTCAGATGACTGACACGAGGACTCTTCGGCGAGGGTATCAATAAGTGCAGAATAGGCCAGTTAATCACGCCATGGGCTTTGTGCTGGACGTGAGGTCTTTGGCATTTCGGGCTTTGGGCTGAATGTCGTATTTACTCATACACTGGCTATGAACCATGATGAGTTGGATGATGTGTTCATCCTGGAGAACCAACCCAGCCCAGTCAGTCTTTATAAAGGACTCCCTACCAGACGTACTATGGTAGTATATTGATAAAATACTATTTTATTTATTTTATTAGGTATTAAACAAGTTTAGAGCTTGATCATGTTTGTTTAAATTAGTTAGTAGCAAACCCATATAGAATTGGACATGTTTCACCGAAAAAGGCATGGAACTGATAGAGATAAATTTTGAATGACAGGCACCGTGTCAAGTCGATGTGAAGTCACCATTTTTTTTTTTATTATTGTCCCTTTCATTTATTTAATTTTGTCTGAATTCATTATTGGCTTTCTTATTTATTTTTAGATTGAATTCATTTTAGTTCAGGTGTGAATTCATTTTGGCTCTTTTATTTATTTAATTTTTGTCTGTATTCATTATTGGCTTTCTTATTTATTTTTTTTGTTTGAATTCATTATTGGTTCTTTATTATTATTATTTTAGTTTGAATTCATTATAGTTCAGGTCTGAATTCATCATTGGCTTTCTTATTTATTTAATTTTGTTTGAATTCATTATTGGTTCTTCTATTATTATTACTTTAGTTTGAATTCATTATAGTTCAGGTCTGAATTCATCATTGGCTTTCTTATTTATTTAATTTTGTTTGAATTCATTATTGGCTCTTTAATTTTATTTTTCTTTTCCAGTTTGAATTCATTATAGTTCAAGTTTGAATTCATTTTGGCTCTCTTATTATTTTTTTTTTGAATTCATTATAGTTCAGATTTGAATTCATTATTGAATCTTATTTATATTTTATTTTTATTTTATTTTAGTTTGAATTCATTATGATTCAAATTATTATTCATTATTGACTCTTTTAATAATTTTTTTTTAATTACTAAGCATTATTTTTTTTAACTAGTAGGTATGCACCTTCCCACAAATGCGTCAAATCTTACATATAAATAGATGTATATATGTGTTTATAACCCTTGTGTTCCAGGCACCCTAAGACTCCGGATATACTTATCACAATGCTATCCGTGTCACAGAGTGGAATTAAAAAGCCAGTCTTGCATTCAACTGGCGAATAAATAGAATGCATGGCGCCCTTTTGTTTTGACATTTATTTTTTTTTAGACAGTGCTATTGTTTCCGCTAATCCAGAGCACCCCCCCCCCCCGACCTCCACTTTGACCCCGGAGATTTGTCTTGCTCCCTCGCAAGCCAGAGCGTCGCCGACCTCCACTTTTGACCCCGGAGATTTGTCTTGCTCCCTCGCAAGCCAGAGCGTCCCCGACCTCCACTTTTGACCCCGGAGATTTGTCTTGCTCCCTCGCAAGCCAGAGCATTCCCCGACCTCCACTTTTGACCCCGGAGATTTGTCCTGCTCCCTCGCAAGCCCAAATCCCGTGGTCTTGGCGGGGAAGGACTGTAGAGGCCACTTCTGGGGCCTCCACAAAGAGGACTCCAATAAAAGGACTTCGAGCATGCTTCTTTGTAAAAACCAGCCCATCTCTTCACCTCCTTTTTTTTTATTTCTAGTTTTTGTAAATAACTTATAGTACTACAATAAATTTTCTTTTTATTTAAATAAGCAGCTATTTTGGGTTTTCCTTTTTTTTTTTTTAATATTTTAAAATTAATATTTCGAATAATAATTTTTATTATAGTTTTTTTATTATTTTTTTATTTTTAAAATTTCTTTTTTTTTTCACAGAGGGTGACCAGATAAAGATTTATTTTTTTTATTTTTTTTTTCGGTCACCCTGGGGAGAAGAGAGTCACGAGCAAGCTTTTGGTGAGGGCAGTTCTTTCTTAGAGATAAGATAGTATAGGGAAGCTCGTTAAAAATGTAGTTCTACAAGATTTTGGGGAGGGATTTCCAGCCTTCCAACAGAAGCACAAAGTTAAGTATTTTTTTTTTATAATGATTTTAATAGGTATATTCATGTAAAATTTCTCACAACCTATCCTCATTGCATATTTATTTATTTTATTTCTTATCTTTGTGTTTTTCTTTTTTGGTCAAAAGAGAGATAAATAAATATATATTGTAGTATTAATCAAATCCATAGTTGCCTATGTCCTTTTTTTTTTTAACCCCAGTGCGCGCAGGATACATACAGATTGTATTTTTTTTATAGCAGGATGTAAACTTTACGTGAACTCCCTGAGAATAAAAGAGGCTCATGGATTTCGGGACGATAGCGCCGAAATAAGCTCATCATATACAATCATTCAAAATGTCCTCCCTTATTTTTGACAGAGGATCTCAAACGTTCGGGCCACTGATCTACAGTGGTACGCACCTTTTCTAAGGGTATTTCTTTCATTGTTCTCACCAATGCTGAATTCAATTGAGCCAAATTATGATATCTTTTAGAGCACACCTTCTCCTCTAAATATGCCCACAAACTGTAATCAAGAGGGTTTAAATCAGGGCTTCCATCATTGGCCTTTATGAACTCCGGAACATTAGTCTCCAACCATTGTTGAGTTGATTTAGCTTTGTGAGCAGGAGCTGAATCTTGTTGAAATATCCAATGTTCTCCATTAAACATTTTTTGTATTTAGAGGCTTTACTATTTGTTCCAAAATATCTTCTTGATAGTTTTTAGCTGTAGTTTTTACCCCTTTGGCACAGAAGTGGAGATCTGCTACACCTTGGTAGCTAACTCCCCACCAAACCATGACAGAAGATGGATGGAGACTTTTTTCAAGTCTTCTGACTTTCAAAGAAGCTTCTAGAGAGCTAAGAGCATATATCCTATCATTCTGACGATTAATCTTTTCCTCGACAGTGAAAATTTTCTTGTCTGTAAAAAGGATTCTTTCATGCCACTGACCATCATGCCGCGCCAACAACATTTTTAATCTAACCCTTCTAACTTCTCTAAGAGCAGGGGTTATCAAATGACCTGTGCGTCGTTTGAAAGCTTTCAGTCCAAGGTCTTCGTTGATTATCCTGGAAATGGTTCTTGAAACTAAATTCTTCTGCTTTGCTAAGATCTTTTGTTTGAGGCATGGATTTCGACGAATTCTTTCGCGAATGACTTTCATAGCTGCTTGCGTTCGTTGCATGTGCGGTTGACCAGATCTTTCAAGATCATTAATAGTGCCAGCCTTGTTGAACCTTTCAATGGTTCGATAAACAAATTGACGAGTGATATTCAAATTTTGAAAAAGTTTAAAAATGGATGAAGGACTTTGGCTTACCTTATGTAAGGCTATTACAGCTATACGGTTTTCTTTAACACCCCAATCCATTATCAAAAAACAAATATATTCAGATTTTTTTCTAAACACGTGTGCACAAGATATTCAAATAACAACTACTGTAATTTGAATACTTCACACAGTCAAATTAAAATTTTTATCACTGGTTTGGTTTTGTAACAATATTTATGGCTAGACTAAGTAGAAGTATGAAACTTTTAACACTCACTCAGAGCAATGCACAATGAAAGAATACAAAATTTCAGACTTCTGGGTGGTTGGAGTGGCCAAGAATGAACAAATTTCTGTTTTGTTTTGTGTCTTATGTTATGCCATTTACAAGGAATTTACCAATCCGTCTCGAGCAGGCTTCCGTCTATTTAAGACCTAATCCCCAGTGAACTTTTGATTCTAAGTTTTGTAAATTAATGACTAAAAACTAACTAAATAATTAATAAAAGTAAAAATACATTTAAAAAAAAAAGCTTTTATTCAAATTCACTAAAAATGAAAAATAAAATATTTTATCTTCTGTCGTTGTGAATGTGTGGCGACCGCACTTTGCTTCAGCGAACTGGGACAAAGCTTCAAAACACATACGGGCAGAAGCTTGGCGAGCACGTGTTGGGAGAACATTTCACTACGCATGCGCGGGCGTCATCCAGAACTTTCTAGCGGCTGGCTTCTTCCGACACTTGATCTGGCTACTCAGCGGTAAACAACAAGCCTAAAGCGGCGGCCGTTATTTCAACCGTTGCTTCTTTTCTCTTTATAATTTCTTGTTTTAAATAAATTAATTTTAATTATAATTTTATCAGCAGCCTTTCCACAAGCCACACCAGCACAGCACATCAACAACCATCCTACAAATGTATCTGTGTGAAAATAAAAGCGGCGGGGGATGATCATATTTAGAGAAGAGGTAAAAAATATAGCAAACACTTACAAAAATCGCATCAGTTGCTACATATTAAATCACATTAGGCTTGAAATTCATGATGATCGTCCCCCGCCGCTTTTATTTTCATTCAGATACATCTAATTGCTCAATGACAGAAGATAAAATATTTTATTTTCTCCTTTTTAGTGCATTTATATTATATATATATATATATATATATATATATTATATTATATAAATAAAAATAGATTTTAAAAAAAAGCTTTCAAAGCTTTTTTTTATCTATTTTTATTTATTAAATATTCAGAGCTAGTTTTTAGTCATGAATTCACAAAACTTAGAATTAAAAGTTAAATGGGATTAGGCCACAAATAGACGGAAGCCTACTCGCGGCGGTTGGTTAATTGCTTGTAAAGGGTGTAACATAAGACTCTCTCTCTCCCTTGATAATTAAAAAAATAATTTTTAAATAAGCCTTTATTTAAATGCACAAAAAAGTAAAAAATAAAATATTTTATCTTCCAACCTGATGTGATTTAATATGTAGAAACTAATTAGCGAATTTTATAAATGTTTGCTATATATATTTTTACCTCTTCTCTAAATATGATTGTCCCCCGCTGCTTTTATTTTCACTCAGATACATCCAATTGCTCAATGACAGAAGATAAAATATTTCATTTTTTCCATTTTAGTGCATTTAAATAAAAGCTTTTTTTATATATATATATATTTTTTTAATTTAATTATTTAGTTAGTTTTTAGACATGAATCAAAAGTTCACAAGGGATTAGGTCTCGAATAGAAGGAAGACTGCTCGTGGTAGATTGGTCAATTCTTTGTTAAGAGGTGTAATATAAGACTTAAAAAGAAATATAGAAGTTTTTTATTCTTGGCCACTCCGACAACACAGAAGTCTGAAAATTTGTACACTTGCATTGTTCATTGAACTGAGTGAGTGTTAAAAGTTTCATACTTCTATGTGATCTGGAAGCATATTAAAATAATTCAAAATTTTGAAAGGAAATTTGTCATTTTCGGCCAGCCTGACAACCCAGAAGTCTGAAAATTTGCCAACTTGCATTGTCATCAGGTTCTGAAAAGTGTTACAAATTTCTGATTCCTACATGCTCTAGAAGTATATTAACCCTTAAGTACTAGCGCGGGGTGTATCATACCCCAAGCTATCACTTTACTTTTGGAAAATCATTAAATCCTTAAACAAAAACAAAAACTAAAAATTTTCAATAGCTTAATATTTCAATGGGGTGAATAGGCATGTCAAATTTTATCAAAATTAATAAAGGGAAAATATTTGTATTT
Organism: Cordylochernes scorpioides; assembly: GCA_030710605.1. Taxonomy (NCBI): domain Eukaryota; kingdom Metazoa; phylum Arthropoda; class Arachnida; order Pseudoscorpiones; family Chernetidae; genus Cordylochernes; species Cordylochernes scorpioides. Next base: position 99,967,923 of record CP092886.1, read on the forward strand.
TATTTTTATTGTCAGAATGGGGTGTATCACACCCTGCGCAAGTACTAACGTAACAAAGTTTTGCAATAAGCCGATTTGCCGATTTCGACACTGCCGAATTTAGTGTGAATTTAGTTTCACTTTGCCATCATCTAAACTTACATTTATCCTATATTATAATGGATAGCAAAAACATTCTTTTAAAAAATATATTAGAAAAAAACACTCCAACTCCATTAGATTCCTTTTTGAAATTTATTAGTAATGACAAAATCAAAATAATGGTTGAATACACAAATATTTTTATTGAGACCATCAGGACAAATTATAGCAGGGAAAGAGATTGCCACAGTACAGATGAAAATGAAATCCGTTGTCTGCTAGGACTCATAATAATAATTGGAGAAAATCGTGAATCACATTTTCATTTCAAAGAAATTTGGATGCACAAGTTCTTTATAAATCAAATCATCCTCAAGAAGAGCCCATAAAAAGATGCCTCTTTTTGGAAAAGATTGGACCGAGTTTGATGGATGATCATATCAAAGAATGGCTTTGCATTGTGTCACTACCTAAAGACATAAAACGAGCTCTTTGAAGGATAATTGGAGTGACAATTGAACAAACAGTAAGTTATATAAAATGTTATTTACAAATATAAATAAACATTCTAAATTTTATGATGCTTTTTTAGGAACCAGGACTAACAGAACCACAATCAAAAAAGCAAAAGCGATGGCATCTTTGTGAACGATCTAAGGATAGGAAAACAAAGACTACCTGCAAAAATTGCAAAAGAAATATCTGCAATAATCATTCCATCATTATGTGTGCTGAATGCTTTGAAAATTAATGAAAAAAAATTGTGATTAATGTATAGGAATTAAAATTGTAAAAAATTATAGGATTTATATACATGTTTTTGTACTTTTTATTTTGATAGAAAAATTATATATTTTATTATCATTTAATCAATACACATTCTTTTCTGCATAATATAAATATAAAAACGTTGTTTTTAGCTTACATTATATATGTTAGATTTAGGTTTATATTTTGGGGTGAGATACATCCCACGTGAGTACTTATGTAACAAAAATTGGCGCGGGTACTTATGGGTTAAAATTGATTACAAGATTTAAAAAGACAGATATTGATGCAAATTAAATAAAAGCTTTTAATAATTAATAAATAAAAATACATTTAAAAAAAAAGCTTTTATTTGAATGACTAAAAGGAAAAAATAAAATATTTTATCTTGTCATTGAGCAATTAGGTGTATCTGAGTGAAAATAATTGAAAATGAATTTCAAACCTAATGTGATTTAATATGTAGCGACTAATTAGTGATTTTTAGAAATGATTTCTATATTTTTACTTCTTCTCTAAATATGATTGTCCCCCACCACTTTTATTTTCAAATCAGATACATCTAATTGCTCAATGACAGACGATAAAATATTTTTCCTTTTTACTGCATTTAAATAAAATATTTTTTAAAAATGTATTTTTTGCTAAGAATATTTGGGTGACCCCGTGAGGTTTGGCCGAATCCGAAACTAGGCCTCCCTATGACGTCAAAATGACGTCACAATGTAAACAAAGGTTACGACTGGGTCATTTTTTTTTTTAATTCGATTTAATTATTGATATTCTAAATACCTGCGATTATTTTATAGTTTCAATATATATATATATATTTTTTTCTAAATGGCCTGCTAATTTTAAATAGATTCTTTTTTTTTAATATTTAGTGCAATTGTAAACACCTGTATGTTGTGAATGCACCTTGAGAGCAATGGTGTCCGATATTAAAAATTATTATTAAATTTATTATTAATTAATGTAAAAATTTCGTTGTTAATTTAGGTTAGTTTAAGTTCGGTTTAGGGTAGGTTAGGTTAAGGTTCGTTCAGGTTAGGTTAGGTTAGGTTCGCTTAGGTTAGGTTAGGTTCGCTTAGGTTAAGTTAGTTTAAGTTAGCTTTAGGTTAGGTTAGGTTAGGTTCGTTCAGGTTCGGTTAGGTTAGGTTCAGGTTAGGATAGGTTAGGTTAGGTTAGGTTAATGTAATTTATTAATAGTTTTATTATTATAAATATGTATAATATTCATAATTTTATTATTTTTATTTTTATATTCTATATTATATTTATTTTGTATATTCCTATTTATAAATATAACCTTTGGCACCATTGTAACGTATTACGCCAGTATTTCTTTGTTTACGTTGGCGCTAAAAAAATAAATAAAAAATTGCTAATAGAAAATTGTTGAAAAAAAAAATTCTTTATAAATATATTGACACTATAAATTAGTCGCAGGTATTTAAAATATTAATAATTAAATCGAATTTAAAAAAAAAAAACCTTTTTTTACATCGTGACGTCATAGGGAGGCCTAGTTTCGGATCTGGCCAAAGTCAACGGTGTCTCCCGAATATTTGACGATGTTTATTTAGTCAAGAATTTACATAACTTAGAATCAAAAGTTCACTGGGGATTAGGCCTTAAATAGACCGAAGCCTGCTCGCGGCGGATTGGTCAATTCCTTGTAAAAGGTGTAACATAATACTTTTAAAAAGAACTATAACATTTTTCATTCATGGCCACTCCGACCACCCAGAAGTCTGAAAATTTGTACACTTGCATTATTCATTGGGCTGAGTGCGTCTTAAAAGTTTCATACTTCTATGTGATCTGGAAGTATATTAAAATTAATTTTATAAATTTGAAAGGCAATTTGGAATTTTGTCCATTTCCGTCCAGCCTGACAACCCAGAAGTCTGAAAATTTGTCAACCTGCATTGTCATGGGGTTCTGAAAAGTGTACCAAATTTCATATTCCTTACGTGCTCTAGAAGAATATTAAAAATGTATTACAAGATTTGTGGACAGACGAACAGACAGGGAAGCAAGTTAAATAAAAGCTTTTAAAAAATAAACCTACCTTAACATCAACTGTTGTATAGTAAATTCAATTTTACATAAATGCAGCTTTATAAATTTAAACAAATTTATTATTCAGATACAAAGAGATGTTTAAACTAACTAAAAATGCGAAAATACTTTAAGCCATTTCTTTTTAAAAGTAAATAAACATCTGGTCAAAAATAACATATTGATTTCCCAGATATGTTTACCAATCTCAAAAAAAAAACCGACATTTACAATTTCTCGAAAGAATGTCCATTTTAGAGCTTTATATATTCAATCATTTAAATATATAAATATTAATAAAATATATTTAAATATCATTTAATATATCTCGGCGGAACGCACTAAACACAGTCGAAGGTTTCGCTTTATCTGCGGACTATTATGCGAAAGCTATAAAATTGCTTAAAGACAGATTTGGGCGAGAAGACATCTTGATTAGAAGAAATATGAACAATTTTTTGTCTAGGAGACCGCTCAAAACGTCAAGCCATGTAAGAATCTTCCACAAACTTTTTGACTACTTTTCTGTTCAAATAAGAAGTCTTGAGTCACTAAACATGTCCATTGATGTTTATGGACAACTGTTGTCTCTGATATTAATAAACTTCTACCTGCCGACCTTAATTTAGAGTTGAACAAATAATTCCCGACAGGTTACGCAATTAATGACTTGATTACATTTCTAGAAAGACAACTAACTGCATGGGAGAGGAATTTTAGAAACGAAATCTGTACAGGGAATGAATCAACTGAATTCATGCCTAGTAGATTATCAACTTCTAAACCTTATTTCGTAAACAAACATCCAAAGACCAGATTCTACAATGAAAAACCAATTGCGACAGCTTCAGAACTTTTGAATTCAGTTCGCAAATCGAATGAATGTGTGGGGGCCGAGAGACTTCCTTCCTGCCTGACGGACCACGCCGTCAGCAAACATACAAGCGGAGGACATGAAATAGGAGATGACCACCGCTGTACGGCGCGGCAGATCAGCGGAGTGAATGGGAACCAGAATAGACATTCTAAGGTATTGTCTTTCTTGTCTTCCTCTAAAAATGTAGCCAATAAGTAATGCCAATAAAACGCTAACTTTGAAATACTTTCTGAGCCATCGCTGGACTAATAAATCGACACACCACATTGGTGAGCCGATGTGATTGAAAAGAAAAAGCATAAGAAGATTTCAAGAGATAAATGTTGGGACACCTCGTGACCATAATATGCCAAAGTAACCCAGAACCCCACCTAACCTAACCATATCCCACCTTTGTCCATTTAAGTTACCAACCTCTGGTGATTGCGAGGTGTTGAGATGGAGCCTGAAGCCACCTTTAGCCCTGGCAGCACTGAGCCAGAGACCGAGATCCCCTTCCTGTAATCAAGTCACCTGACCTGTGGTGGATGACCTGGCCCCACCAACACCAGGATAGTCCAAGATGGACTCAGACACCCCTTCCTGGTGGTCAAGACACCTGACCTATGGTGGATGACCTGGCCCCACCAACACCAAGCTAGCCTGAGATGGACTCAGACACCCCTTCCTGTTAGTCGAGCCACATGTCCAATGGTGGCCGACTTGACCACAAACCAGTCCAAGATGGACCCAGACACCCCTTCCTGTAGTCAAGCCACCGACCTATGGTGCTTGACCTGGCTCCACCATCTTCATGCAGAGCACCAGCTCCACCACGAGCCCTGAACCTTTCCCAAGCTGACCCCAAGATGCCCAGATCCTACAATATTAATTGTTTTTTTTTAATTCAATATTTTCGTATTTTTATTTTATTTTTTTGTGAATATTTCTTTAATAATTTTATATTTAATTTATTTTTATCATTTTTTAAAGATGCCTTTTTAATTTTTTTATTTTCATAGAGAGAAAGGTGATGATAGCTTGGGGGGTGAGTTCAGCAACACTGGGACAAGGAAGCGGGATATTTACATTCTTGAAGATTGACATTTTTGATATTGACATTTTTTTTTCTTGACAAAAATTTGATTTTTTTTTTTCTGAGAAAGAAAGAAGACTTGGAGTTGCGGAGGGCGGAGGCCGCTAGCTGCGGCCTTGGCTGCCCATTTTTTCGAATGGTGGACATGGGTGGCTGAAGGTAGGTGGGGATATTCTGGGGATAATGGCATAATAGGTTTTTTTTTGTGTGTGTTTACATTTATATGTATATTAAACTCCTCCCAATTTTAAACTTATATAGTTTTTTTTTATTATCCTTTTCCATGAAATCTGATATATATATCTGCTTGTGTAGTACATTGAAAATTTATTTTATTAGAATAAATAAAATATGTTTAACCAAAATATTGATTGGTTAATTTCCCCATCAACATAATTGCTAGCCGGCACAGCTTTAGGTCTCTACATGTGCCATAGATGAATAAATTTGTGGTCTGCTTTTCAGCAGCCACTGGCGCCCTAATATATGGATATGTAGAGATCTGGAAATAGTAAAAGTATAAAATCATCATTGTTTTTTTTTTACAATGACTTTCTTCTTCCATTATACTAAAAATATATGAAATGCTCACGAACTCATCAATGTCGCCCGCCGCGGGGCTCGAATTATGTATATAATTTTCTTCTATTATATTCTAAATTATATACAAAGTGAAACGCCATTAGGGCTAAGTAGAACGCGATCCTGAGATTAATTAAGAATCAATACCCAGGGAAATGAGACTAATAAAATATTTTTCAATGTACACAGAATTATTATTTTTAGGTAGATATTTATATATATAACTTGTAATTTTTTTTCAAGCAAGTTTGTGTTTTGAATTATTTAAAGTGATAAAAATTATCCAATATCCACTCTGTAGTATGTAAACAAATCTAATGCTTCTTCTAAAACTTGTTTTGGTGAGTAAGTTTAATATTTGTATGTTTTAATAAACATTTATTATTATATTAGACGAAATTCAAGCCATGATTGGCAGCTTAGTTTAAATTTAGGGCTCGGTGCAGAAAAACAACATCTGGAGTCACCAGATGTGCTGGGACCAAATATAATTTTTGGCGCTAGAAATGGGAAACACTGACGTCAGACAATAGTTGATTAAAATTAATTACCATTTCTTTCTTTTATACAGAGAATACACGTTTATATTTTTCAATATTATTGGAGATACACTAATAATAAACCTGTTTCATACATTTATTATATACAATATTTTATTTAAATTCTTTTCTGTTTGTAACATTTAGATGTTTTAAAATATATTTACTCAGAAGAAAATATGATGTTAATAATTTCTAATTTACTTTAATATGGAAACTATGACAGTGTCATAATAAACATATAACAGATGTCAATTTCAAATGACTTACCATTATGTAAGAAATTGGCAGGGAGGTTTTCCTATTACATATATGGTTACATATACTCAGATCTAATAATTTAATTCATGAAATACATTTCATTAAGTTTACCTATATTTATAAACCAGTTCATAGTTAAACCAATTAGAAGTTCATTTATTTTTAGGCCTAAATGTCTTTTTTTTTCTCTTCATCTTTATTGGTTGAAACAATTTTCTAAGGAAATTTATCGAATAAAAAGGCATGTTTTCTTTTCAAGTGTTTGAAATAACAAAAGCTATAATTATTATTATCTTATAATAAGGTATTTCAGGAATATTGCATATGAGTGTATGAAAAAAAATACATTTCTTGACATTCTTTTTGGTTAATAATGATTTTTACTTTTATAGAAGTGTTAGCATGTCTATGCTCTGCCCTTGAGGTACATGCTGACCTACATGATGAAGCTTTTCATAGTATGAAGGAGATATTTACATGGTATGAACAAGATAATTTTAGAGCAAAGGTTTTTTATATTTCATTTTTTTAGGGTAATTTCTAGATTTTTTGAACTTTTTTTTTTGTTTGTGTAAATTTATCAAAATGTAAGAGAATTTGTGCATCCTTTTTTTTTTTTAAACTCAGCCTTTGTTTTTTAGTAATTTTATAAACTTTTATATTAGTATAGATTTAAGACCTACTTTTATGATTAAAGATATATCCATTTCTTCAACTAGGAGTTAAGATTTTGTGTCTCGGACAGTGAAGCACCTAAAAGCGAGATTTAGGCTCTCTTGGTATCCATCACTGTGAGCAATCTTTATGAAGCAATATTGAATTAGTTGGATAGTCAGTGTAGTAGTTGCCTTTTTTTTTTTAATAGGATTCTAGGATTTATAATATGGTCTAATTTGAGGATTTTTCCTTTTGTTGTTGTTTTCTCTTTGTCGCTTATTGTAAACACAGGACGGACGGGATACAGGCCCTCTAGATAGCTTTTACAGTGAATGATAATATATTTTTTAGGTTAAATAGATAGGATTAGATGAATGTTTGAAGATAGGATTTCTATTTTTTTTTTTTATGAACCTTGCACACTTTTTTTTTAATGTTAGATTACTATTTTGGGGGTACCGAATGACCAAATTGGTGGTAATTAGTACAAGTTTATTTTCTTTTGTGAGTTTATGGAGGTGGACCATAACTAGATTTTCTTTGGTATAGAGCACTTGTGCTTATCTCCCTGAATTTAGTTTTTGAATAGTTGTTTTGTTTGTTTAATGTTCAGGCAGTGCTTTTGATTTCAAGTTTAGTTTGAATGCACCCGCAAATGTTTTTATTTTTTTGTATGAATGAAGGGTAGTGAATGAGATATCAAACTTCAAGCCAGCAGTATGTTAGACCTGGACAAATTAAAATATTGGTAGGATAGGATCTTGTAACTTTATATAAAATGTGTTAGGACCTTAATAGTTTGATCTACCATCAGGGATTTGTAAACTCACTGACAATCTGATATGTCTGCTTAGGCAGAGTTTCTTCACTTCATGTGGAGGTATAAATTTGATTTCAATTTTTTTTTCTTTGTTTATATATGTTAGGTTTAAACTTATCTATTTTTTTAACTGGATTTTTTGACCCTGGATGAGATATAGGCTCTCCAGCTAAGTTTCTCTTTCTGTGAAGAAAGCACTCGTATGGTTGTGGGAAATGTCATTTGTCATGTGCTCTGGGAGCACACTGGATGTCAAGGGAGAGAGTCCCATGAATTTTTCTTCTGACTGCTCTGGGAGCAGCAGTTGTGTTGAGACCATGTGAAGGTCTTTGTCCTCCGCCTGAAAGCCCCGAAGGTGTGAGAAGCTCTAGCTTTGGGCAGCTAGAGGACAAATGGCATAATCCCATGTAAACTAACAAGTACCTGAGTGTCAGTTTGTGATTATAGATTTGGTCTTGAACCTTGAATACCGGTTCGAAAGAATTTTTTTTTTTAAGGTTTATTATAAAAAAGTAGGGTAATTTTTGTGTGTGTTTTAAGGTCATAAAAAAAAAAAAGGAGGTATATATACCTTAAGGTTAAGCTATAGGTTTGGTTTAATATTTTGTGAAGCAGGATTTTTTTTTTTTAACAAAGGATGTTTTCATTTATGTATGGCCATGCGAGGTCAATGTACCGAATAATTTAGGTAGACAACTAGTCTAACCATGTAAAAGGTTTCAGTTCAATTTTTAACCAAAGATTCAATTGGTTTTAACAGAATGAGTTGTGTGTGGGATCAAAGTGTTTTAAATTACTGATTTGAATTACCCTATTAAATATTAGTAGAAAGAAGCGCATTAGATTTGAAATTTGTCTTTCCCCCCTGATACCTTTATGTATTTTAGGACTTTTATTTTTTTTGGCTGTTACATTATGAAAAATGCATATATTGGATAATTGTTATTATTTGAAAAAGAAAATGAATTGCATTTGCATACGTGTATACCATAATATTTTTTAAATTTGTAGATTTATGATTTTAGAATTTTTGAGTTTTTTTTTTTTTATGCACATTCATCACTTCACCTTAGCACCCAGGGTGGATTTGAGTGATTAATTAATATTTGAGTATGGATATACTATTATTGTAGTAAATATTTTCTTTTATGTAATTTTTTTTATTTTATTAAGTTTCCTCACTTGGTGTTGGAAATTAATTTTCCTTTTTATTTTGTAAAATTAATTTTTTGGCAGGGAGGATTGTTGGGACACCTCGTGACCATAATATGCCAAAGTAACCCAGAACCCCACCTAACCTAACCATATCCCACCTTTGTCCATTTAAGTTACCAACCTCTGGTGATTGCGAGGTGTTGAGATGGAGCCTGAAGCCACCTTTAGCCCTGGCAGCACTGAGCCAGAGACCGAGATCCCCTTCCTGTAATCAAGTCACCTGACCTGTGGTGGATGACCTGGCCCCACCAACACCAGGATAGTCCAAGATGGACTCAGACACCCCTTCCTGGTGGTCAAGACACCTGACCTATGGTGGATGACCTGGCCCCACCAACACCAAGCTAGCCTGTGATGGACTCAGACACCCCTTCCTGTTAGTCGAGCCACATGTCCAATGGTGGCCGACTTGACCACAAACCAGTCCAAGATGGACCCAGACACCCCTTCCTGTAGTCAAGCCACCGACCTATGGTGCTTGACCTGGCTCCACCATCTTCATGCAGAGCACCAGCTCCACCACGAGCCCTGAACCTTTCCCAAGCTGACCCCAAGATGCCCAGATCCTACAATATTAATTGTTTTTTTTAATTCAATATTTTCGTATTTTTATTTTATTTTTTGTGAATATTTCTTTAATAATTTTATATTTAATTTATTTTTATCATTTTTTAAAGATGCCTTTTTAATTTTTTTATTTTCATAGAGAGAAAGGTGATGATAGCTTGGGGGGGTGAGTTCAGCAACACTGGGACAAGGAAGCGGGATATTTACATTCTTGAAGATTGACATTTTTGATATTGACATTTTTTTTTCTTGACAAAAATTTGATTTTTTTTTCTGAGAAAGAAAGAAGACTTGGAGTTGCGGAGGGCGGAGGCCGCTAGCTGCAGCCTTGGCTGCCCATTTTTTCGAATGGTGGACATGGGTGGCTGAAGGTAGGTGGGGATATTCTGGGGATAATGGCATAATAGGTTTTTTTTTTGTGTGTGTTTACATTTATATGTATATTAAACTCCTCCCAATTTTAAACTTATATAGTTTTTTTTTATTATCCTTTTCCATGAAATCTTATATATATATCTGCTTGTGTAGTACATTGAAAATTTATTTTATTAGAATAAATAAAATATGTTTAACCAAAAAATTGATTGGTTAATTTCCCCATCAACATAATTGCTAGCCGGCACAGCTTTAGGTCTCTACATGTGCCATAGATGAATAAATTTGTGGTCTGCTTTTCAGCAGCCACTGGCGCCCTAATATATGGACATGTAGAGATCTGGAAATAGTAAAAGTATAAAATCATCATTGTTTTTTTTTTACAATGACTTTCTTCTTCCATTATACTAAAAATATATGAAATGCTCACGAACTCATCATAAAGAAATGCAAAAATTGATTCAAGCTTGAAAAGAAGCATCATCCAAGATATCGGGATATCATCTCAAGACTAAGATAAGTTTTTATATTATCTTCCTTATTATTTTAACTCAATATTTTTATTTTTAACTTTATTTCTAAGCTGTTCTGTCGAATTTAAATTTACGTAAAATGGAAACGGAAAATAAGCCTAGCGATACCTCAGAAATATGCAAAGTTAGTGTTAAAATACCGCCTTTCTTGGTTGAAAAACCTGAAATATGGTTCTTCCAGGTAGAGGCACAGTTCAAAATAGGTGGAATTATTCAGGAAGACACTAAATTTAATTATTTGATCTCCCAATTAGAACCTAAATATATTGAAAACATTCGGGACATAATTAATAGTAAAATTGACAACAAGTACTCTGAATGTAAATCACGACTACTTGAATTGTACAGAGAAAGTGAAGGGTTGAAAATTAAAAAGTTAATTTCAGGTATTGAGCTCGGAGACATGAAGCCGAGCAAGTTACTTCAAAAGCTCAGATCCCTCGCTACCCCAGATATCTCTGACAATTTAATTAAAACTTTATGTCTCGATAAATTGCCCACATCCATAAAGAATATACTTATTGTAAGCGATGAGGACATTAGAAAATTGGCCATTATGGCTGATAAAATAAACGAGATAAACCCTTCCAAAGAAATATTCGATGCAGAAGTGTCTTCTCCCCCAACAGATCGTCTGATCGCCAAATTGGACTTGAACGGAAAGTGTCCATATTGAGGCTGGAGAGATCAAGATCTTGATGCCAAACTAAAAATCAGTCAAGGGCGAGAAGTAACTCTCAAAGATCTTTCAACGCAAAAAGGAAATATTGCTATTACCATTTTAGATTTGGTCCTAATTGCTTGCAAAATAAATGCAGGCCTCCGTGCAGTTGAAACCGGCGGACAGAGTAGCAACAAACTCTTCCGCCGGCATTCAGGATTGTCGCAATCTCCGATTATTTGTCACAGACAAAAACACAGGATTGCGTTTTTTGGTGGACAGTGGTGCTGATATCTCTATGATACCTCCAAAGGATAAAAATAGGATGCCTAGTTCTGATTATAAACTTTATGCAGCCAATGGTACAGAAATTGTTACCTATGGAACTGTTAGATCGGGTTTTGTTCTAATGGATGTATCTATTTTGACCATTAGAAGATATACTAAACTCATAAAGAAAATTTTATTTTTCTTTTAAAATTTTTACCACAGCTATTACTCAAACATTGATCTATACAAGTTTCAACCTCATTATTGTGATATAGTACCAAAGGGACAAGCCTAAAAAAAATGAGCTAACCAAGAAATTTGGTGTGAGGTAAAAATGAAAGAAATACAAGTGATAAAATTAAAATACATATTAGATTTATTACGGCTGATTTGCATGTAATATGAGACAAAAGGTAGAATATTTATGCAAGATAAATAGGCCTGTTGATGAAATTCCATTACCTTTTATTTTATTAAAAAAAAATTATATTCACTATATATACTATATAGTAGAGTTTATTGCAAAAAAAAATTACCTATTAAAAACTATTACTATTCATTTACAAACGAACCTCTTTAGGCCTACACATTAAAATTTTAAAAATATTTAGACTTACCATTGTCTTTCTCTACATACCATCCCCAGATTCGTCTTGTCAACCCCATCGCCTCCTCGTCAGTACCAAAAGTCCCCCAGGACCTCCTGTCAGTTCGCCTGTTCTATCGTGACTGTTCTCTTTTTTAAAAGTGGCGCCCTCCCAAAAAAAAATGTATCATCTTCTTACAGAGTAAGAAAAAAAAATTAATTTAAATTTCCCAGAATATATTTTTAAAAAATAAAAGGCAAAATATTATTCCCTTTTTTTAGTAAAAGAAAATTTGAATTAATAATAAAAATAATAAAATATAACAGGTTTATCCCTTGAAAATTTTATATAGTAATTTATTCTTTAAGAAAATAAAAAAATAAAAAAGATACCTAATTTATCTAGATATGTATATAATTTATTTTATTCTTTTTAGAATAAAAAATAAATTTAGAATTTTTCCAAATGGTAATATACCTAATTTATCTAAATTTATCTTTATCTAATTTTAATGTGTAGGCCTAAAGAGGTTCGTTTGTAAATGAATAGTAATTGTTTTTAATAGGTAAATATGCCTAATTTATCTAAATATGTATATAATTAATTTCATTCTTTTTAGAATAAAATAAACTTTAGAATTTTCGAAATGGCAATAGAATTTTGGACATTTCATCTTGCATATAAAAGGTGATTGGCAATAATTTACATATGTACATATGTATATTTTGTATATTCTCCTCTGGACCTTTCTGCAGCGGGCTTCGGGATACACACCCAGAGCTACCTCCAGTTCTTCATCTCCTAATCCACCCCGTCGTTGTCCTTCTGTGGAGGGTAGGTCGGTTTGGACAGGGTCCGTGTCATCTCCAACTGTGCGTCTTCCCCGGCTTTGGTCTTTGGAGCATCGTCGGCCACCTTCTCGGCTTTTCCTCGGTGGGGAATTTCATCTGGACAACAAACACTTTGGCGAGACACTGCACATATATGATCTAAAATGTTTACTATTTGTTGGGTCTGTTTTGTGAAAATCTGGCCCAACAGAACAAAGGTTAGAAATTTGGATATTGGACTTCGACGTCAATTTCAATGGCCTTTTGTAATCGCCAATACTAACAGAGCAATATTAGGAGCAGACTTTTTGAACAACTTTGGATTGATTATTGATATAAAAAATAAACGCCTAATTGATGGAATAACTAATCTTTCTATTAGAGGCGTCATTCAGTCAATCTCAGACATGGGAAATATATTAGCACTCTAAATTCATCATCCAAGGTCAGCGCTATCCTAACCAAATATCCTAACCTATGTAGACCACCATCAGATTGTATAGAAGCAAAACATAACGTTAAGCATTATATTCCTACAAGATGTCAGCCAATTCACTCAAAAGCCCGTGGCCTCGATTTGCTCAATTACTCCTTTTGGGCTATTCGAATTTAATGTAATGAGTTTCGGTCTTAGAAATGCTACTGCTACCTTTCAGAGATTCATGCATGAAGTCTTAAGAAACTTGGACTTTGCATTTGTCTACTCAGATGATATTCTGGTAGCCTCTAAAACGGAAGAAGAGCAATATAGCCACCTTGGAACCTTATTCAGCAGATTAAATTCCTATGGATTAAGAATCAATCTTTCTAAATCTAAATTCCTAGTACAGGAAATTGATTTTCTAGGATACCTAATTACCTCTCACGTTGTGAAACCACTCCCAACAAAGGTTAAAGTTATTCTCGAATATAAGAAACCAAAAAGAGTTCATGAATTACGCATATTTTTGGGTATGCTAAACTTTTATCGTACCTTTTTGAACAATGCCGCAGAGACTCAGGCAATCCTTCATGAATACTTGACGGGTGCCAAGAAAAAGGATAGAAGCGAAATAAAATGGACTGAAGAAGCTGAAGTTCAGTTTGAACAATGCAAACAAGCCCTAGCTAATACAGCACTGTTAGCCTACCCCGATACTGAACTGCCTATCTCACTCTGTACAGATGCTTCAGATCGGGCAGTTGGATCAGTTCTCCAACAGCTTGACAATAATACATGGAAACCAATAGCATTTTTCTCTAAAAAAATGAATCCTGCTCAATGCAATTATAGTACATATGATAGAGAGATTCTCGCAATATATTTGTTTATCAAATTCTTCAAGCACCTGTTTGAGGCACGTGAATTTACAATTTTGACTGATCACAAACCTTTAATTTACGCATTCAAACTAAAAAATGAGAAAGCTTTCCCTATACAATTAAAACATCTACAATACATCTCCCAATTCACTACTGACATCAAGTACATAAAAGGTACTGACAACATAGTCGCCGATGATCTGTCCAGAGTTGAGATGCTATCACAACCATCGACTATGAAGAGATCGCCAAAGACCAAACTGGTGATTCAGAACTACAAAACCTGATATCAAAGAATACCTCTCTAAAATTTAAGCAATGCCCACTACAATCAGGCAAATTGTTATGGTGTGACGTGTCTACCAATAATATTAGACCATTCATTCCAATTAAATTCCGAATGATCGTTTTCAGGAACTTCCGCGAACTCTCACACCCAGGTATCAAAGCCACTACTAAACAATTAACATCAAGATTTATATGGCCTAATATGAATAAAGACATTAGGAAATGGGCTCAAGCTTGTGTCAACTGCCGAGAGTGCAAGGTGTCGATACACACGAAATCAGAAAGAGGCAAATATCAAGAAGTTGATGAAAGATTTAGTGTTGTGCACATCGATATAATTGGTCCTCTACCTACGTCGAATGGTAACATCTACTGTATGACCTGTATCGACAGGTACACCAGCTGGATGGAAGTTGTTCCGCTACCAGATATGAAGTCTGAAACGGTAGCAAGATCGTTCTACGAAAACTGGATTGTTATATTTGGAGCACGGCATACAGTGATATCAGATCAAGGAAAGCAGTTTACTTCTCAGCTTTTCAAAGATTTAACAAAGCTGTGTGGTATCAAACTTCGCCATTCCACGGCGTACCACCCTCAGTGTAACGAAAAGATCGAAAGGTTTCACAGAACCATCAAAACTGCCATTCGTGCCCACAATAATATTAAGTGGACAGAAACGCTGCCAACAGTTCTCCTAGGCTTGCGTGCTGTGCTATCAACAAAGATAACAACCATTCTTTGTCTCAAATGGTATATGGCAAAACCATCAGACTGCCTTGTGAATTTTTTGATGATTCTAAACATCACCTGGATGCAGAAGAATTTGTTCAACAGCTTCAAAAGCAAATGGAATTGCTCAAAACCTTGAATGAAAAACATCATTCGAAGACAAAAATATTTGTCCATAAAGATCTGAAAACATGTTAACATGTATTTATCAGGACAGATCGAGTGAAGAAACCTCTGGAACCACCATATGAGGGACCCTTCCCAGTCCTTGATAGAACAGAGAAGTACTTCACACTCAAAGTGAAAGGAAGAAATGTGACCATATCGATTGACCGATTGCGACCTGCTTACTTACTGGCAGATTCGGACAATCTAACTTCAAAACACCCTACTGCAGCAAGACCGATCGTGTCGGGAGCGCTGCCTTCTACATCGTCCAAACAGAATCCTGACCCACTAGATGTGGAGAAGTACACAGAATTCCAAGGAACAGGATAAGCACCGGACCTGACTAGGACAAGATCGGGGAGAATAATCAAGAAACCCGTGAGATTCAAGGAGCAATAGACTATATTTCTCCTTTTTTTTCTTGCCTACATTGATGATGTATATATATTGTAATTACCCACTTTGTGCACCGAATCGTGACTTCGCCACTGGAAGGGGAGTACTGTGGGGGCCGAGAGACTTCCTTCCTGCCTGCTGGGATGACGGACCACGCCGTCAGCAATCATACAAGCGGGGGACATGAAATAGGAGATGACTACCGCTGTGCGGCGCGGCAGATCAGTGGAAGTGAATGGGAACCAGAATAGACATTCTAGGGTGTTGTCCTTCTTGTCTTCCTCTAAAAATGTAGTCAATAAATAATACCAATAAAACGCTGACTTTGAAATACTTTCTGAGCCATCTATGGACTGATAAATCGACAAATGTGTATTTTGGGGTAAAGACAGCAATGTAAATGGAATATGAACAATCTACGAGAGAGTTCTTCTGACATTCCTTGTTTGGAGGATCGAGTACCGACGTAGTTGAACATGAGGTCTATACCATTCATTTATCTGCCATTAATAATTCCTATCGCTGCGAGTTTGAAGCACTAGGTCAACCCCTTATCTGTGGAAGCATACCTCGGTGTGTCCTAGATCATTTTTAGAAGGGAGTGAAGAACACGACGTGTCTGATTTGATGGGAGACCGTATAGAAGTCCTTATGGGTGCGAAAATCGCTAGGAAAGTGTTAACTGACTATCAGAGAAGAATCTCATCTAGACTTGTGGCAATCCGCACTAAACTAGGATGGACTGTGATGGGAAAGATTCCTCCGAAGGAGGTGAGAGATGACACTAGCTCACTTTGTGTGACAACACTTTTATCTTTGGATTTATAAAACTTGTGGAAATTAGATGCAATTGGAGTCTCTGACGCGGAGGTTGAGAAGAAGATCCAGTCATTACAAACTGAAATGGAGGAACATATCGCCCACACCACGATGCTTTACCCTGGGTGCAAGATAAGGAAAGGATTCCTACGAATAGAGACCTAGCCGAAAACCAACTAAGTTCTTTAAGGAGAAAACTTGAAGAAGTTGGAGACATGGAAGAGTATGGACAAATCTTTCAAGAATGAGGGGTTAATCAGGGGATAATCGAGTATGCCAGAGAGGATAAGCTAGATGATGTACACTACCTGCCGCATCGACCAGTGTATAAAAGGAACAGTCAAACTTCTAGAATACCATCGCCCAGAAGAGAGGTAAACTTTCTGTCTGGATAAGGGACCCAATTTGATAGAAATTATACCAGTACTTTTAAACAAATTGACATCAAAAACGTTGCCGATTTTTCTTTTGCGAACCCCATTAGTGAGGAAGTAAACATTTTAGGAATAACATGGAATACTGATAGAGAAACACTGACAATTTTTTTGGAATATTTTAATTTAATTGGACCAACCACCAAAAGTAAAGTATTTTCAATGGCGAGCAAGATATTTGATCCAATAAGAGTTGCTTGTCCTGTGACTTTAATTCCCAAGCTGATATTACAGGAGACTTGGAAACAGAAATTGATGCAGGAAAAAGTCCTACCTGGATGTTTAGTACAGAGATTTTGGAAGTGGTTTAGCAAACTGAAACACTTACTTAACATAGAAATTTCTATATGGCTCTATTTTAAGGACTCCTATGTAGAGAAAACCACTCTCCACATCTTTTTTGACGCCAGTCAGTTTGCCTATGCAACCTGTATCTTCCTCCGCATTGAAAAGGAAGATAGAGTGGATATCCAATTAATACAGGCTCGAACACGAATAGCTCCAATGAAGAAACTCACCATCCCAAGACTGAAACTTTTGACTTGTTTGATTGGAGCTCATTTGGCAACTAACGTAATACAAGATCTAGAATTTGAGGAAATTCAAAGATTTTATTGGACCGATTCGACCAATGCTCTCTATTGAATCCAAAAGGAAGGCAACTGGGCAGCCTTTGTGATGAACCATGTTAAAGAAATTCATTATCTTAGCTCCCCGAATCCTGGTGTTGGAAATGGTTCAGGAAGACGGCTCTAGATGGCGCGCGCCAAGGGATGCGCCACAGAGTGCGCCACAGAGTCCGACCACGTGACCTTATAAGACTATAAAAGCCGGCGAAAAAGGTATGAGACAGGAGCGCGGGGAGAGTGAGAGTCTGCAGATTAGGAGAGCGAATCAAGGAGCTCGAGCTCAAGTGAAGTATAAGGAAGATAAAGTCTGAAGCCTAATTCAGAGGTTCATGGGAAGCCAGAAGATAAAGTCCGAAGTATAAAGAAGATAAAGTCTGAAGCCTAATTCAGAGGTACATAGGAAGCCAGAAGATAGAGTCTGAAGTATAAGGAGGACAAAGTCTAAAGTATAAAGAAGAGAAGCTCTAAAGTATAAAGAAGACAAAGTCTAAGGTATAAAGAAGTGAGAGAGCTGAAGTGGAGCAGAAGTAAAGGAAGCCGAATCAAGCTCAACCTAATAGATCGGGATAGTTTGGATTGAGTTTAGTTCATTTTTTGTATGTTAGCATTGTACAATAAAGCCTCATTTATTTAAAAGTATCAAATCCGGCTGATAATTTCCTCCAGAGTAACACCAGCCTATCGCTATATTGCAATAGTTAGAAAAAGGCTTATTTAAATAATTAATTCTGCCTATCATTTAATTTCTAAATTTCTACTGCTTTTTATTCCCAAAATTTCTGGAGAGCCGGACGCGATAGGTTTGGTAGTAAAATGGAGGAAGTGAACGAAATAAGAAAATCTGCAAGAAGTATATTTACTGAACAAATTAATGATTTATATACAGAGTTGAAAAAGACTTGCATTGATAAAAATAAGGTTTATGCAAAGTTTGATCAGCTTGAGTGTTTGCATAATGAGATTGTAGCTTTGAATGATCAGTATCAATTAATTCTGCTATCTCAAGAAGATATTTCTGATGAAGAAATTGATAGAGAATTTGAAAATTGTGAAATCTACATACTGGAAAGATTTAATTTAGAGTATAAAATTAGCGTAATGCGTGAGCAGGAAAAAGATGCTCTTTCTACTAATGGTAAAAATGAAGTTGAATCTAAAGAAGTAAATATTACTAGAGATAAAGAAGCTATTGATACAGCTGATGAAACTGAATCCATTGATGATACTGAGGAAAGAGTTGTCAAAGTTCAAGCATCGAGGAAATTGGTGGAAGCAAGACTAACTGGAGATACGGAATTCAAGATAAAGGATAATTATAAAGAAACAGAATCCCAAGATTTGAAAACCACAAATAAAACTGATTATTCAGAGAATAAGGACGATAAATACAACAAGGGAAAAGATCATGATAGAAATGAAGCGAAAGATATAGATGAAGAACATTGTACAGAGTCAAAGAACTTGGAAGAAGAGAAAAAGCTGGATGTGGAACAAGGAATGGATTCGAAGAGCACTGAAGAAGTGAAGCAGCTAGATGCAGAACAAGGTACTGATTCAAGGGTGGAAGAAAAGCTAGATGTAGAACAAGGTACTGATTCAAAGGTGGAAGAAAAAATACTGATCCAAAAGATTGGTTGAATGAAGGGTTTATCGAAAGAATTAATGAAAATCCACCTGAGGTGGAAGGATACTATTTTGCTCATCGTCCTGTATTTGGAATTGAATCCAAAGCGACGCCTATACGGCCAGTATTTGACGCATCCTGTCGAGGACACAACGGACTCTCCTTGAAACGGTATTTAAGGAAGGGACCCAATCCACTGAAAAGAATCCCTGAAATAAGGATAAAATTTCGGGAAAATAAGTTTGGAGTTTTGGCAGATATAAGAAGATATTTCGAGATGATAGCCATTAAGGAGAATGATCGAGACTACCTCAGATTTCTTTGGAAGAAGAGGATGGATAACTGATGGCTTTTGGGCATAAAAGACTTGTTCTCGACCTAAATTGTAGTCCAGTTTTGCAGAGTGCCGTGGTTGAGTGTCATCTTCAAACGATAAAGGGTTCTCTAGAAAAGATGGCAGGTATGTTGGCTCAATCCTTCTATACGGATGATTGTGTTGCCTCTCTGGAAACAAAGCAAGTGGTCGAAGAGTTTATAAGGTCTGCCACCGAGATTATGGAAAGAGCGAAAATGAGCTCAAGAAGGTGGGATTTAAGGATGGGATGTGATACACCATAGCCTGAAAGTATGGCTCGTGAGTTTCAAACTAGGTGTGATCAGATGAGATTCATTGATTTAATGGGGATACCCCCCCAGATAGATGTGGAATGATATTATGTTCCCCACGGAAAATCACATCTTTTGTGACGCCAGTCAAGTGGCTTATGGGGCAGTCGCCTATTTAAGGAGTGAAGTGGATGGAAGATGTAATACAACTTTGATATGGAGTAAAGCAAGATTGGCGCCAATGAAAAGGATTACAATCCCTCGACTGGAATTGATGGCCAGGATACTCTGGGATCTAGATTGGCCGACTTTATTCACAATGTTCTGAAAAGAAAATGTAAAATAACTCTTTGGTCTGATTCTTCTACGGCCTTGAGCTGGATAGAGATAGATATTGAATGGCGGGTTTTCGTAAGAAACAGAGTTAAAGAAATTCAATCTACTACCAATTTGAACGATTGAAGGTTCATACCAGGACACTTGAACCCAGCTGATATTTTGTCTCGAGGATGCTCTCCATGCCAGTTTGTGCGAAGTAGATGGTGGGAGGGCCCCGGATGGTTGAAGGAACCTAAAGAGTCATGGCCTAAATCGGAGCCCACGATAGATCAGCAGGAAGTCTGTTCTGAGGAGAGGATAGTGAATACAAATATTAATTTGAACATAGATTGTAAAGATTGGTTGTTGAAAAGAAGATCTGACTATCATCTCAACATCAGAGTAATGTCTTATGTTTTAAGATTCATAGGGAAACTTAAAAAGCAGTTCACAGAAAAGGGTCCTTTGACAGTGTCTGAGTTGGAATTTGCAGAAAAGAGACTTGTTGAAGTGATTCAAGAGATGGTGTCTATAGAGAGATTGAGTTCTATCAAGGGTTTGAAGATCTTTAAGAACTCTGAGGGCCTATGGTGTGTTGAGAGTAAACTTTTGCATGGGCAAGTCCCAGAAGAGTTCAAAACTCCAGCCATTCTGCCTGGAGGTCATCCCTTTGTGGAACAGCTAGTTTGGGAGATGCACACAAAAAGGGTCATGCAGGAGTTCAATTCATTTTGGCAACATTAAGGGAAAAATTTTGGATAATCAGGGGAAGAAAACTATAAAGAAAATCATTAGTTAGTGCATAGTTTGTAAAAGTTTCAAGGAAAAGGCTCTTTAAAGACCAATGGCAGCTCTGCCTGCGAGTAGAATTGGACTTGGAAAACCTTTCCAAATTACTGGAGTTGATTTATTGGGACCTCTTTATTTGAAAGATGGCAGAAAGGTGTGGGTAGCCGCCTATACTTGCGCTGTCTATCGCGCCATACATTTGGAATTGGTTGAGAATTTGAAGGCAGGAGCTTTCATGATGGCCCTCCATAGATTTATTTGTCGAAGATTTAATTTTGACTATTTCTTTGTCAAAATTGGTGGGAGTATGTTGGAAATGATTCAGGAAGACGGCTCTAGATGGCGCGCGCCAAGGGATGCGCCACAGAGTGCGACACAGAGTCCGACCACGTGACCTTATAAGACTATAAAAGCCGGCGAAAAAGGTATGAGACAGGCGCGCGGGGAGAGTGAGAGTCTGCAGATTAGGAGAGCGAATCAAGGAGCTCGAGCTCAAGTGAAGTATAAGGAAGATAAAGTCTGAATCCTAATTCAGAGGTTCATGGGAAGCCAGAAGATAAAGTCCGAAGTATAAAGAAGATAAAGTCTGAAGCCTAATTCAGAGGTTCATAGGAAGCCAGAAGATAGAGTCTGAAGTATAAGGAGGACAAAGTTTGAAGTATAAAGAAGAGAAGGTCTAAAGTATAAAGAAGACAAAGTCTAAGGTATAAAGAAGTGAGAGAGCTGAAGTGGAGCAGAAGTAAAGGAAGCCGAAGCAAGCTCAACCTAATAGATCGGGATAGTTTGGATTGAGTTTAGTTCATTTTTTGTATGTTAGCATTGTACAATAAAGCCTCATTTATTTTAAAGCATCAAATCCGGCTGATAATTTCCTCCAGAGTAACACCAGCCTATCGCTATATTGCAATAGTTAGAAAAAGGCTTATTTAAATTATTCATTTACCTATTATTTAAGTTTCTAAATTTCTACTTCTTTTTATTCCCAAAACCTGGCGTCACATACCCGGCCGGCAGACCTTCCATCTCCTCGGGGATGTTCAGTAGAAACACTTAAGGAGACAAGATGGTGGGAGGGACCTGCATGGTTAAAAGCATCTCAAGAAGAGTTACCTAAATAAACCATTATCCCTGATTTGGAAATTGTTTATTCTGAAAGGCGCAAGACTATCTTGAACACCTTGTGTATGACAAGAGAAAAAGAAAATTTATCTGAACGTTATTCCAATTTTTGTGAATAGTGCGACTCACCGCCTGGATATACAGATTATTCAACAACACCAAGATCGATAGAAGAAAGACAATTTTAGAGGATTTCAGTACAGAAGAAATTACTAAGTCAGAAATAATACTGATGAGACTTATCCAGAGAGAATCGTTTTCAGGGCATAAAGATAAGAAACTACGAGGCTTTAATTTGCTAGTAGACTCTTCAGGGATTTTGAGGATAAAAGTAAAATTTGTAGAAGAGAAGATTTCGCTAATTTTAGAATGCCCATTTTATTGCCCTCAGATAATTTCTTGGTCTCTTTGCTCAACAGGTGGGACCATGAAACCCACGGGCACGCCGGTCTACAAGCGCTCTCGGTATTCTGAGAAAAGACTATTGGATACTAAGATCATTGAAAACCACCAAGAAGATCATCAAACAATGCATTCGCTGTAAATGATTAACCGCGACACCAGCTACCATTGAATCAACTTCATTACCAGAAGACAGACTACGAGATGCTGCAGTTTTCGAAATACTAGGAGCTGATATAACTGGACATCTTATCTTAAAGAATAAGAAGAAAGCATGGATTGTCATCTTCACATGCGCAGTGTATAGAGGAGTGCATATGGAACTTGGGACATCTTTGTATATGGAAGCCTTCCTCCAAGATTTCCGGATAACGGGACTAATTTCATAGGCACAGATAATACTTAAAGAAGATTGTTTTTAGAAATTAAAATGTAATCCCTCATTGAAAAACATCCCCTGGAAATTCCTACCGCCTGAAGCTTCTTGGTGGGGTGGATGGTGGAAGCGTTTGATTGGAATGATGAAACAATTGTTCTTTGGATTCTCAGTCAAACCTCCTTGGGATATGAAGAACTGTCCACGGTAATGTGTGACATCGAAAGCTTGATGAACTCATGCGCTTTGACCTACCTAATTGAAGAAAGTGAGGATCTCATTCCATTAACACCTTCGTTATTCTTACATGAGGTCAGAGAGGTTGGCGTACCAGACCAGGACTTGATTGATAACCTGACCCTTTCACGCAAATGTCAATATATCAAACGTGTACTAGAAGATCTCAGAGAACGATTTCGTATCGAATATTTTGGATTCCTGAGGCAAGAAACGAGACGCCTGAAGACTACAATACCATTTAAGGTGGAAGGCATGGTGCTCATTGAACAAGAGCGCTTAAAAAGACTACGCTGACCGTTAGTTAGAATAATCCAACTCTATACAGGAATAGATGGAGTTGTGAGGATTGCGAAAGTGAAAACTTCATCAGATGATAAAATACAACCTATTCAAAAACTCTACAATTTAGAAATAACGCCCGAAGAACGAGACCCTCTAACGGAGCGATCTCCCACACAAGAAGTTCGATTGAAGCCTGAAGAGTACCCTTTGATTTCACAGCAAGAGCAACATCACATTGGAACCCCGAATGTTGTGTCAAGATACGGAGTTTGTTCTGGACGATTTGCCCTGATTTCCTAAATATTTTATTGTTAATTAATTTTATTACAGAATTTTTGTTTGATAATTATTTCTCCTTTCCATCAATCAACAATAAATAAATTTTCCCTCCTGTTTTCGTCGTATATTTTTGAAGTGGCACAGCAACGAGACATCAGCGTCGAACTTTCAACCCTGCCCACCAAGAATAGAGGTGAGTAACTCCCTCTATAGGGCTTCACGATCGTCTCCACAACACAGAGTAGCGGTGAAATCCCAATACACTCCTTTTTGACAAAAAATATTTTATTTGGATAATAAAAGTCGCTCAAAGTACACATATAAGATTTTTAAAAAAGCTTTAAATTTAAAATGTATATAAATAAAGTTCAATGGGAGGATTAAAATACATCTACATAAACAAACAATAACTAAAGAAGCCTATTTTGTCCATCTACCTCTTAATACAGAAACCCAAGTCCAGGATGGAAAAAAAGCGGCGCAGCCAGGCCAGCGGCCTGCGCTTTCAGAAACTCCTCTTGTTCTTTATTATTATTTTAAAATTATTATTAAAATCTTTTATTAGTCTGTTTATTTCTGTATGTCCACAAATCTTGTAATCGAGTTGTAGTAAACTTCTAGAGCATGTGAAATTCTGAAATTTTGTACACTTATTAGAATCCGATGACAATGCAAGTTAACAAATTTTCAGACTTCTAGGTTGTCAGAATGGCCAAGAATGGACAAATTTTCAAATTGCTTTTCAAAATTTTAAATTTAATTTTAAAATGCTTCCAGATCACATAGAAGTATAAAACTTTTAACACTCACCTAGTCCAATGAGCAATACAAATGTACAAATTTTCAGATTTCTGGGTGGTCGGAGTGGCCAGGAATGAACAAATTTCTATATTTCTTTTTAAGTCTTATGTTACGCTTCTTACAAGGAATTGACCAATCTGCCGCGAGCAGGCTTACATATATTTAAGGCCTAATCTTCAGTGAACTTTTGATTCAAGTTTTGTAAATTCATGACTAAAAAACTAAATAAATATTATTAATAAATAAAAAATAATTTGACAAAAGCTTTTATTTAAATACACTAAAATATTAAAAAATAAAATATTTATCTTCTGGCATTGAGTAATTGGATGTATCTGAGTGAAAATAAGAGCGGTGGTGACGATCATATTTAGAGAAGAGGTAATAATATGGCAAACACTTATAAAAATCAAAATTCAAACTATTTTAAAGGCGTAAGATTATTTTTCGATATTAAACAATTTCTACTGCCCTTACTGCAATGGAAAAATTAATGAGAGGGCCTGGCTCATCAGTGGTGAACCCTCTCAGCGGTTTCGCCAGTTCAATCTACCAACCGCTGTTATATTGCATTTTTGGAACTTCCTTTTATAGTGATACTGCTGATAGACTCTTTGAATGGGTATTTTAGAAGAACTATGGACATAATTCAGTCAAATGGACCGATTCTCTGCCGACAATACTTCTAGCGTTACGCGCTGCTATTCGAGAGGATACGGGTTTTTCAATATCACAGATGGTTTATGGAAAAACCATTAAATTACCTGGAGAATTTTTTTAGAAGCCTGTAAGTCGAGTTGATTCCAGTTTATTTATATCGAACCTCATAGAGTATATGCATATGGTTAGACCAATAACAACGAATCACAATGTAACCAAAGATATTTTTATCCATAAAGATTTATTTAAATCTGATCAAGTTTTCTTGAGAATCAATAGAATTAGAAAGCCTTTAGAACCATATTACGAAGGACCTTATCCAGTTCTTGAAAAATCTGATAATTTTTTACGCTAAAAATTAAGAACAGGGAAGTGAAGATATCGATAGATCGATTAAAGCCCGCTTATATCTTGGGAACACTAGATCAACCTGCCAGCAGTGGAGATCCCATCATACCTGCCAGCAGAGAAGATCCCATCATACCTGCCAGCAGAGAAGATCCCATCATACCTGCCAGCAGAGAAGATCCCATCGGGCCTTCCAGTAAACCGCAACCATCTAAGCCTGGGGTGCGGTTCGAATTGCCAAAGGAGACCCGCAGCGGAAGACGGATAAAAACTCCTTCCAGGTACAATGAGTCTATTGGACGTGACTTCCGTCACTGGAAGGGGAGTGATGTAGCGGCTCCCATATATTAACATTAATATCATATTAATTGTTGTCATATCAATATAATAAAATAATTATACATCATTTTAAATATAAAACATAAATCATATAAAATGTAAATATTTATCTACAATATATCAAACACATATATCTAACATTATATAATCTAGAAATGATTTTTGACCACACACATATATACAAAAAAGAACTTTAACGTGTAATATACACCAATTTAACCCTTCTGATAATTTGTATAAATAAATGTAATTAAAAGTTGATTTTACAATAAATAATTTGTTAATGACTCCGCTTATAAATCTATGTCACCCACATAAATTGGTGAGCCGCGTATTTAAAATATAAACTTTAACGAACATTTGCAAGCAATCAAACAAGAATTTCAATTCGATCAAAAGTGAAAAATAAAATTACTCATAATATCAAATTATAAATATTTAAGAAATACATATTAAATATTTATATTTAAAACAAAAATATAACATATTTCGCAATATTTAAAAACAACGAAAACGTACATCGTTTGGTATTTAATTCAAGGCAAATTTTCAACTTAAAACAAAATCGCTATCAAATATAATTTTAAGAAATTATTTATGTGGATTGTCGTTATTAACCACCACATACTTATAGGGCACCTAGAAATATGAAATTTGGTACACATGTTCAAACCTGATGACAATGCTAGCTGACCAATTTTCAGACTTCTGGGTTGTCAGGTTGGCCAAGAACGGACAAATTTCCAAATTTCCTTTCAAATTTTGTATATTTTTGTATATTTAATTTTATTTATTTTGTTTTGCCAATATCTCGCGAACCGTTCGTTTTTAGCGATTTTCCTTCGATTTCTCCTTCTATGTCCTAGCTTTCTTGGTATACTTTTTACGCTCTTGTAATGGTACTATTTTCTTTGAGATTGGTCCACTTTTTTATTCAAAAGCTTTTATTTAACTTGCCTATCTGTCTGGATGTCTGTCGCCAAATCTTGTAATCAATTTTCAATATACTTATAGGGCACCTAGAAATATGAAATTTGGTACACATGTTCAAACCTGATGACAATGCTAGCTGGCCAATTTTCAGACTTCTGGGTTGTCAGGTTGTTCAAGAACGGACATATTTCCAAATTTCCATTCAAATTTTGTATATTTAATTTAATTTATTTTGTTTTGCCAATATCTCGCGAACCGTTCGTTTTAAGCGTTTTTCCTTCGATTTCTCCTTCTTTGTCCTAGCTTTCTTGGTATACTTTTTACGCTCTTGTAATGGTACAATTTTCTTTGAGATTGGTCCACTTTTTTTTAAAGCTTTTATTTAACTTGCCTCCATATCTGTCTTTCTGGATGTCTGTCGCCAAATCTTGTAATCAATTTTTATCAATATACTTATAGGGCACTTATAAATATGAAATTTGGTACACATGTTCAAACCTGATGACAATGCTAGCTGACCAATTTTCAGACTGGGTTGTCAGGTTCGCTAAGTACGGACAAATTTCCTTTCAAATTTTGTATATTTAATTTTAATATGCTTCCAGACCATATAGAATAATGAAACTCACAATACTCGCTCAGTCCAATTAATAATTGACAGATAGACAGACATACTACATTTTTATATATAGAGATTAGCAGTAATTAAACGTAACAGTAAGAAAATGTTGATTTTAATATATGTGAATAGAATCTCTTAAGAAAGACCACCTAAAAACATGACTCAACTTGTTTCTCTTGTAGGTGGTCTCTCATTGGAGATTCTAATTGATATTAAAGAATCTCTAATAGACCTTTAATAAGAGACTGCCTCTTGGAGAGACGGGTTAAGTTACGATTTTAGGCATCCTCTCAATGGAAGCACTACTGTATCTACTTTTTCACACTGTTTGGCTTAATAAAGGCCATTTTAACTATTTTGAATGCGTATCAATCCAGTCTATTTTTTGTTTTGATATTTTATAGGCAAAATCACTTCATTTCAATTCATAGGGAATTCTTAACTTTTTTTTTTGTCTTCATTCAGCTTACTTTCTATTATATTTTAAGCCATTGTTCCCCCCCCCATTATACATATTTAATACCGTATACACTGTTTTACTTTCAAAAATGTCATTAATAATTTGAATACAGACACACATTGAAAACCTTCTTAATAATGATGATAATTTTTAATAAAAATTTTAATGGAATTTGGGAAATAAAACGAAACGAAAAAAAGGAAATCTGACAAAAATAGCTTTATAACTTTCCCCAAAGTTCTAAATGGTCAAATAGCAAGTGGCTATATAAATAAAGTTATATAAAAAGATAAAATATAGATTTTAAAATATATTTTTTTACTTAATTTTAATGCATTGTAAATTTTTCATCTTCAGGGTCATTGGTAGTTAGGTGGAAAATTTGGTGACATTTGGTTAAGTAGTTTCTGAGTTTATCGATAAACAGTCAAATTTTGATTTTTATATATATTAAGATAACAAGCGGGTGTACCCGGCTTCGCCCGGGTTTTATCCGAGTGGAAGTTTGCCTAGCGAATATTATTGATAATATATCTATATTAATAAAATGCAAATTTCATAAGTGGTGTTCGCTAAAAACTTTCGTTACAATGCATCAATTTCGACCAAATTTTCAACATTTATGTAAAACGAGATGGAGCAGGTTTTGCTTAACAACAAAATATTTTCCTAACTTTAACATGCGTAACTTCGCTGTTATCGATTAAATACAAAAAAAATCAACAGAGTTAATTTTATTTATATATAAATACAAAAAAATATCAGTAATTCATTCAACTCAATCTAAAAAAATATTCAAAACAAGCAATTTTAAGATAACACCATATGTAAAACAGTCGGCCAAGAAAACAACAACGATATTACATCTTTCTCACATATTCACACACAATCTTGATTAATAATTAAAACTAATCTTTAACATTGTTTATTATACTTCATAATATATAATATTCGTTAGGCAAACTTTCACTCGGATAAAACCCGGGCGAAGCCGGGTACACATCCGCTAGTATATATATATTATTGATAATAATATTCCGGAACACACAGAATATTATGATAATAATGATAATAATATTCGTTACGTTATATATTTTTATAATATATAAAATATATTTTTCGAGCAAACATATCCACTCTCTCTACTGAAAATATTTTAAAGAAGCTATATATAAATAAAAATATCTAAAGATAAACTACATGATCTTAGCCAAAAGGTCGAGAAATTATATTTTATATATAGAAATGACCTGGCTTCGTGTGTCTTCTGCTCGAGTGAAAGTTTCGCAGGTAGAATTTTGTTCCTAACTACTGAAAATTATTAACTGGTCTCGCTCGTGGTCTGTTTTAGTGAATATTCCCCCTGAAGAATTTTGTTTATGTCAATCAAGCATGATACAGAAATATTTTCATCATCATTTCTGACTAAAAAAATATTGTTGCTCAGTACCTGGTTAATTATAATTTTTCTTGGTTAAAGGGGGACAAAAACTCTTCCTGATTTAACTCTCTGTCCTCTTCAAATTTCAGCGAGATTAGTTACATATTGAGGGCG
>CP092886.1:99997305-100024820 GCA_030710605.1 Cordylochernes scorpioides
TGCATAGCCGACAAATATATATATATATATGTTCCCGGCTCGCCGGTTTTATCCTAGTTTGCCTAATGAACTTTTGTTAAAACGATTCTAGCAAACATCCAATCCCTATATTGAATCTACATTTGTCTATACTCTCGATAATTTGAAATTTTTTCCAGGTCCCTTTAAAAATACTCGATAAGTTGGATAAAATCAATATTAATTGGTCCACTCGGTAATTTGAAGTTGAAGGGATAGTATCTTGCCACAAACGAACATTTTTAAATAACTGTATTCAGCGAATGTACCCGGCTTCGCCCGGTTTTTACCCGAGTAAAAGTTTGCCTAACGAACATTTGTTAAAACGATTCTAGAAAACATCCAATCCACCTATATATAGATTTGTAAACGTATATAAATATTTTGAAAATAGAGCAATCCATACTTAATTCATTAGATATATATGATTATTATATGGATATATATTATATATTATTATTTGAATATTAAATCCAATATATGCCTTTTATTATCTAATGTATATAAATATTGTTATATGCGCGCGCATATGCGTTTGAATATATTTTTGAAACATAATTTTTTAAAAAACATTTATTAATTTTTAAATAAGATATTGTCACGTTTGTGGATTTTATAATTAATTATTTCTTTTTTTTTCAATGAATTATGTATATTAATTTGAAAATTCATTTTTGTTATCATCATAAAATACAATGTAATTTTTTTATATAAACAAACGATAATAAACAGCAATTCTTAGAAACATCCCCTGGACTTCGAGGATTAAGACCCTGGATGCCTTATCTTCAGATCACCTCCCAGTAATCCTAGAGCTGACCTGCCCGAAGGATGAATTCACGACTAGGGCTTGCCGACTCACTAACTGGGTACACTTCCAACAAGACTTAATTTCCAGTACGCCTCCTAGAATACCCTTGAAAACAGAAGCCAATATTGATTCAGCAGTGACCTTACTAAATGATAAAATCTACAACAGCTACTCAAAAAACACAGTTATATCATCCTCTTCATCAAAACAGAACCCCTCGACCAAGGCCTTGATAAAAGAAAAGAATAAAGCACGTAAGAGATGGCAAGCAACCTGGGATCCAGCCCATAGAGCCATTTATTTAAATTTACAGGGAAAAGTTAACAAAGCCCTCAAATCCGACTCCACCGAGAACTGGAATCAATTCATACACAAGATTGAATCAAGCCCAAAGGACTTCTGGAGAAAAACAAAACCCATCAGGAAAAAAACGGAAAGGATCTCAAGTTTAGTAACGAACGGCAAAACCTTATTGACCGACAAAGAAATCGGAAATGAACTTGCAGAACACTTCTCCAACCAGTTCTCCAAGGAAAAAGAAGAAGACCAACCAAATATTACTTATAATCACCAACAAGAAAAAATGCTCACAATGACGACACCAAATGAAGTCAAAGAAGTGATTAAATACTTAGCTAACCACAAAGCTCCTGGCCATGACAATATCACTCCGCAAATGGCCAAGAATCTTCCCATCAAATGGATTGTATTTCTAGCTGGAGTTTTCAACGCCGCACTGCACTTGTGTTACTACCCCAAAGTCTGGAAGCATGCTATCATAATTCCAATTCCAAAAAAATCCGCTAAATCCCCTGAAGATCTAAGACCTATCAGCCTCCTCCCCACCATCGGCAAAATTTACGAAAGAATTATTTTACGTAGACTTCAGATGTACTTGGACAACTCTAACTTGATCATCCCGCAGCAATTCGGATTTAGAAGGGGGCATTCAACAACTCACCAACTCATTGCAGTTCTGGACTACATCCAGATAAGAAGATCCCACAAGGAAGTGGTAGGTGCTGTCTTTCTAGATTTTGCGAAAGCATTTGATAGAGTTTGGCATAATGGCCTTATAAAGAAACTCACAAAACACCAGTTTCCAAGTGACATTATCAATTTTATGCAGAATTATCTACAGGGCAGGACATTTTCAGTCAAGCAAGGAAATTTTATAACTGAACCAAAGCCAATCCAGACTGGAGTACCTCAAGGCTCTATCCTCGGACCCTACCTTTTCAATATTTACATTAATGACATCCCACTGCACTCTAAATGTAAACTTAAGCTCTTCGCAGATGATACAGCAATTTTATTTAACTCTAAATCAGTCAACCTATTGGTTACTC
Organism: Cordylochernes scorpioides; assembly: GCA_030710605.1. Lineage (NCBI taxonomy): Eukaryota > Metazoa > Arthropoda > Arachnida > Pseudoscorpiones > Chernetidae > Cordylochernes > Cordylochernes scorpioides. The sequence goes on from CP092886.1 coordinate 99,999,484, forward strand.
AGCTTCAGAATTACCTAAATGACATAATCAAATGGTGCGATGAGTGGAAGCTAGACATTAACCCAACTAAGACTCAAGCAATAGTTTTTCCCCCAAGAGATAACAAAAAATTCAAGCCACAAACCAACCTGACAGTAAACTCAAGCACTATTAGTTGGGCCGACCATGCCAAGTATCTTGGTGTCACTTTGGATTCGAAATTAAAATTTAACCTACATGTCCAAAACACCATAAGAAAGGCAAAGATAGCCAAAATATCTCTATCAAGCCTGCTTAATTTTAAAAGTAATTTAACAACAAAGCATAAATTCACGTTGTACAAAACCTGTATTCTACCCATCATCACGTACGCACTACCAGTCTGGGGCAAATATATCACACCTACGGATAAAAAAAGAATAGATGCCTTCATGAGGATTTGCTTACGAACCACTATAGGAGCCCCATTCAATCTTTCAAACAAAATTCTCAAAGAAGATCTCAACCAGCCTAATATAGAAGAGATGTATCAAGACTCTGCGACAAGACTATTCTCGCAATTTCAAAAATCATCAAATCCAACTATACAAGAAATTGCTCAAAATCAAGGTGACCTCAGCCACCGAATCCGACGACCTGGACCCAATGGCTAGCTGACAGCCAAACACCCAACAACTGCCCTCCTGTAAGGTTCGGGGGACCACTCCAGCATTACAACTCGCCATGTGTAAATAATCTGGACAAGGTGACTCGCGAGCTGTGCTCGAATGTAACACCTGCAAATTGAGATGAAATAAATAAACAACAACAAAAACAATGTAATTTGCATCTTCATTATTATAAAACAACAACAAATTAAATTAACAATGTTAAAATATATTTTAACATTACATTTTAACATTTAACACAAAAACTTTACAATATTTTCTCTAAATATATATTAATATTGAAATGCCAAGTTTTTTACAACGTCTTTGGAATATCTATATATATATAAAATTGAATGTCTGTCTGTCTGTACTCTATAGATTCAAAAACCATACATCCAATCGACGTGAAATTTTGGGATATTATTAGGTATATCACCGGGAAGGTTTGTGAAAAATAATTTCATGAATATCTTGAATATCCTTAGAGTTATTTGCAGATTTCTATATTTAACTCGCAAGCAGCGCCCCCATTGTGACGATGATAACAAGTTTTCTTATCACTAAGTTTGTTATCTTAAATATTATTTATCAAAAGTAAGATTATCTCAGGATGACACGGCAATTTATTTGAGACAAAAATAATGATACAATTCCAAGGCGAAGATACTATTCCTTTAACTTCCAATTACCGAGGGAACCAATTAATATTGATTTTATTCAACTTATCGAGTATTTTTCAAGGGACCGGGAAAAATGTTCACTAGATAAAACTATGATTTTCTAATGTAGAAAATTAGGAAAGACAAAATTCAGGATGACACGGCACACAGGGACCGGGAAAAAATGTTCACTTTATCGAGAGATTCAAATTTACGAGTTTCAAATTATCAAAAAATATATAATTTTTTAAATAAGTTTTTAGAGAATTGTTTTAACAAATGTTAGCTAGACAAACCTTTCCTCGGGTAAAACCCCGGGCGTAGCCGGGTACGTCCGCTAGTCTATATATATAAAATTGAATGTCTGTCTGTCTGTTTGTTTGTTTGTACTCTATAGATTCAAAAACCATACATCCAATCGCCGTGAAATTTTGGGATATCGTTAGGTATATCACCGGGAAGGTTTTTGAAAAATAATTTCATGAATATCTTGAATATCCTTAGAGTTATTTGCAGATTTGTATATTTAACTCGCAAGCATCGCCCCCATTGTGACAATGATAACAAGTTTTCTTATCACTAAGTTTGTTATCTTAAATATTATTTATCAAAAGTAAGATTATCTCAGGATGACACGGCAATTTATTCGCGACAAGAATAATGATACAATTCCAAGGCGAAGATACTATTCCTTTAACTTCCAATTACCGAGGGAACCAATTAATATTGATTTTATTCAACTTATCGAGTATTTCTCAAGGGACCGGGAAAAAATGTTCACTAGATAAAACTATGATTTTCTAATGTAGAAAATTAGGAAAGACAAAATTCAGGATGACAAGGCACACAGGGACCGGGAAAAAATGTTCACTTTATCGAGAGATTCAAATTTACGAATTTCAAATGATCAAAATATATCTTTTTTATTTTTTAATAAGTTTTAGAGAATTGTTTCAACACACACACAAATGTTCGCTAGACAAACCTTTACTCGGGTAAAACCCCGGGCGAAGCCGAGTACGTTTTATAAGTTTAAAGAGAATTGTTTTAACAAATGTTCGTTAGACAAACATTCACTCGGGTAAAACCCGGGCGAAGCCGGGCACATCCGCTAGTTATCTATATATATAAAAATGAATGTATGTGTGTGTCTGTTTGTCCTTTATGCCTGACCAAACCACTCATTGGAACGCTATGAAACTTTGGGAAGTTATTTAGTATAGTACTGGGAAGGTTTCTAGCAAATAAAATTTTTGAAATAACTTTTCGCTTTAAAATAATCAAGATAAATATTCTAATTTATCTGTTATAATTCAACAATCTGCTCTAAATATTATCATGATGATACGATGATTTTGTAATGTAGAAAATTAGGAAAGACAAAATTCAGGATGAAACGGCAATTTATTTGAGACAAGAATAATGATACAATTCTAAGGCAAGATACTATTCCTTTAACTTCCAATTACCGAGGGAACCAATTAATATTGATTTTATTCAACTTATCGAGTATTTTTCAAGGGACCGGGAAAAAATGTTCACTTTATCGAAAGATTCGTTAGACAAACCTTTACTCGGGTAAAACCCGGGCGAAGCCGGGTACGTCCGCTAGTATTACTATATTTCTAATTAAATTTATTATACTTGGAACACATTTTAGCATTTTTACAATTTATAATTGTAATTTCACCAGAAACCGCGAGAGGCGCTGCTTGCGAGTGAAAGTAGAAAATTTGCAAATAAAATTGCAAAGAATATTTATTTCAAATCGAATCCAAACCAGAAATCTTCCCAGTAGTATATTAAATAACTTCCTAAAGTTCCACGGCGATTGGATAACCTTACCTTTTAAAAACATTCATCGTGTGAACAAACTAACATTCAACGTGTAAACAAACCATGTGTTAATTATTAACCAATCAAATTCATTTATCGTCGCGACCAGTGCGGCGCCAAGCGGTAAAAGGCTGGAACTATCGCATGTTGGTTTTTTATTTAAAAAAAAGCACATTAACTTTTTTAGTTTTTTCAATAGCCTATATGTTAAACAAAATCTCCAGCTACCTACATGCGAAATTTCATAATGATTAATTCAGTAGAATTTGCGTTACGTGATAACAAACATCGATTTTGGATTTCATTTTTCTAGATATAAGGATACAGAGATAATAAATCAGAGTGCTGAAAATATAACAGATTAATTAATATTTATCCTTATTTAAAAAAAAAAAAGAAAGGTTTTTCAAACTAATAATTAGATAGAAACCTTTCTGGTAGTATATTAAACAATTTCTCAAAGTTAAATTGCGATGAAATGAGTAGTTTGGTCCAGCATAAAGAAGAGGAATATAATCATTTTTTTCTATATGCATGATAATATTTAGAGCAGATTGTTGAATTATAACAGATAAATTAGAATATTTATCTTGAATATTTTTAGGCGAAAAATTATTTCAAAAATTGTATTTGCTAGAAAACTTCCCAGTACTATACTAAATAACTTCCCAAAGTTGCATGGCGTTCCAATGAGTGGTTTGGTCAGGCATAAAGGACAGACACACCACACACACACATTCATTTTTATATATATAGATGATCTGGCTTTGTGTCTTCTACTCGAATGAATATTTTCTGTTAGAGAATTATGTTTCTGCATACTAAAAGTGAACTCGCTTCACCCGTGGTCTCTGCTCTTTTGGAATTTTTTCCCCATATACTTTGTATCTGATTATCAAACATGATACAGCAATATTTTCATTATCATTTTCTGACTAAAAAACAACTATTTTTTCCCAGAACCTGTCAATTTCAATTTTTCTTGGCTAAAAATGCGATAATGCTGGAGGTTGCGAAAAGATTTTTTAAATAAATGTTCAAGCCAGGGAAGGAATTAGAAATCCAAATATTCATATTCCTATCTAAATCGTCCTTGGAATTACAAGCAAATAAATGAGAAAAGCCAATAAATATATTAATTTTATCTGTTATAATTTAGTCATCTAATTCCAATATCATCACGCATATATTTATATTCATTATATATATATATAGGTTTGTGTGTATCAATATACCACCATACATATTTCACGACACCTTTTTAAATAGTTCCCCTTTTTCAATTAGTATGTTGTTACACTTTTAACTATTTAATCAATTGTTCAATTATAATTCAAATTTTATACGTACCAACTATCCCCTAACAATAATCCACTGGGTGTCTCTAATTTTGTAATTTAATTCAATAAATTTAGGGTTCCCAAAAGCAACGAGACGCAGTTCTGTTAGTAACGGATTTTGCTTACGTCACTTCCGACCTCCCACGAGGAATTGACCAATCTGCTGCGAGCAGGCTTGCAGCTATTTAAGGCCAACGTCGTCTCAGTGATAAGGCTTTTTTTTTTGGACTGGCATATATACGACTAAAATTAGCGTGAATAATTGATTATAAAAAAAAACACTTTTAAAAAAAAAAAAGCTTTTATTTAAAATGCACTAAAAATACCAAAATAAATATTTCTGAAGTATTGCTTTTTTTTCTGAAGGTACCATTTAACAAATAAAATAATAGACTTAGAAATAAAAGCGGTGGGGTACAATAATAATAAATTTGATATCAATGTGATTTTATATGAAGAAAAAGATTAGCAAGAATATGCCTTTCATTAAATTTATACCTATTTGCTGCTTAAATGATTATCACCCCCCACCGCTTTTATTTCTAAGTCTATTATTTTATTTGTTAAATGGTACCTTCAGAAAAAAAAGCAATACTTCAGAAATATTTATTTTGGTATTTTTAGTGCATTTTAAATAATTTTTTTTTTTTAAAAGTGTTTTTTTTTATAATCAATTATTTAAAAAAAAAGCTTTAATTTAAAATGCACTAAAAATAACAAAATAAATATTTCTAAAGTATTGCTTTTTTTTTCTGATGGTACCATTTAACAAAGAAAATAATAGACTTAGAAATAAAAGCGGTGGGGTACAATAATAATAAATTTGAGATCAATGTGATTTTATATGAAGCAAATTATTAGCAAGATTATGCCTTTCATTAAATTTATACCTATTTGCTGCATAAATGATTATCATCCCCCACCGCTTTTATTTCTAAGTCTATTATTTTATTTGTTCAATGGTACCTTCAGAAAAAAAAAGCAATACTTCAGAAATATTTATTTTGTTATTTTTAGTGCATTTTAAATAAAAGCTTTTTTTAAAATATGTTTTTATAATTAATTTCTTTAAATATATATTAATATTGAAATGTCCAGTATTTTTTACGTCATTGGAATATTATATTACTAAATTCTCAAATTAAATTTATTATACTTGAAAACATTTTAAGCGTTGTTACAATTTATAAATATAATTCCACCAGACGCCACTAGAGGCGCTGCTTGCGAGTGAAAGTAGAAAATTCGCAAAAAAAAATTGCAAAGAATATTTATTTCAAATCGAATCCAAACCAGAAATCTTCCCAGTAGTATAGTAAATAACTTCCTAAAGTTTAACGGCGATTGGATAATCTTACCTTTTAAAAACATTCATCGTGTGAACAAACTAACATTCATCGTGTAAACAAACCACGTGTTAATTATTAACCAATCAAATTCATTTATCGTCGCGACCAGTGCTGCGCCCAAGCGGTAAAAGGCTGGAACTAACGCTTTTTTATTTTTTATTTTTAAATAAAGCACATTAAATTTTTTAGTTTTTTGAATAGCCTATATGTTAAACGAAATCTTCAGCTACCTACATGCGAAATTTCATAAAGATTTATTCTGTAGATTTTGCGCAACGCGATAACAAACATCGATTTTGGATTTCATTTTTATAGATATAAGGATATATATATAAATGAATGTATGTGTGTGTGTCTGTCCTTTATGCCTGACCAAACCACTCATTGGAACGCGAAGAAACTTTGGGAAGTTATTTAGTATAGTACTGGGAAGGTGTCTGAAAAATAATTTCTCGAATATCTCGAATATCCTTAGAGTTATTTGCAGATTTGTAGATTTAACTCGCAAGCAGCGCCCCCATTGCGACGATGATAATAAGTTTTTTATCTATAAGTTTTATTATCACTAAGTTTATTATCTTAAAGATTATTTATCAAAAGTAAGATTTCTACCTATTAATTGCGCACAAGTCAAAGTTAGTTATCGAGTTTTTTTCAAGGGACCGGGAAAAAATGTTCACTAGATAAAACGATGATTTTGTAATTAAGAAAATTAGGAAAGACAAAATTCAGGATGACACGGCAATTTATTTGAGACAAGAATAATGATACAATTCCAAAGCATGATACTATTCCTTTAACTTCCAATTACCGGGGGAACCAATTAATATTGATTTTATTCAACTTATCGGGAAACGGGGACCGGGAAAAATGTACACTTTATCGAGAGATTCAAACTTACCAGTTTCAAATTATCAAAATATATCTATTATTATTTTTTATAAGTTCATAGAGAATTGTTTTAACAAATGTTCGTTAGACAAACCTTTACTCGGGTAAAACCCGGGCGAAGCCGGGTACGTCCGCTAGTTAAGGAATAAAAGGAAAATTGATTCTGTTGAACCAGAAGAAACTTCTATGAATGTAAAGACGGAGGCGGGTACCCAGGTAAGCAACTATTTTGTTTAACATCTGCCAAGAAACCCTTCCATTTTCTCCGGGGAGGGTCGTGAAGATCTACAAAAATGGTTAAAAGGGTATGAACGTGTGGCAAGGTACAACCATTGGGACGAAACCCTTTGTCTTACTAAAGTTTATTTTTATCTGTCTGGAACTGCTCTCAAATGGTTTGAGAACAACGAAGAAAGCATACAGACTTGGAAGGAATTCACATCTCAATTAGAGAATGTGTTCGGAAAAAAAGAAAATTTAAAATGGCAAGCGGAGAAGAAACTTAAAACACGGGCCTAACTAAAAGGTGAGAGTACCGAATTTTACATCCAGGATGTCCTGTGCTTTGGCAAAGAGGTTGATCCTCAAATGAGCGAGGAAGATAAAATCTCACACCTCATGAAGGGGATAGCTGAGGAGCTTTATCAAGCACTCCTACCGAGGGATGTACAGAGCACCGAGTAATTCATTACAGAATGTCGCCGTGTCGAAGCGCTCCGTTGTAGGCGAGTTACTCCAACCAGGTACGAGCGCCTACCAAATGTAGCCTCTCTCTGTGACAAGGATGAAGGAGAAAATATGTCATCGCTGATCCGAAAAATTGTCCGCGAGGAGATACAGCAAGCATTGCACTCTCCTCAAGAGGAGCCTAAAATCGCTGCCATTGAAGATTTAGTGAGGGAAGAGATTGTAAAGACCTTGGCGCCTACATCAAAACCTACAATAATTTTCCCCCAAGCACCCAGGCCGGAATCAAATCCTAGATTCGAGGCTCAACCTAAAACTCTCTGTCCTACAACTCAGTATCAGAAACAAGGAAGAAGACGCGATATCAATGAATGGCGGACAACTGAGGGAAAGCCAATCTGTTTCTACTGCGGACGCCCAGGTCACGTCGTCCGCTATTGTCGCGATAGGAAGAGACACAATGAGGAAATTAGAAATGAATATTTCCAAAGAAGCAAGACGCAAAGGTATTCTACAACTCTCGAGCCGAATCTCAAGAGCCCAACGACGAATCATCAAGGGAAAATTTCACTCGCTACCGAAGCCCTATCCCATATCCCGGTCGAAACAGACATTTCTCACATGCTATAAGATCTAGTTGGACGCCCGCCATGAAAACTAGATGATAGACCATATTGGAGGTGAGGCTGCAAAGTTAGAAAATCCTCCCTTGCCGACCACAGTAGAAATGAGAAAAAACTACATTGACGTAAATATAGACCTGCCAAGCCCTCATGAAGAAGATATCTCAACTGAAAGAAGACATCCACCACAATCACCTGAAAATATCCCTGGCCCTATTACTAGTTCTTGAGACTGACGACGTAAGTCTTCTTCTGAGCATCGGGTCGATGCTCTTTATAGGAGGAGGCTATGTGGCGAATAAATATAATTTATATTTATTATTTTATTTAATTATTCAATGAAAATATTTGAAGCAGATTTATTATTTTATATTTGAAAATCAGATCTCTTTCTCTCATTTAGTTGCCTAGCTTGCTTGCTCGATATTCTCTAGCTGTAGATAGTTGGGGTTAATTTGTTAATATTTTTCGACTAGTCGCCGTGACGTCATCAATAAATACTTTCACACCTTCATATATACAATTACTTGATTTATACGCTACAATATTTAATTATTTTAAAAATATTTTTAATTCACAGAGAGAAGGGTGATGATAAGTAGTTGTGAAGAAATGTAGGGAAGTCGGTTCACAAAACACTGAGCGAGATTCGGTAGAAGAATTCGCCGTGATGATTCTTTGTGGGCTGTTGCAAGGATTTAAATAAGATCACTAAATAGCAGAAAGGAGGGGGTAAAAATCTCCTTCTAACTAACTTTATTTAATACATATTAAGAGGACAGATAAATTTATTTAGGCTCCATACAACGAAGACCAGGGATGATATAGACAGTAATGTCCTTGCATCCCGCACAAATCAGTAGTTAGAAGTTTAAATAAATAGTAAAAGAGAAAACATAATAAATCAGCAAGCTAAGAGGGGTATTGCTAAGTAAAGTTTTATATACAGAAGGCAAAGAGGTATCTAGAATCGAAGATAGGTAGTAAAGTGAAGATATACTGAACCAGCAAGTTAAGAGGGGTGTTGCTGAAAGAAGTGGAATATATAAAGACAGCATGGAACAAAAAATAATAATAATAAAAGGGAGGTAGAAATCTATGGAGGGCTGTTAATTAATGGCTGCCTAACTATTGTGGTATATACAGAGTACAAATAACAAAGACATATAAGAGAGAGCAGCTATATAGGTATAGAGGATTTGTACATGTAAGGAGGATCTTATTCTAGGACGTATAAGGTAAACTAAACTAAACATGAAAGGTCTAGACAACTCCATGATAATGGGAGAGAATTTAATGTGGTTAATAGCAGTATATGTGGTAGCATAGTGGAAAACCATATTCCCAACAGATGTATTCTTATTGAAAGTATGTATTTTAAATAGTATATGCAGAACCTAAAGCTGGAGAATGCTAGGTGATCATGCAGCCTCAGTGTGTAAACCCTTGTGTTTTGGTCATGTTTTTATGGTTTCCTGACGCTAATGCGTGAACTATCTATTATTAAAGGCCTATTATTTAAATTCTCATATACTGTGTCTTAAAGTATATGTATATGTTGAGTATGGTCGATACAAAGACGCAAAATATGTAATATGCAAATCATGGGGTAGGCGGTTTCGATTCTTATCGAGTCATCAGAAACGGCCGCGTCATCATAACAAGTGACTTGTTATTTAATAAGTGCGTTTGAACTTTTTTTTTTTTTTTTAATGTCGAAATACTAAAACATTTTAAAGATGTGTTATTTATATGTTTATAAAACGGTACACACGAACTATAGGGAATTTGAAAAGAGGATTCAACTGTACCATAGTTATAAAACCGGAAAGAACGTGTCCTATTAATCCCGAATCTGATTGAGTACATGGGAATTTATTAAATTGTACGTGAATACTCCTGATATATACTAGTTTATCTATACTTTGTCCATTTTTGAGTAAATTATGTGTATAGTTTTATTACCTGAACCAAGACTAGAGAGAAAATGGAGAGCATACTTGTTTGCAGACCTATCCAAAGTGAATATATTGACCACACATGTTTTAGTGCCGATCCAAAATAATGTACCCCTTAAAAGTGGAATCAGGGTGGAAAACATGTGATATATAGAGAGGAGAAACTACTTATAAACTCAATTTTGGAAGAATCCTTAATTTTTGGGGTATGCATGTGGCGAGACAGGTCAACAGCTGGTATATTTGAAGGGGTTTAAATATTTTGCGGGATAGAGTAGGTTAATGATGATAAAGACGCAGATGGACCTTCCTTATATTACGATGAAAGTGTTCAATGATGAGTAGGGGGTATAGATCCTTTGAGAATGCTACGGCGATTTCTGAGAAGGTTGTCAGAGCCTTCCTATGATCTGATAGTAGATGTGGTTTGTTTGGATTAGGCTTCTTAAGGCACCTTGGTCTGCTCGAGTCCAGAAGAGGACACGCCAAAAGGAAATGGTCAGAGTCAGGGTTCGCGTATCCGCACCTGCAGGGGGATGGGGTTTTTATTTTAAAGCGTTGAAAGTAGTTAGAGAAGGGGCCATGGCCTGTTAGGATGGAGTTAAGGGCGCTGGAAGAGTAGATCCTGTCCGCCTTGACAAATTTGATCCAATTGTACAGGGATCTACCCTTGAGGGAGGCATCCCAAGATGTTTGCCAATCTGAGATCGCTTTTTTGCGGGCGGAGTATTTAAACCATGATTTAGGGGTGGGGATAGGGACGTATGGGGCGGGATATTTAAATGCAAGTCTAGCCAGGGAATCCGCCATTTCATTGCCCTCTAATCCCACATGTGCCTTGACCCAGTGGAAAGACACTGTTTTGCCCGAGTTAATAATATTATTAACAAGAATCTTATTTCTCATTACCGACCAGCTTTTAGTGTATGGACTAGCCAGTGATTCAAGGGAAGATAGGCTATCTGACGCTAACGTGATTGATTGGTGCGGTTGTTCTAAAAACCATTCAAGAGCCTTGTATATTGCCAAGCATTCTGCTTGAAAAACCGAATTTTCTTCTCTGAGAATGTACGATTTTTTCAGCAGAGGGATATTTCTGGAATATAGGCACCAACCAGCCCCCACCCCATCATCAGACTTTGAGCCGTCAGTGTAGATGGTAAGAGATGATGAGTCTGGAATGGATTTATCATAGGTAATGAGGTGGACCTCTGCTGGATGGCAGTACCATTGTAGAGGGGGTGAGTCAACCTGTTCTGGAGTGGGATCTGTATCCATATCAGAGCCTGGGCGTATTAATTCCGCCCTCTTGGATTCGAGCGTTAGGATATTGTTAATAGGTACCAGGCCTGATAGGACCAGTGCGGCGTCAGTACTAAGAGTGTTGTAGCCCCTGCATATAGCTAGAGCGAATGGTCTCTGCGCTGAGCTAAGGATCTTGTGCGTCAAGCTGTTGTTTTCCTGTCTCCACCAAACCGAGGCGGCATAGCAGATGATTCTTTCGAAGCCTGCTTTATAGAGTCTTTTTGTGACCAAAGGCGCCAGGCCGCGGTTCTCCCTCGTCAGTCTTCTCAATTCCATTCCCTTGGATAGAACTTTATCCCTTATGGATTTTGCGTGATCGACCCATGTTAGGTGTCTATTAAATGTTACCCCGAGGAATTTCAGGGTATTTTTAAAGAGAATATGGTTGCCGTCCATTCTTATAGCTGGGTTTCTGACGCCTCCTTTTCCCGCACCTTTGTTTCGGCCTGCAGGAGCGACATATAAGGCAGCGCTTTTTTTCGGGGCGATATTTAGTTTTCTCGAGGTTATCCAGGTATGGAGGGTCTCCAGAGCTCTGTTGGTAATATTTTCGACCTTAACGCGGCTTGTGCTTGTGCAAATGAGAAGCAGGTCATCCGCATATGCTATTGTATGGACGTTTTCATCTTTAAGGATACTAAAGATCGGGTCCATATATAGGATCCAGAACAGAGGGCCACTATTGCTGCCCTGTGGACAGCCTCTTGTGATTTGTAACGGGTCAATAAGACTCTGTGGGCTAGCGTCTGAGGATACCTTTCTGGAGCACAGGTAGCTGTGTATCATAGTCCTGAGATAAGGGGGGACTTCCTTTTCCTTTAGGGATTCTCTGATGATATCCCAAGAGGCGTTGTCAAACGCTCCTTCGATATCCATAGAGATGACTATCGAGTGGTTATTAACCAACCTAGATTTGTGTAGGATGTCCTTAACTTTCCTTAGGGCCTCTTCACACGATTTACCCCACCTAAATCCAAATTGAGAGTCGTTTAGACGGTTCGTGACCTGTAGATGATATGTAATCCTGTTGACAATAATTTTGTCGAGGATTTTCCCCAATAAGTTCAGGAGGGTGATAGGTCTCAGGGAGGTTATGTCCCGAGGGTCTTTGTCTTTTTTCTGTAGAAATATAATGTGACCAATTTTCCAGGCTTGTGGGAAGTAACCCAGGAACAGGCAGGCGTTATATAGGTTATTAAGTATCACGGGGTGTTCGTCATTAAGGAATAGTATGGGGTTTCTCATAATACCGTCAGGCCCAGGGGCCTTTTTGTGACCCATTGTCCTGATGGCACTGGATATTTCCACCATGGAGATGAGGGGATAGTAGTGTTGCTGGCCTGAGTCTTGTAACTCAAAGGGTGTTGTATCTGTGTCACTTGTTGTGTCCAGATACTTTTGGGAGATAAAGTATGCAAAAGTATCGTCAGCTGTTTTGGTTAATTCCCCGTTGGTTTTTCTAAAGGAGTGAAAGGTTGTTGGCCTAAGCTTCTTCCCACTGATGATTTTGTATGGACCTGTAAACGGATTGGATGTTGTGATAGTTTCGAAATGTTTTTTGTAAAATGAATTTTTGGCCCTCCTGATTGCTTTTTTATATATGGCCAGAGCTACCCTAAACCTTTGGACCCTGTTAAGTCTTAGTGTTGCGTCGTTATCTGTGGCTTTGTATAATCTTTTAAGAGCCATTGCCTTATTTTTTAATGTTTGGAGATTCTCATTCCACCAAGGGTTGTGTCTTTCTTTGTATCTTGGAGGGTTGAGAGTTTGTTTATTTATTTTTTTACAAGAGGAACCAATGATGTTTGTTAGTAAATTTATGTATTCATCTAGGTTGCCAGTATTGCAATTCTGTGGGTTAATTATGGGTAGGTTATTGATTTGTCTATTAAGTAGGTTCACGAAACGTTGCCTCTTAGCGTAATTAACGTTAAACCTGGGTCTATCCAGGGGGGTGTTTCTTGGCTGTCTGGTGTAGTGAGTTTTAAGAGAATGCTAACATGATCGCTAGTGCTTAAAAATGGTTCTGCTGTCCACGAGAGGGACTGTGAGATGTTGAAGGAGGAGAATGTGTGGTCAATATGAGACAAATGTCTTGTATTGTCAAAGGTAGGGCGAGATATATCCGAAATTATTTCTAATTGTTTTGTGTAAACAAAGTCGAGTAGTTTTTCTCCTCTAAGGTCGTTGTGATTGCCACCAAAAAGACTGTTGTGAGCATTGAAGTCTCCCATTATTATGTGGTTATCTAGGCCTACCTTGTTACATGCAGCCTCCAGGTCATCTAAGAGAGTGGAGAAGGCGCTGTCCTCTTGCGTGGGGTCCACAGGGGGCACGTAGCAGTTGGTGATGAAGGTGGATCTTCCCTCTTTTAGGATTTGGATGGTGGAAGTATGTGTGGAAGTATGAACGCAGAAACTGCGTACCATGGGGTTGATAAAAATCAGCGACTTGTTATCATGGCTTGAAATCCTCTGCCACGTCATTTTGTATCGGTCATCATTAGGTGGAGGTTCTTGTATCAAGATTAAGTCGGCGTCACCAAGGGCGGCGTGATGCAGGAGATTATCCATACTGATATAGCTCCTGCCCAGGTTTTGAGAAAAAATGTTCAGGCTAGACATGGTATTATTATTAAGTTTTTGTGCCTTTTTATTTACTCTCATATTTTTGAATCCTGGCATTTTGTGGAGTATTCTCTCAATTTGTTAAAGTCTAAAATGTTTTAGTGCCGAGACCTTGTTCTTGTAGCATTGACATTTATATGCCATTGAGTGATGGTTAGTGTCAAGTTTCAGAGCTGGGTTGGCAATGTTGGCCTTGGTGCAATTGACGCACTTGGGTGCTTCTTTACAATTGGCGCTCTGATGGTCTGAAGCCCCGCAGTTCAGGCATAATGTTTCCTCTTTTTGACAGACCTTCGTTCCGTGAAAGCCAGCGCATTTACCACATCTCCGTGGTGAGAAGTCTTCCGTCCAGCTAAGGGAGGTCCAGTTCCTATGTAGCCTAAGCAGGCCATTTTCCAGGGTTGAGGCAGTCTTCAGTGAGGTGAAGGAATCTCCATCAATTGTGGCGAACCAGGTGTTCCTGTTGAATCTATCTTCGTGGTGCCTGAAAGGTCTGATGTCGATATTCGGGAGGCTGCTCATTTTTTTTAACGTAATTAATTAAATCTTCCCTGTTCATATCCTTGTTAATTCCGATCAATTTTATGACCGGAACTGGCCCTTTTGGTATCTTGACTATCAATTTTGAGGCATCTACAGATTTCATTAGAATGTCTCCAATTTTTTGCGCATCCTTCAACTCAGGGACCTCAATTAGGCACCCTTTGTTTTTGAGGGTCGATAGTTTGGCCCTACTTATCCCTAGTTCAACTAGGGGGACACGTTTCTTTATTATTGCCTGCAGGTCGGTATGGTCAGGATGTTTTGCATCTACAGTGACCCTTCCTTTCATAACATTGTGATGGGGCCGTTCGTTGTGCTGAATGGTCCTGGATGAAGTTGTAGGGTTATTATGTTTAAGCTCCTTCAGCTCCTTCGCGAGGTTAGAGATCGTCTTTTCTTCTAATTCTTTTATGGATTCCTTTATACCTGACTGGTCCGGTAAGCTAACTATTTTGGAGCAATTCTCCAAAATCTCCGCTGAACAAGACGACATAACTCCTTTTATGTTGGAGACCTCCATAGCGAGGCTCTCCAGACGGGACATAATTGTTTCATTTTTTGATTCAATCAGCGAATCTATTTCTAAAACTTTAGAAGAAAATACTTTTTCTATCTTGCTCTTGCATTTCCTTTCTGTCTCTTTAAGCAGTGGCACCACTATTTCATCGATCCCGCCCTGTACTGATTCTTGAATCAAATTGGCTACCTCGGCGTTTTGAGACCCAAAACCTTCATTTAGGGTCTTTTCGAACCTATCGCACTTTTCGCCTAGTTGCTTCACCTCTGAAAAGGTGGTTTTTACATTGTTTTCTATGGTTTGCATGTTCTTTGACGTTCTGTCAATGCGCTCATGAATGACAAGTTGTCCTATATCCTGGGGCATGGACTCTAGGAGAGCTTTCGCATTAGTAACAGTAGATTTAAACAGTCTTTTAATGTTCGCATCTTCCAGCATTTTAGGTTTCAAGGCCACGATGTCTTCTAAGTTCTCCATGAAGAGGACAAAAGACGGAAATACCGATTGGACCTTGGTGATAAGGCGCTTGTCCATTTTTTTTTTTTTAATTTGGCAAATATATATTAAATAAAATATAAGTATATTAGTAGTCGCTATTGAGCGAATAAATCCTTCTATGTTCTGGGGTAGGTTTCAAAGTTAAAGTATAGAAGATTTACCTTCTTCCAGGAGAAGGTCTTGATAGGTGTTTACTCGTCGAGAGCTGGGTGAAGACTGTATATTAAGAGGACAGTGGAAAACACGCGACTGGTGGGTAGCAAACCAAGCCGTGTTCTGATGTTTATGTTGGCGGCTCCTTTGATGCAGGCAGACGCCGCCGTGTTTACAGTCGACACTTGAGCTCGTCTGGGCTGGATCTGTCTGGATCTCCACCATTCCACACACACTCCCACCTGTTTTTATCTAGGCACACAGAAAAACACAAATAATCGTCCAATCGGTTGGGTTTACAAATGGTTCTTCCCGATCTAGTCTGTATTTTTGCAGTTTTCTCTTTATCGTTCAACAAACGCGAAGAAGCTTCTGTTGATGATATTTCCAAGGGATTATTTTCTGAATAGGTCTTAGGAAGGTTCCTACTGCGGTTTTCACCTTCACTAATCTATTCACTCCATCTCTTCCAAATAATATCTCCTCGATCACGGCTAATGGCCAGAAGTTACGTTTTTTGTTGTCCATACCAACTAGGACAACATCCCCAGCCTGGAGTTTTGGATTGTAAATGCGTCTGTTTCTCTGGACCAGGAGGGACAAATATTCCTTCCTGAATCGTGATTTCAACTCCTCCCTCAGCTTGTTCAAATAGCGCAGTTTCTGTGTCGTTGGATTAGATCCCATATTCTGGCACTCGGGAAACTCGACATCTGTCTGTTCTTGTAGAAACATGGAAGGTGATATTGTCACAAGATCATTCGGATCGTCGCTGACATAAGTCATGGGCCTTCCATTCATCACTGCCTCTGCATGACACAGCAGGGTCATCAATTGTTGATATGTTAATGTTGATGTTCCAAGCATTCTTTTTAGTATGTCTTTGAGGGAACGAATCAATCTCTCCCACCATCCACCCCACCAGGCAGCAGTGGGCGGGATGAATTTCCATTCAATACGTTTCACTTTCCCGTCGTTAGAAACGCGTTCCCAATCAATCTTTTTAAAGAAGTTATTGGCTCCTACAAAATTTGTTCCGTTGTCGCTGAAGATGGTGGATGGACGTCCTCGTCTCTTGATGAATCTCTCCAGGGCCATTAGGAAATCTTCTGTGCTGAGAGATATTACCAGTTCCAAATGTACACAGCGGTACACAGCACAGGTGAAGAGAACAACCCAGGTCTTGGTCTGATCTTTCAGATAGAGCGGGCCCGCCAGATCAATCCCTACCACCTCGTATACCTTGGCGTTATGTACTCGAGTGGCAGGTAATGGAGCGTCTTCCACCACAACGGGTTAAGCGGAGAAGCGGCGACATGTGACACATCTTCTCACTATTTTCTTAATGGTCTGTCTCGCTTTTACTATCCAATATTTTTCCCGAAGTTTGTTCATCAAAAATTGTACACCAGCGTGGCAATTCTCAACGTGTGAATCACATATCATTTGTTCAATCAACGGATGAGTCCCATGTAATAGTACTGGCAAACGGAAGCCATATTCGTCGCTGCTGTAAATCAATTTTGTTTTCACAAGCAGGATTCCTTCTACTTCACATACCTTCAGACCAGGTATAGAGTGGCTAGAGAAACACTCGGCCTGAACTAATTTCAAAAGCGCCAGCTCCGCTTCATCGATCTCCTTCACAGAAAGTTCGCCCTTTACTTTCGTTTAAGATCGGAGGTTGTTGATGAACCTTCTAATCCACGCCATCATCCGCACATTTTTTATGAACGAGGAGAAATATTTCATGTACCAATGATCGGTACTCTTAACTGTTGTCACAACAGCAATCTTCTTTCTTTCCGCACAGATTTCTTCTTCATTCAGGTCTTTATACCTGGAAGGCCAAAATTCTTCGGAGAGTTTTAACCAGGAAGGGCCCTCCCACCATCTAGACTGTATCAGTCGGGAGAGGCTACATCCTCTGGAGGGTAAATCAGCTGGATTGCATTCGCTAGGAACATATCTCCAATTTCCAGGATCACTAAGTCTGCATATCTCCTTCACGCGATTCCCGACAAAGGTACCCCACTGATCATCGCGTTTTATCCAAGCGAGGGCTGTTGTGGCATCAGACCAGAATACATTTTTGATATCTTTTAACTCTAGAGCTTCAATGATCATCTTGTTTAATCGTGCTCCTACAACACAGGCTAAAAGTTCAAGTCTTGGTATCGTAGGTCTCTTGAGAGGAGCGACTCGAGACTTAGCCGCCATCAAATGCACTTCAACTTTGTCACCAACCCGAGTCCGAAGGAAGACCACAGCAGCATAAGCTTCACTACTAGCATCAACAAACGTGTGTATCTGCCAGTCCTTCTGCGGTACCATCAATGGATTGAAATTCCTAGGAATTGCCACGCCTTTGTGCAGCTGAAGGTCGTCGAACCATAGGCTTAGTTCATCCTTGTAGTGACGGTCCAATTCATCGTCCCATGCCAACTTTAGAGTCCAAGCTTTTTGCAATAGAATTTTAGGCTTTATTAATATTGGGCTCAGAAATCCAATAGGGTCATATATCTGAGCTAAGCAGGACAGGATACTCCTTTTGGTTATCTTGGGGGGTATGGCTACGGGAATTTCACATGACAAACAATCTTCCCTTTTATCCCAACATACACCAAGCACTTTAGATATCTCTGCTCTTTCAAAGGGGTAAGTATCGGAGGCCACGTCCAGGCTATGCTCCCAACGGCTTAGCTCCAACCTAGCATTATCCATGATGGACGTTGCGGTCAATTTGAGATCTTGTAACTCTTCAAAAGAGTTCACGCTTGTGACTAAATTGTCCACATAAAAGGATTTCTGCAACCTCTGAGCTAACGGTTTATGTTCAGGTCGAACATTAGACAGGTGGTATTCTATTACTGCCCCCAAAATGAAAGGACTACCGTTAACGCCGAAAACGACACGTCTATGTCTAAATACTTCTGTCTTTTCTCTATTTTGGGAATACCACAGAAAACGCAGGTAATCTCTGTCCCTTTCATTCACCTCAATCTGAAGAAACGCTTTCTTAATGTCTGCCACGACATCAAACTTGCCATTTCTAAACCTTAGCATAAGGTTGGGAATCATCTCTATGAGGTTAGGTCCTTTTTCAAGGCAGTCATTTAAAGATGGGGATCTATAGACCTTGCTAGAAGCATCAAAGACAGGCCTGATAGGCGTAGTCCCACTGGAGAGTTTCACCACAGGACGATGAGGCAGGTAGAAGGCCTCAGCGTCGTGTTGTTCAGCTGGGACTTTCTCAATTATCCCATCATCCAACCAGCCTCGGAAAATATCATCATAGTCCTCATAAAGATTCAAAGAGATTAATTTCTTAGTCGTCTGTTCTAATCTCTTCATAGCAACCTCCCTGTTGTCCGCGATTTTAGCTTTCTCTACAGTCCACGGGAGGGAAACAACATATCTTCCAGAGACAGAATGTTGGACTGTTTTTAGAAAATGCCGACGCGCCAGTGCGTCTCTCTGATCTCTCTGTTTAACCTCAATAGGATCCATAATGCCAAGAACATCGAGATTCCACAGATTGGTTATACTGCTTTCCGAAATTGTCATCGTTGTAACATGACGAGCGAGTGAAACGTCACTACCTGGCTGACATTCTCCCATTAAAGTCCATCCAAAACGCGTCTGCGACGCAGTCAAGCCATTTGACAAAACACAAGATTTCATCATGAAAATAGATCCCAATACATCGCATCCTAGAAGTATTTCAATTTCCATGTCATCCTTTCCAATATCAGGAACCCAGATTTTGCGGGCTTTGAGTTCTTTCAACCATGGCCCGCGGCTCAATCTTGGTAGGCTACCACAGATTTTTTGTTGGTCAAGAAGCTTCGCTACCATCTTAAAATTCCCCGATGCATGACCCAAATTGACTCTGTATTCTTGGTGGACACTTTCACTAGTATGACCGCCAAACACCACATGTTTAAGTGATTCCTGGCCAATGGGAGATAGTCCGAGATCCTGGGCAGTATTAGACAAAATATAGGATCGTTGGGAACCTGTATCAAGGAGGGCACGCACTACTTTCGCCGAAGTCGCACCTTCGACCTTAATCTTCAGAGTCTGTAGCAAAATCAGAGACGAAGCGCTAAGACCGGAGAATGAAACTCCGTTTTCAACTGTAGGAGAAACGTCACAGTCTTCCACCTGTTCCTTGTCTTCATCCGCTGACTCTCGTCCAGGAGCATTAAGAGGGCATAAAATATCAAGGTGCTTCTTCTTACATCGAATACATTCAGTTATGCGCCTTCTACAATTAGAAGAGATATAACCTGGTTGGAGGCAGGAGAAACAACATTTAGCGTTTTTAATACGCTCTCTTCTTTCTTTAATGCTCATTCTGCGCGCAGCAAGACATTCTGTGTTTTTATGATCTTTATTACAAAGGATGCAATTCTGGGCACGTCCAGCAAAGAGTCCAGAGGCCGTAGGTATCTTAGCAGGATGTGATTGTCTGCCCACGTTTCTATCTTGTTTCAGAGATCTAAGTCCAAACTTGGATCCAGCTAAGGCTCTGTCTTGTTCTGCTGCAGCTTCCTTTTGGAGAAACTCCATAATTAGGTCAACTCTAGTTTGAGTCGAATCATTGGCATCAATCTTGACATCATGGAGGGGGCTTCTTTGCCAAGCCTTCATGAGTTCCTCTGAGAGACATGCCTCAATCATTGGAAATATAAATACAGACATCTGTCTGGCCTCAATCTTTAAGGATTCCAATGCTCTCAAATGAGTCACCAACTCATCATAAAACGAAGTCACCTTCAACTGTTGTTTGGAGGAGCAATCGAGCATAAGGCGGATAAGGTCCCTGACATAGACCTGTTGCAACAGTTCAGGCCTTCCGAATCTTTCTGTCAAAGTTTCTATAACTTTGGGGTAATTCTCGGCAGTCAGGGGGTAACTATTAACCAGTTTACTAGCTCTGGTTCCCGGCGACATAAATGTACAAGATATTGAAACTTGTCGCTGTCTTCTAAACTAGGATCGACATGTATCTTGTTGAACTGTGCCCACCATCCCAACCAATCTTTTATTTCTCCTGTAAACTTCTTTAATTCTATCTTGGGTAGTTTTACAGTTCTATGGTGTGAGCTAGAAGCGAAGCTCACTTCACTGGTCGTGGGACTGGATGCAGTGATCCTGGGTTCAACAAGAGCGAGACATTTTTTATATATCCTTTTATATCTCTGGGTATATTGCAAGGCTTCCTCATCGTCTTGCTCTAGTTCCTCTTCGCTAACGTCTGAAGTTAGCATGAAGTCTCTTATCTTGCCTTGGATCACAAGAAGCTCACTGTGAGTTTCTTCAATGATCTCTCTATTACATTCAATGTCCTCTACAAGTATCGGTGGAGTACCTGACAGAAACTCTTCTGTCGTCTTCAAGCAGCGAGTTAGTCGCTTTCTAAGTACATTTCTATGTCTTTTTAAAATTTCCATTTTTCAAAAAACACTATAAACAGAGGGTGAAACAAAAGGTACTTATCTTAAGTCTTGAACTTGTACTCCGCCGTTAATCCACTTGATCTTGCCTTGTCAGAAGCCCACCCGCGGGGACGCCACTTTGTGTAGAAATGTAGGGTAGTCGGTTCACAAAACACTGAGCGAGATTCGGTAGAAGAATTCGCCGTGATGATTCTATGTGGGCTGTTGCAAGGATTTAAATAAGATCACTAAATAGCAGAAAGGAGGGGGTAAAAATCTCCTTCTAACTAACTTTATTTAATACATATTAAGAGGACAGTGGAAAACACGCGACTGGTGGGTAGCAAACCAAGCCGTGTTCTGATGTTTATGTTGGCGGCTCCTTTGATGCAGGCAGACGCCGCCGTGTTTACAGTCGACACTTGAGCTCGTCTGGGCTGGATCTGTCTGGATCTCCACCATTCCACACAGTAGTAGTAACATAAAGGTAACCCAGGCTCCTGGAGCGTACATCGACTTTAACCTCCAGACAGCGCTTACCTCAGGCGACATTGACGAAGCTGTTGTTCTCCTCATAATATCCAAGAGGCCTGCAATGCATCCACGAGGAAGAAGTCCAAGTCTCTAAGATCATCAAAACCTTGGTGGAACAGCGAACTTTCTAAACTCTGAAATATCGTGGTGGCTCTCCGACGTTGCTCCCAAAACACATTCTTTCCCACCAGGAGCTTCTTCAAAGGTCTCTACAGAGCTTGCCACAATGAACTCCAAGCGACTATAAGGCAAGCAAAGCATTTATCCTGACTATCACTGTGTCAAGAGGTCTCCTCAGCCTCACGGAGCTCCATTTACCGTTATATCTAGGCCACCTTTGCTCGAACGACGGCATCCCACTAACCTACTAACTGCCTAGAGGTACTTCATTACTATTTTGAACTGTGTCAAGACCAGCAGTGACTGACTGGCTCCAAACCTTTAACTAAGATCTTCCTTCACAGTTGGTGAAATCCGCGCGATCCTACTGTGTGGATGGAGAAAGTCCCCGTGTCCCGACAGGCTTGGAGTCAGGTGTCGACTCCATGGTTGACCAACAACAACATCCGCCCAGAATATGGACGGGTTACACTTGCATCGCCCGCTCAAGTCCATCTGGGGACTTTTCCGGGCTCATCTGAAGAAGGTTCAGTGAAAAGGTGGGTCCGGTAAGGAGAGCAAGTCAAGAGGTGAGTCGTTTCCCCCGGATATGTACAGGTTATAGATACTGTAGTGAGCAGATAGTTAAAGAAAGGTTATGAAAGTATAAATTGGAAAGGTACATTAGTGTTATAATACAGTTACAAGTTCATGCACAAGGGCAGCCAGGGGAATGATGTTGGGATTTATTTATTTATTTATTTATTTACTTATTCATTTTTATTTATTTACTAGCGGACGTACCCGGCTTCGCCCGGGTTTTACCCGAATAAAGGGTTGTCTAACGAATCTCTCGATAAAGTGAACATTTTTCCCGGTCCCTTGAAAAGTACTCGATAAGTTGAATAAAATCAATATTAATTGGTTCCCTCGGTAATTGGAAGTTAAAGAAATAGTATCTTGCCTTGGAATTGTATCATTATTCTTGTCTCAAATAAATTGCCGTGTCATCCTGAATTTTGTCTTTCCTAATTTTCTACATTACAAAATCATCGTATCATCATGATAATATTTAGAGCAGATTGTTGAATTATAACAGATAAATTAGAATATTTATCTTGATTATTTTAAAGCGAAAAGTTATTTCAAAAATTTTATTTGCTATAAACCTTCCCAGTACTATACTGAATAACTTCCCAAAGTTTCATGGCGTTCCAATGAGTGGTTTGGTCAGGCATAAAGGACAAACACACACACACACACACATACATTCATTTTTATATATATAGATATTAATCATTTTTTTATAATTGTACTAGCCGAATGACCCGGGCAACGCCCTAGTTTACCCGATTAAATGCTTTTATTCAAATACTATTCGTTGCAATTATAAATTGGCGCCGTGGATGTCATTCTTGTCTATATTAATAAAATGCAAATTTCATAAGTGGTGTTCGCTAAAAACTTTCGTTACAATGCATCAATTTCGACCAAATTTTCAACATTTATGTAAAACGAGATGGAGCAGGTTTTGCTTAACACCAAAATATTTTTCCTAACATTAACATGCGTAACTTCGGTGTTATCGATTAAATACAAAAAAAATCAACAGAGTTAATTTTATTTATATATAAATACAAAAAAAAATCAACAGAGTTAATTTTTTTACATACTAGCTAATAATCTCAATCTAAAAAAAATATTCAAAACAAGCAATTTTAAGATAACACCATATGTAAAACAGTCGGCCAAGAAAACAACAACGATATTACATCTTTCTCACATATTCACACACAATCTTGATTAATAATTAAAACTAATCTTTAACATTGTTTATTATACTTCATAATATATAATATTCGTTAGGCAAACTTTCACTCGTATAATATATAAATGAGTTTTAAAAATTGTAAAAAAAAAAAAATGCATCGGCCGGGAATCGAAACCGGGCCGCCCGCGTGGCAGGCGAGCATTCTACCACTGAACCACCGATGGTTATGAGAAATGGCCGTATTTGGGTATTTATCCATTCACAAAAGCAAACGGTGACAGAATTGATTAAGAAAGGGCAATGCCCGGGTTTTACCCGATTAAATGCTTTTATTCAAATACTATTCGTTACAACTATAAATTGGCGCCGTGGATGTCATTCTTGTGAAACGTCCCGCTCCAAACTTTGTGTCTGAGAAGCGATATTTTTATAAAGAGATGATCTGGCTTTGTGTCTTCTGCTCGAATGAATGTTTTTCTGTTAGAATTTTGTTCCTGCATACTAAAAATGAACTGGCTTGACCCGTGGGCTCTGCTTTTTGGAATTTTTCCGGATTTAATTTTGTATCTGATAATCAAATATGATACAGAAATATTGTCATCATCATTTTCTGAATAAAAAAAACAACTACTTTTTCCAGAACCTGTCAATTTATTTTTCTTGACTAAAAATCCGAAAAATATATTTTCCAGATTTTTCTCTATGTCCTGTTAAAACACGTTTTACATGTCCATTAGGTCAGCTGATATTACCTCCCATCTTCACCGCTAGAGGCGCTGCTTGCGAGCGTAGGGGCAAATTTTCCACGCAATTTGCAAATAACTTGTATACATACTTGTATACTTGTGTACATATGCCATAAATCTGTACATAGACATGAAAATCACATATATTTTAATAAAATAAATGAGTTTTAAAAATTGTAAAAAAAAAAAATGCATCGGCCGGGAATCTGAACCAAAAGCAAACGGTGACAGAATTATGAAAGAATTGTGCATGACACTGATAACTGTATATATTAATGATGATTAAAATTATGACCATATTGCCTCTAAAGTTTTTTTTTCAATTTATTTTATTTCAGGATTTTTTTTATAGTTTTGTAATGTTCCTCTCTTCGATAAAATAAATAAATATGCTTTATTAAATTAATAAACAAATTTTAATTATATATCTTTCTAATGTCGAACATACACTTTTTTAATAGATTCATAACAACCACAATAATTACAGTGCTGCCAAATCCAAACAATCAAAAATAAATTAATTAAACAAAGTAGATTATAATATTATTATAAGGTATATTACAACTCCCCTGACTTCAAGCGACTTCATCCCTCCTGGGATGTCGATGCAGATAAGGTTGGAAATTCGAGATGTGAGCCGTTCTTGGAGTTTTATCATCAGACTCATATTCAACATATTTGGGGTGGCCATCCATTTTGGTTACCCTTGTCACTCGATGCGGACCAGATAGCTTCCATTCCTTTCCAACCTTCTGATGTCTTACCAAAATATAATCGTCGTTATTCATCTCTGGTGGCAGGGCCTTCTTACGACTGTTAAAATAAAACTTTGTTCTTTGTCGGTAGAGGTTTTGCATGATTTGACTTTTTTCTGTTTCATAAAAGGGACACTGAAGATTAAGCTCTTTATCGGCAGGTAAAACAGGGGAAGTTTTTGTAAGTTTGAATAAAGGGGAGCAACCCAGGTAGGAGTTGTAGGATCTATTATGGTAGTGTACTGCCGCTTCTAAGGCATTTTTCCAACCACCGTTGAAGTGAGGATAGCACGAGAGAAAGGTCTTTATATCTCGTATAGCTCGTTCCGCTAAACCATTTCCTGCAGTGTGATAAGGAGAAGTAGTTATTAAT
>CP092886.1:100024920-100174367 GCA_030710605.1 Cordylochernes scorpioides
CGGATGTCTTTGGAGGCTGCCCACCTAGGGAATTCTCCATACACAAATGATCTCCCTTGATCGGAGACTATAGTTCTCCCTGATTTCAGATCCTCATGTTCGTTGAAATATTTTATTAGAGCACGTCCATGTTGTTTCATTGCCTTTGCTTGAACCACCCTAGTAGTCTCGTCAATAATTAGTAAAATGTTGAATTCTTATCCTTGATGTTAGAAGGAGCCTCGGCGAAATCTACATGTACAGTATGGAAAGGTACCCTTAATTGATGGGGCAAACACATCTTTGAAGGACGGCTCTTATACTTGAACTTGACCCTTTAACAGATAGGAGGAGAAGATACATATTTCCTTATGGCATTCTTCATACCAGGCCAAACAAAGCGTTGCTTCATTTTATAATATGTCCTCCAAAACCCTGAATGTCCTCCTGATAAGGGATCATCATGGTACATAGATAAAATTGAAGTTCCATGTTCGTGAGGGACAAAATATTTCCCGTGATCTTCTAATTTCAAAGGAATACTCCGATGTTTAACAAACAGTACGGTTTGATCGCTGGAATTAGGTGTTTCTACAGCCAATCTAGACAGCGCGTCTGCATCGCTGAGCTCCCTGCCAGAACGGTGGTTCACTCTCATTTCGAATGAGCTCAGAAACAGCTGCCAACTCGCAAGTCGATCCCGGAGATGGCCACAGGAAAGTAGCTGTGTCAATGCGCGATGATCCGTGTGGACAACAAAAGACTTGCCTTCCAAATACCACCTGAAGTGTTTGACAGCCTTCAACACAGCAAGGCATTCTTTTTCAGCGATGGAATGATTTTGTTCAGCCTTGGAAAATGTATATGAATAATAAATAATCACTCTGAGTTGAAGTGATTTCCTTTTATTTACGTCTCTCTGGTATAGAATAGCCCCTGTTCCATAATATGAAGCATCTGTTGACATTTCATAAGGCAATGACTCATCCGGAATTGCCAGTATTGGTTTTGACGTGATGATATCAATAAGTTTTAAATAGGCCTCTTCACATTTATCAGACTACATAAAACTAGAATCTTTTTTCTTCAGGTTGTCCAACGGTCGAACTATCGTGGCATTGTTCGGTTTATAGGCCCGAAAATGACCTGTAAATCCAGCAAAACATTGTAGTGCCTTAAGATTATATGGGTGTTTCATGAGTTTAGCCTTTACGATTACTTCCTCCTTCATTTGCTTCGAGTTACCGTTGATAATTCTACCTAAAAGTTCCACCTCAGATACACAAATTTGGCACTTGCCCAAGTTCACTGTCATATTATATTGATTCAGTCTATTGAGAATTTTGTAGGTGAGGGAAGCACATTCTTCAAGGGTTGGGGCGCCACAACAAATGTCGTCAATGTAAACAACCACTCTGAGTTCCAATAAATCAGCCAACATCTCGCTCATAACCCTTTGAAATCTAGGAGGTGAATTTTTCCACCTAAACGGTAGTCTCTTAAACTCATAAAGTCCATCAGGTGTTACAAAAGCAGAAAACTTCCTCGTGGCTTTAGTTAGACCGACTTGCCAAAACCCATCCTTCAAATCAATTTTTGTAAAGTATCGACAACCCCCAAATTTATTAATGATTGAGTCGATCCTAGGAAAAGGAAAAGGGTCCAAAAGGGTCTCTTTATTCAACTGTCGATAGTCAATACAGAGTCGGTAGGACGAGTCCGTTTTAGGAACTAGAATACAAGGTGATGCGTACTCAGAAGTAGAAGGATTAATAATATCCCCATCTAGCATCTCCTTGATTTTTCCAGCAGTCCATGCTCTCTTGTGATCTGACATAGGGTAAGGTTTACACGCCACGATGTTATTATTGGGCTTCAATAGAAATTCGATCTCGTGCAATGGTAATTCCTTTTTGGAGACATTGCAAAGCTTGGGGAATATAGTGATCAGGTCATCACTGGTAAAAATAATTTCTTTTGACCGCAAAGACAAGCACTAAATCTCATCAGTCCCAAAGTTCCATTGAATTCGGAGATCCCTCATGGTGGGCTTTCCTATTAACAGTTCGAATGGCATCTCCCTCAATATTGTCGCCGTCATCATTCTCTGTTGATCGTCAACCTGAAGTTCCACCTCAATATTCTCAGTAGCTCGGACATGACTTTCGTCAATCGTTGTTATTGTGGTCTCTGATGGATAACTTTTCCATTTATATTTGGCCAAAAGGTCTCTTCTCATTAGATTGATAGAAGTACCTGGATCCAAGAAAGCAACAAGTTTTACACCATTTATAATAACGGGCAACATAGAATCGGGACTTTTGCAAGACAAAAATAGGATCGATTTTGTCATCGGGATCGAACAACCCTCTAAATTTAGTTTTTTTGAAGAGAAGACACAGAATTATTTTGATTGTTCATTGTCTGTGATGCCTCCTCAATTTGATAAAGTTTGGCAAAATAGGCTGGCTTCTTGACCACTGTGTTGCCAGTTGACTGGTAGGGCTTGGGTTCAAAAGGTTTTTTCTCCAAACTGGGACGGATATTTTTCAGCAGCTGAAGAAGAGTCTCTTTGCTTTCGATTTTCTCAGTGGACAACTGATTCTGCATATCTGGGGGTAGCCCGTGAATCACTCCAATTATCAATAGCTTCTCACTTAAGCCGGGCATTCCTAATCGCATTTTCCTTTGTTTTTGATGGAAGTAATCGATCAGAGAGCCGCCTCGATATCTCCACTTGAACGCCCTATCATATTTGTCTATGGAGTTATCCCCAAATGAGGATACAAAATCTTCTTTCCATGTTTCCCAGCTAAAGTTGCATTCATCAGCAAGTCTGCTATCGAACCACAATTGTGCAGTTCCCCCTAGGTAGTTTTTCATACCCTATATTTTGGATTGATCTTTTACCCAACCATTATTTGCACAGACATTTTCATATAGGGTTATCCAAGTGGCTGGATCTAAGTTATTACCGGAGAATTCAGGTGCTTTCATTTCGACATGTATTGGTGCATATTCATGCTGGTTTAAATTTAAAAAAAAAATTTTGAACTAAAGAATTAACTAGTTTTTGTTGTTCTGCTACAGTAGTTATCAATTTTTTAAAAGTGTCTTCTGTTAATAGAGATTTTGAATCTAATTTCTCCTCATCCATTATGAAAATTTGTAAATCTTCAAATGATCGATTTTTGTATATTTCAATTATTTTTGAGAGAGATGGTACTTTAACAAATCTATTAGAATCCCCTTTTCTAAATAGTAAGAAGTTGGATTCTTTCCACATTTAAACACGAGCTCGTGATAAATGGGCAATTGAAATTCTTCATGGATAGATAGAACATTAGCATCAGGATTAAAGCTATAGCCAATTACCTTTTTATTCTTAAAATGCAGGATGATCGATCCTGTCGGCTGCGCCATTTTTGTAATGTTCCTCTTCGATAAAATAAATAAATATGCTTTATTAAATTAATAAACAAATTTTAATTATATATCTTTCTAAAGTCAAACATACACTTTTTTAATAGATTCATAACAACCACAATAATTACAGTGCTGCCAAAGCCAAACAATTAAAAATAAATTAATTAAACAGAGTAGATTATAAAATATTATTATAAGGTATATTACAAGTTTATTTATATTTTATTTATTTTTCCTTTATTTTATTTTTTATTTTTAAAGGGCTGAAAACGGAGGAGATAGCAAAGGAGACTATATAGAGTTAGGGAAGGCATCATTATGTTAAAAGGAAGAAAGTGATTTGATGGAGGAACATATGCGGCGCAGTGGGCAAAGCAAAATGATCTAAGTTTGGTTGAGGTCGAAGCTGTTATATTAGAAGGGACAAATATACCGCTGACATGTGCAAATCTTAGAATTAATTTCCAGAGTTTGTCCTTCCAAAA
Source organism: Cordylochernes scorpioides (assembly GCA_030710605.1). Taxonomy (NCBI): domain Eukaryota; kingdom Metazoa; phylum Arthropoda; class Arachnida; order Pseudoscorpiones; family Chernetidae; genus Cordylochernes; species Cordylochernes scorpioides. The sequence continues at coordinate 100,028,811 of CP092886.1, forward strand.
AAGGTCCTTCAAGGTTAGAGGTATGTACCCAATGGTCCTGAGGCAGGCTGTGTACAGTTGTGATCGTTCAGGATCAAGATTGGGACACTCAAAGAAAATATGTGAAATTGTTTCTGGGGAGGAGAGACAGTGGTTGCATGTTGGGGCACGTATATGCTTGGTTTTGTCAAAGAACCCTATCCATGTGTGTCCAGTAACGAGACCTATAGTTTTCGCACAATCAGGTATGATGTGTTTGTGGGATGAAGATAAAGAACGAGGAGAGATACCCAGGTTCTTGTAGATTGTAGGGTTGGCGGTTATGAATCCCTCCTCCCATGTGTCCCAGAAGGATTTGCTAAGATGGTTAAAAAGGGTGCGGCGTGAGGCTAGTTTATATTGAGCGGGAGAGGCGGTGTTCGCAGAGGCAGATCTCGCAAGGGCGTCCGCACGGCAGTTACCAAAGTTTCCAGAATGACCCTTGACCCAGTGGAGTGTGACTCTACGTGAATCAAGGAGTTTGTAAGGGTAGTTTGGCATCTGTGGATTAGGGGATGACGACAATGCAAGTCGGGCAAAGATAGAAGAAGTGAGAGGCAGTCCGAGAAGATTGCCACAGAGAGATGTGGTGGAAGAGAAAAAAATGTCTTTCAAGGCTCAGAGAAGTGCGAAACTCTCCGCTTGTAGGACAGAACAATGGTTTGAGAGAATGATGGGTGCTCCAAAGAGGGTAACAAGGGAAAGAGAAGAAGTCCTTAATATCCCGGCGCCCACGCCTGTGGATGTCTTGGAACCATCAGTAAAGTATGTGACGTAAGGATTATCAGGAGGCAGGTGGGAATGGCAGATTCGAGGTAGGGATTGAGGTGGAGGATAGGTGTAGGGACGGGGACGGCGCTCAATTTTGAAAGGTAAAGGTCTTGGTGGAGAGAAGGTGGCAGAAAATAGGAGTATTTTTAGATCCAGGGGGAGCGTCCTCATCAGTGCAATGGAGGTAAGGGTTGGTGTCGTGCGGAGGCCGCGGATGGTGTTGATGCAAATTTTCCTCTGTATTGATCGTAGTAGGCTCCTACCAGCCCTAGATTTAGCGGCCTCACCCCAAATGGCTGCCGCGTATGTAAGGGTAGGTTCGAAAACTGCGGTGTACATTAGCCGGCGGGCCTTGAAACCCAGTCTATAGTATGCGTTCGCGCAGGTGTGTAGTCGAGGAAAGAGGTTAGAAATTTAAGAGCAGATATGGTTAAAGTGGGAGGAAAAGGAGAGGCGAGAGTCAAATTTGACCCTGAGGATTGGCATTTCTTCAAGGCAAGGGATCGGGATGAAATTGATATGGAGGGAAGGGTTGTGGAAAAAAATTGGGAGGATGGAGGATTTGCTTGGAGATAATTTAAGTTTGTGATCAAGGCACCAAGTGTTGATGGGATCAAGGAATGTATGTGCGGTGGAGGGAAGAGTGTCAGGGTTTCCTGTGATTACCAACTGGATATCATCAGCAAAGGCTTAGATATGTACGCTCTCTGGAAATGGAAGGGAAAGAATAGGGTCAAAGAAGATGTTCCAGATGATAGGACCACTCTTGGATCCCTGTGCACATCCTCTAGAGGGGGAGACGGATCGCGAATGACCTCTGTAGGTAAGAGTGGCTGAACGATTAACCAGGACGGAGCCATACATGTTGAGTAAGGAGGGGGGAAGGTTCAGGGCATGTAGGCGATGGGATAGGGCGGGGATCCAAAGTTGATCAAAAGCAGAGGTGATGTCCAAGTTGATCAATAGGCAGCATTGGAAGTCGTGTATTGCCTTCTTAATTTTTCCCTTGAGTAGAAAAAGTGCATCGACTGTGAATATCCCCCGGCGGAAACCAAATTGAAGAGGGTTTAAGAGAGAGTTGACTTCTAGGAAATGTGTGAGGCGGTGACAAAAAAAGCTCTCGAGTTTCTTACTAAAGGCGGAAAGTATGAAGATTGGCCTATTTTTTAAAACAAAATCGGAAGAGGAATTATTCTTTGGAACAAAGGCCAGCCTCCCTTGTTTCCAGAAGGTGGGGAAGTGTCCCAGGCTTAGGCAAGTATTAAAGAGTTTCAGAAAGAATGAGGGGAAGGAAGAAATGAGCCATTTTGTGAATCTCCCTGGTAGAAGGTCGAGGCCAGGCGCCTTTCTCGGTTTTAGAGACCTTGCGGCGATTTCCAGTTCGAGACTTGTGAAGGAGGGGTCAAAGTGAGGTAGCAGATCTAATTTGTTATTTGAAAAAGAAAAGTGAGCAGGTCGGGAATCTGGGGGTGGAGGGGAGAAGTAGGAAAATAAGAGGGAGTCGAGATAGCTCGGAATGGAATGTGATAGAATATTTCTCTCAGAAGAAAGAGAAGGGGGTTGAGATTGGGTCCACCACAGGTAATGAATTTATGAATCAAACCCCAAGGATTGTTGACAAAGGAACCACAGAAAGTCCTGAAAGAGCGATTCTTAGTTATATCTATTTTTTCGGTGTACCAAGAACGCATGCAAATGAACCTTTGGTGTAAAATGTCTCGCCGTGGGGGGAGTGCTGCCTCATAAGCTCTGCGTAGTTTTTTCTCAGTTTTTAGTTTTTGGTGGAATGGAGACCACCAAGGAGCTTGTGGTGGACGTTTATTCCTAGTGGTGGAAGTGGTAGAGAAAGAAGAACAGGTTTTAAAAAGGATAGAGTAGAACTGGGATAAAGCAGAGTCGAGTTGTGCTGGGGAGGAACAAGAGTTGAAAGTGGAGTAAAGGGAACCTACGTCTGAGAAGAGCGGAGAGAGAGTGAAGAAAAGACGGCCTGAGGAGAGACTGTTGAAGTGGATTTTAGAGGCAAGGGGGGATGGAGAAAGAGAGAGAGAGCGTGAGGTGGTTTTGAGGAGGGTATAGAGAGGGAGAAGCTGATAGTGTAGTGATCAGAGAGACTGTTAGCCTCGGCTTTCCAACCATAGACATCAGTGAGGAGAGAGGAGGCGACACAGGAGATGTCAATAGACGAGTTTCGGGAGCCAGAAGCCCCTGTAATAGTGCCCGGAGAGTTACAGACTCTCAAGTCAAGGTTGTCTAGAATGAAGTTGATGTGTGCGCCCTTATATTGATGTGGACGACTGCTCCAGCGCGAGGATTTCGCATTCACATCGCCCGCAAATAACATTTTAGAGGGAGGAGGAAAGCCAAAAAGTTCCGAGAGAGAGTCTACAAGGTTCGAGTATTTGGTGGTAGGATGGATGTAGATGGAACAAATGGCTAGGTGCAAACCGGGGAGATCTAGGATAGCTATAGCTCGATTGCAAGAAGACAACCCAGGAAGAAAAAGGGCTGGCAGATTCTGATTTAGGACAATAATGCATGAGCCTAATATGTCGTTAAAACAGGGGCGTGTAGAATGGAGGAAGAGGGGATAGGGGAGATACTGGGGAGTCTACCTTGCGGGATTGGGAGTTCTTGGAGAAGTAGAATATCTACACCTGTCAAGGACGCAGTGTGAAGGATGGAAGAAAGACAGTGCCGAGAACGGCGGCAGTTGAGTTGAAGAAATGAGATGGACTTCATATTAAAAGTATAGAAACATTTTATTCCGCGGTTTTAATAGTAGGGCAAGAGAGCGAGTCAGCCTTGTGCCTGTTGTTGGGGGCAACGCAAGGGAAACAAGGTGGAGCAAGGTTATTTTGTTTACAGTCTGACAACGTGTGGTCACCCCCGCAGTGTAGGCAGCGCGGTGCATTAGAACAAGTTGAGGAGCGATGTCTCAGGCTACCGCAGCGGTGGCAGGGGAAAGTGATTCGCGTTCGGGCTATTGAGAGGATTGAATACCCAAATTTATTTTTTTAGGGTGTTAAGAAGCGAGGAAGTTGAAATATCTGTTTCAAAAATAGTGTGACGACTCTGGGTCTCACTGATGAATGTGCGGACAAGCTTGCCATCAATTGTGCTATTGTCCAACGAAGAGGAGAAGAGTTGAGATAACTCGTCTTCTTTATAGATGTCTGGTATGTTGAAAACGGTGTATCTGTGTTTTAGGGAGGGAGGTAATGTAACCTGTATGTCAGTATTCTTGGGGTTGACCAGCACTGCACGAACTCCTGTCGCAACTCTTCACCAAATGCCTCTTAATCCAACTCACTGGACAAAATCCAATTTCTATGATTAATACCTTAGCTAAAGTTTTAAACAATACATCCTATAGCGAGGCTGCAATGGCTAGCAGATCATCATGGTTGGTTCTCGTCCAAGCAATTCGGCTTCATCCCTGGGCGTTTGGCAGAAGGAGCCCTTTACTCAATTAACAACTTTTTAAAAGACGGCTTGAAGGACTGGAGGAAATCTGTAACCATATTCTTGGATATCAGCCATGCCTTTGACACAGTTCAAAGACATACCATCATCCTAGGCCACCGGGACCTCAACTGTCCTGAAGAGTTTATACAACTATCTGCAAGCTTTCTCAGAGACAGAAAACTGGAAGCTATCTCTCTTCAAAAGCCCCAAAACAATCAAATTATTTGCTTTGCAGACGATTTCACCTTGCTATTCAGAGCTTTCCGTAGATTACCAACAAAGGAGATTAACAAATTTCTCAAAATTTTCAGCATATGGCGTAAAGGGCATTGATTCACCTTCAATCTTAAGAAGACCCAAGCCTGCCTCTTTCATTGGAAATTCAAACGCCCTAGTTCCAAAAATATAAAATTCCTCGACCAGCCTATTTTGATCAACAACCATATAAAAATTCTGGGCAAAACTTTGAAACCACACACACATTCATTCGCCACTTGGACAACATTTTCATTAGATGAAAATGGATGCTTCATCGATTAATTAGAACAATTAGGGAACAATATGGACTCACCTACAACTCAGGCCGGTAAATAACCAAGATGGTAATTATCCCTGCTCTGCTCTACAGCTCGGGTGTTTGAGGCAAGAGAGTGTTTGACACTAAAGTAGTCTTCACTACAAATTCGCTAAAATTCTTATTAGAGGGGGTCCCTGTACCCCTACAATTCCAGCTATTTCATTCACCGGTGACCCTCTATTGGTCATTTCAATCAAAGCACATCTGGCATACAAGGAAGTATCAAAAGATGGCCTTTTGAGACACGTCCAGGGCCGTGCGCAGTCCACTATCCACCCCATAGAAGGCTACTTCAGTTTGCAAAGTTCATAAAAGGCAAACATAATATACACTGATGGTTCGCGGCCCCCCAACAGTGTAGGCGCTGCAGTTATTATGCCACCTCCCTACACCCTAATACAACTAAAGCTCCATGATAATTGCACCTCCTTACAGTTAGAATCTTTACTCAACAAGAGTTATCCAGCTCATGCAAAGACAACTACAGCAATTGCTTCTGATTGCCTTGCAACCCTCCACGCCATTTTTAACCAAAAACTCCCAAAAAACCTCACTCATAGCAGAGGTAGTTCGCAATCTAAACTATTTAAATATACAGATCCGCTAGGTCAGAGGCCACAGCGGCATAGAAGGCAATGAGCAAACGGATCAATTTGACAAGGCAGCAGCTCATTCCAACCTGCCGCTATTTTATTCGACTCTATCCAAAAAGTTTGTTTGAGCCCGCAGCGAACATAATTCACTCCAACTCTGGAAGGAACTTTAGGTCACTAAGACTCCTCAAGAAACCTCAGGAGAATAGCTGCATCCTTAAACATTCTCATTGCGATCCTACTCAAGATTAAATTTTGTGGCACCGCCTCGACAATCCTCACAGGTTACAGCTTTGTCAAAGCCGATGCTGCAAAAATATCGAAGGACGATCCTACCTGCCCACACTGCAACGAGGAAGACCAAACTATCGACCACCTCCTCTTCATATGTCCCACCTACCACCTTCAAAGGTTCCAAACAACCACCCTCCTAGGAATAAGCATATTCACCCCTGAAGATCTATGGAATATTCCCAAGTACAAATCAGCTGGAGACATCTGATGAACTGGATGTCTGATGCCACCATTAGACGTGAAGAACAGTCCGGTTAGTTGGCGACTTTAGTACGTTCCAAGAATCCGGGCTACCTCCAGAAAGAGAAAGAGGAGCGTATCTCCATAGATCGCCAACTACCGGGTGGGGGGGGGGGGTGATGATAGCCTAGGGGGGTGGCGGTATATTTATATTTTTTTCTGGAAAATAAGTGGAGGGCAGGGACAAAAGCAAGAAAGTGGCTAATTATAATTAGCGGAAAAAAGGCCGCTGGCCTGGCTGCGGCTCTGGCCGCCCTATTCCAATCCTGAACATGAGTTGCTGGATAATAGGTTGCGGCGTGGGTGATTTCGTGAACTAAAAAGGCCTCTTTAGTTATTTTCTTGTTTATATATATATTTTTAATCCTACACTGAACCTGTTGGAATATTTAATTTTATATAAAAAAAATACATATATTTATTTTTTTTTGAAGATTGAGCAATCCATAATTAAAATATATTTAAAAAATATTGGAACAATAAATTCATTATAAATCCAATATTTGCATCTTTAAAAAAAAAAAAAAAATATATATATATATATATATTCTGTGAGATTGGATATGATGATAACCTAATAAAAAGTTGTTGTTGTTAAAAAGTGACGAACAAGCCTTGATTGAATATATATATACTAGACGAATGGCCCGGGCAACGCCCGGGTTTTACCCGAGTGCGTATATATTTTAAAAACGTTTTAATTCAAATACTATTCGTTACAATTATAAATTGGCGCCATGGATGTCACTCTTGTGAAACGTCCCGTTCCAAACTGTGTGTTTTTAAAATGTCTTAATTAAAATAATATTCGTTACAATTATAAATTGGCGCCGTGGATGTCTCTCTTGTGAAACGTCCCGCCTCAAACTGAGGGTGTCTTGAAAATATAAAAATAAAAATGTGAACGGAAAAATATGTCCAGGGTAGCCTAGTGGTCATGGCATCTGCCCGGTAAGCGGAAGGTCGTGGGTTCGATTCCCATCCCTTGACACTTTTTTTTATTTCATCCATTCTGACCAAAATCTATCCGTGAACTTCACACAGTGAACTTCACACAGACAGAATAAGGCAATTATATAAGTAGATAAGTACAACAACAACAGCAACAACAAAAGCCTTTATTCAGGGCATTCCGCCCCATACAGGATTCGCCGTATTTACACGTCAACAAGAGGAGAGGGAAGAGGAAACATTTACAACAAAATATGGTTTGTCTCACATTCAGTTACCTATTTACAGATAGTTCATCCTCCAGTATCCTTTGCCCTGCATTCTTTCTCATGCGCCCAGCTTCTGTGCAGAACTTAAAGTATCTAACAATCAGTAATTCATCATTCAGAGCTGAAGAGAGAAATTGACATATGCGATGGTATCTAAATTGACCAGAGTTAGGGCTTGGGAAAATTTCAGTACGTTTTTCTGTTAAGAGAGGGCATTGGAAGAAATAGTGAACCAAATTATCATCCATGAGATCCTTACAAAGTAAACAGTTCCGGCCATTTTCTTTCCAGAAGTCTTTTCTTTCTTCCCTGAAAAATTGCCATAAAACTCTATGTTGTGCAACTAGTCTTTTGTTGGGAAGCGAGATATTTAATCGTAGGTACTCCTCTGTCATGAATGATTCACTCAAAAATTTGTAGTGAGCAAAGTGGGTTGAATCAATGATTTTCATCTCATCGTTTTGAATTAGTTGGTCTGTGGTGGTTCTAATTATGCCTGGCAATTCTTTCTGTATGGCTAAGTAGTCTTCGCAGCCCTTAAGAAAGGAATATCCCTTAGAGTCTAGAATTTTTATTAAATTTTGAGTAAAACTGTTTTCTATTTCCTTTTTCGCGGTGAATTTCCAGAGACAGTTTAGGCAAGCATGTGGTAATCTGCTCGTCTCCATTTTTAAAATCCTGACCCAAAACTTTAATGTTAGTTTTACAGCATTAAGTTCAGTTGATATTCTTCCACATTCTTTTCTGAGGATATATCCTGGTGTGAAGTTTGGTAAGTCTAAGAGACGACGAAGAAATGCATCTTGGGTATTATTGACTGTCATCAGCTGGTTAATTGCCCACATTGATGCCGCATATAGTAACGTAGGAAGAACAATAGTGTCAAGAAGTTTCATCACTGAGGCAAAGGACTTTATTCGCGCCTTTGTAAGGATTCTCCAAAGTGCATAAATTGCATTCAGTGCTTTGTTTCTAAAGTATTGGGAAGCATATTGGGTCGAGATTTTTGTAGTCAGAGGGTAACCCAGATATGTATACTTAGCTACTATTGTCAGGGGTTGCTGACCCCAAAACCATGTCTCGGAACGAGCTGTTCTTCCACCGTTCCTAAGGTTGTTCCTATTGTGCAATTTAATTATATTCATATCAATAAATATTCTACCGTTGTCACGTAAAATCTTCGCCAATAAACCGACTTTACAGGCAACCATTTGTTTTTTTTTTCGATTCTCCTAAGATCACTATGTCGTCTGCATACAGTAAAAGGTGTATAGTTCCATAATTCTCAAGATTTATGCCTGGCAATTCTGATTCATCGAACAGGGGTACCAGATCGTTTAGGAAGAGAATGAATAAATAAGGTGACAACGGCTCTCCCTGCAATACTCCCGCTTGTATTTTGATAGCCTCCGTGAAGGAACCCCGCCATCTGACTGTTGCCGTCATTTGGGTATAATAGTTCTTAATTAGTTTAATAAATCGACAGCTCAGACCATTTAATGCTAATTTTTTCCAAAGTAGATGGTGCGGCACAGTATCAGAGGCCTTCCTTAGGTCAATGAAGAAGGCATATAACTTTCCCTTTCTACGGCTAAGGGTCATTTGAATTAATGATACGAGCGTGAAAATGTGGTCCTGACAAGAGTAGCCTTTTCTAAAACCAGCCTGATTTTCTGCCAAAATTGACTTTCTCTCCATCCAATCATTCAATCTTGTCTTCAAGATAGATGTAAATAATTTCGATAGGTTAGAAATCAGGGATATTCCTCTGTAATTTGACGGGTTGTCCGGATCTCCATTTTTAAATATTGGGTGGATTATCGTCTTTGTCCATTGTTTTGGAACTAAGTAGATAAGTATAATAATAATAAAAATAATTATCATTAGATAATGATAATGATCATAATGATGATGCGCGCGTTGATGACCAAAATCTATCCGTGAACTTCACACAGACAGAATAAGGCAATTATATAAGTAGAAAGCCACTATTATCTTTTAATACATATAAAGTTGGAATCCTCTGATAAGTATAAATAAAGGATATGAAGCGTACGAGGATACTTTTCTTTTAAACTTTGATGAAGATTCAAGCTTTCGGGCGAAAACAGCCCTTCTACAGGAAATTATAGAAAAACATTTTCAAAAAGTAACGTTTGTAAACAAAAATGGTATCTCTATTGATCTTGTAACGCGTGAATAAATCTCACATCCACGCGACCCAGACTATGATACATTGAATAAATATGCTAAGTTGAGACTTTTCAAAGTAAATCAAACTGGCATAGGGCAACTATGGTACACAATTTATGGAAATATTGCTTTATATGCATCAGGAATCTCTATATGTCGGTTGATACTATTGTATTTCAAAGAGAGCAACGCCTCGACGACTAATCTTTTAAATTTGCTGTTGATATTAGAGTAATATGCTTGTGGTTGGGATGTGTTAAAAGAATGTCCCGTTTGTCTAATATGTTGTACGATAAGGGACTTGGGTTCATTATTTCTAATGTTTCTGTGATGTTCGTCCATTCTGTCCTTGATTCGTCTGCCTGTTTCTCCTATGTATATACTATTACAGTTTGAGCACTTTAATGAATATATATTCAGTGCTCAAACTGTAATAGTATATTCATAGGAGAAACAGGCAGACGAATCAAGGACAGAATGGACGAACATCACAAAAACATTAGAAATAATGAACCCAAGTCCCTTATCGTACAACATATTAGACAAAAGGGACATTCTTTTAACACATCCCAACCACAAGCATATTACTCTAATATCAACAGCAAATTTAAAAGATTAGTCGTCGAGGCGTTGCTCTCTTTGAAATACAATAGTATCAACCGACATATAGAGATTCCTGATGCATATAAAGCAATATTTCCATAAATTGTGTACCATAGTTGCCCTATGCCAGAAGAAGAAATTCGGCTCACCTAGCCAGGGACGATATAGGCAGCAATGCCCTTGCGTCCCCTCTAGCGTCACACAGCCCGAAGGAATGATGCATTCTCCATGCATCGAGCGGCCTTTGGTAGGCCCCTCGCGCCCGCCAGTATGGTCCGGCTACAATGGGGTTAACCATTCACCCACAGGCGTCTCCGAGAGTTCATTGGCAAGGTTGCTGACCGAGCCCTCTCGTTCGGACTTAGTTCAACCCGTCCTACGCTCCAATAGGACTCCCCCCCCCCCCTTTAGCCCTCGCACCCTTACCCAGTCCTCCCTGAATCTGCCGTCGAATCAAGGACCTCTGAGGTGCCGAGGTTGACGCGGGGAAACCAACGCGGAGGCGGGGGGGTGGTACTACTGTGTGCACCCCTTGGTTTTTCATGGTGCGCACGGCAAGGACGCTCCCAATGGCGCACACACAGAGCGAAGACCCAAGAGTTTCAAGACACGTGCGCCTCGCTGTCGCGAGCGCAAACACGCAGAGACGCCTCTCAACTCACTCCCCTCTAGAGTGACCGTAGAGGGCGAGACCCACAGGGTCTTCCTCCCCCGCTGCCCTATGCCAGTTTGAATTACTTTGAAAAGTCTCAACTTAGCAGATTTATTCAATGTATCATAGTCTGGGTCGCGTGGATGTGAGATTTATTCACGCGTTACAAGATCAATAGAGATACCATTTTTGTTTACAAACGTTACTTTTTGAAAATGTTTTTCTATAATTTCCTGTAGAAGGGCTGTTTTCGCCCGAAAGCTTGAATCTTCATTAAAGTTTAAAAGAAAAGTATCCTCGTACGCTTCATATCCTTTATTTTTACTATTATCTTTTGCATTTTGTGTTTTCTTATTTGCAATGTATGTATAATAAATAATACATTTAAAGGAGAAGTCTGTCACTCATCAAAAAACAACAGAACCATTTCTGAACCATTTTCTGTTCTTACATGTAATTTTTATTTTGTGTACTTTAAAAGATTTTTTATTAGTCTGAATAAAATATGTTTAATCAAAAAGGAGTGGTTAATTCCCCCTTTAACATTTTTTTGCTAGCCGGTACAGCTTTAGGTTTTTACATGTGCCATAGATGAATAAATTTGTGGTCTGCTTTTCTGCAGACACTTGACATGCAGAGATATGAAAACTATTATTACAAGTAACAGTAGCAATAAAACGTTCTCAATCATTCATTTCTTCAATAGATCCTAAATTATGTATATATTTTCTCTATATTAAATATAGAATGAGAAAATATATACATAATTCTTGCCCCATGTTATGAGCTATTGAAGGATGATATATATATCGTATATTTTAAAACTGTATAATAATGACACTTTTAGTATATGTCACATATCTCCCAATTAGTTAGAGCCGATGCCTTAAAATATCCTACCTTCTATTAAAATGTACACTGTTTCTATTTGCTACCACCCCCATATTTTGTATATATGCTATACTAGCCGAATGACCCAGGCAACGCCCAGGTTTTACCCGATTAAATGCTTTTATTCAAATACTATTCGTTACAATCATAAATTGGCGCCGTGGATGTCATTCTTGTGAAACGTCCCGCTCCAAACTTTGTGTCTGAGAAGCGATATTTTTATAAAGAGATGATCTGGCTTTGTGTCTTCTGCTCCAATGAATGTTTTTCTGTTATAATTTTGTTCCTGCATACTAAAAATGAACTGGCTTCACCCGTGGTCTCTGCTTTTTGGAATTTTTCCGGATATAATTTTGTATCTGATAATCAAATATGATACAGCAATATTGTCATAATCATTTTCTGACTAAAAAAAAACAACTATTTTTGCCCAGAACCTGTCAATTCAAATTTTTCTTGGCTAAAAATGCGACAAATATCTCTTCCATATTTTTTTCTATGTCCTGTTAAAACACGTTTTACATGTACAGGGTGATCCAAAAGTCCCGCACAACTTTAAAAATTAATAACTCCGCGAATATTTGCGCTAGAGCAATGCGGTAAACACCATTGTGTTCAGAATGCAATGGGAATTTTTATGGTAAATATTGAAAAATTCAAAATTGAATTTAGTTACAATTTCATTCCCTAGATGGCGCTGTACCAGAATCAGAGATTCAGGGACCAAATTGTTTGATTAATTGAAAAATATAATTGATCGACACGTATTTTTCCTTTTTGTATACCAGGAAAGAATCCTAATAATATCAAATGATAAATTAATAAAACACCATTTCGCCAATAGTAAAAGAATTGGTTGACCTTTTTTAAATACAATCTGAGATAAGAATAAGTCGGTGGACGAGTGGGTAACCCCCTCGATTCCCGACAGTCATGAACCGGGATTGAATCCCGTGTTAAAATTTGTTTGATATGTAAATAACCTTCACATATTATTCATTGTTCAATTATCATGAACTAGGTTGCTCTTGCTGAGCGGTACCTATTTATGTGAATTTGAATTTGAATCTGAGATAAGTCGGTGGACGAGTGGGTAACACGCTCGATTCCCGACAGTCATGAACCGGGATTGAATCCCGCGTTAAAAATTGTTTAATATGTGAATAACCTTCACATATTATTCATTGATCAATTATCATGAACTAGGTTGCTCTTGCTGAGCGGTACCAATTTATGTGAATTTGAACCAACTGAGATAGAAATATAATAAGTCGGTGGACGAGTGGGTAACACCCTCGATTCCCGACAGTCATGAACCTGGATTGAATCCCGCGTTAAAATTTTGTTTAATATGTAACTAACCTTCACATATTATTCATTGTTCAATTATCATGAACTAGGTTGCTCTTGCTGAGCGGTACCTATTTATGTGAATTTGAACCGAATCTGAGATAGGTAAAATAGGTATATGCAAATTAAAACATGTAGCAAAAAATATTTATATTTTAGATAGAGATCTGTCAAATATATTGAATGTTTGAAAAACACAGCTGAATTCAATACACGATTTTTGAAATGTTAATATAGTACCAAATATTATGATGGCACTATTAATGGGATTTTTTGCTATAAGGCGACACTTGACTATTTAACTGGATATTTGTCATGATCCAACAAATGAAATATAGTGGAGAGTGACAAAATATATTTGTCGTACTTTATTCCAAATATCCTATGGGCTTGTCAAATGTTATCATTGTTTATTATACTGTACACGATTTTTAAAAATGTATCCCCTCAAATAAAAATCATTTTTAAATCGACCTTTTGCGTTAAAAAACGTGGTAGTAAAATAATTTTGTATTATTTTTTTTTGCGCAAAATTTCTAAAGGTGGGGGGTTACAGAGAATATTCCTCATGTTATTTCTTTTAATCAGCGAAAAGCGATAAACTAAACATAAGGGGTAAAATTGTGTGTACCAGTGTTTTTCGAGAAGTTATAACACTTTGGTCTGCACGACATAATATAAGATGTGAGCAAATGACAAACAAACAAAAATTACTGTTCACAATTAGAAAAGAGACAAGATGTGAGGACAGAATTTATTTACCCAAAACCCAACACAAAGAGCTTCAAAATATTGGTATATAATATAATACATGGCAGCTTATATAACACATGAGGTAACTTGTCTCTTGGAGGCCTTGTCTCTTGTATTAGATCACAATCCTTGCTCAATGTGGCTCCCTTCATTCTCAAACATCGCCTGCAGACGATAGATGACAGATTGGACAGCATTAAATAACATATCTGTTGAAATTGATGAAACATGCCGTCTGATAGAAGCCTTCAACATGGCCAATGTGGTAGGCCGGCATCGATAAACACGCGACTTAATGTACCCCCATAGCCAAAAATCGCAAGGCGTCAAGTCTGGTGATCTTGAAGGCCACTGGTGTATAAAGTGGCGACTTATCACACGATCTTCACCGAACGTATCCTTCAGCAATTGTTTGGCACCGCGAGAGATATAAGGAGGTCCTCCATCTTGCATGAATGTTATTTCGCTCAGTGCTTGTCTGTCCTGCAATATGGGGATAACCTTTTCTCTCAAAAGTTGAACATAACGTTCACCAGTTACAGAAACGGTTTTAAAAGTTATTCCATTTATTTCTTCATAGATAAATGACTCAATAATAAAAGAAGAAGTGAACCCAGACCAAACTGTAACTCTGGGCTGATGAAGTGACCTTTCTATAAAAATCCTAGGGTTTTCTTTTGCCCAAATGCGGTTGCTTTGAGTGTTGACTTCTCCGTTTAGAGAAAAGTGAGCTTCATCTGTCCACAGAACATTCGACAGCCTGTTTTCATCAATATCGATTTGCCGGAAAACCCATGCAGCAAATTCTTGACGCTTCTCAAAATCGCCGACTTTTAGCTCGTGAAATCTTTGAATTTTGTACGGGTATTTTTTAAGAAAAATTCTTTGAGCTCTCCAAACTGTTCCATACGAAATCCCCGTTTGTCGAGAAACTTGTCGAGCACTTACTTCTCCATACATGATAACGTTTCAATAGCTTCAACATTCTTCGAAACCGTAACAGCCACTGACTTGCGTGTCGATGGTCTTTCACTCCGAGGTTTTGCTTCCAGAGATCCAGTCTTCACAAAATTTTTCATCATTCGCCTTAGAGAGTAGCAACTCATGGGTCCTTTACCGCTTCGAATACCTTTAAAGTTACGAAACGCTCGTAAAGCTTCATGGAAGATTTTGAATTGCAATAATAAAATTTCACCAAGAGTACTTTATCCTGTAGTGACGGCATTCCAGAGTAAAATAAATGATCAGGGATAGCTGATTTTTTTCAAATGAATTAAAATAAACATAATCGATATATGGCTTCTGAAGCCAACTGTGCGGACGTGTTTGGCATCGCTTGTCTCGTACCGCGAATGGGATTTAACTCTCCATAACAATATAGTATTAAAAGTAACTCCTAAAGTTTACCAAATTTTAAGAAAAATGGGTAATGAGGTATACACCGATTTTGAGCGATGTTCTACACAAGACAGAATATTTGTAAGACAATGCCAAAATTGTTTTGCATTTAATCCGAACTACAAAACAAAAGACTGCCAAAACATTAAAATATGTAAAAAATGCGGTGTATAGGGTAGCCACAACTGTACTGAAGCACCAAATTGTCACAATTTCTCTAAGCACCCTAAATTTAAAAACCTTTCTACAAACCATAAATCAAATTCAAGTGAATGCCCGATTTACAAATCACAAATAGACAGAATTATCCAAAGGACACAATATTCACAAATATACGAGGGAAATGATGTAGAAAATACAATTTAAAGCTTAATCTTAAATAGATTAATATCCTATATAATTGAAAATGTGAGATGTTTACAACAAAATGTAAGAAAAAGTTTTACTGCGATAAACTACAGGCCAACACTAGAGATGACCCACCTGACAAGGACGAGTGGGTAACACCCTCGTTTCCAGACAGTCATGAACCGGGATCGAATCCCGCGTTAACATTTTGTTTGATTTGTGAATATCCTTCACCTGACATTCTTTTGATTCAAGAACCATATGTTTTACATGAAAATATTATTTATGATATGGACTCTCAAATTATATGTTCGAATAAAACTGGGGAAAAATATACGGCAACTATAATTTTAAATAATAATATAAAGTTCAGCAAAGTGGAAAAATTCACAAATTCTTTTTGTGCATCCATTTCTATTTATACATTTAAAGCAAAATTAATTATTTCTAATTTCTACATTGAAAGCGTATATAAATCAACCTGTAATCCTTTGCGCGGTGATTTTAATTTAAGACATACTATATGGTTTGACAATGTTATAAACTCTAATGGATATAGATTACAACCTATTATAGACGCGAATGTAATCTCTTTATACATAACCTGAAAACACCCACCTGCCGCGGAGTAAGTATAATTGATCTCACAATCTCGAATTAACACTCACTTAGTTTAATAAACAACTGGCATACCTCTGATCTGACTAATATTTCCGACCATATTGCTGTTAATTTTGATATCCGGTTAAAGAATGGTCATTTATTCAATAATCAAATTTCCACGTGGAAATTCTTTGAAAAAGATGCGAATTGGGCATATTTTACTAATAACATATCATTACAATATACAAAAAACTAAGAATTGATATGAGCAGAGTGAAAGATGAGGAAAACATTGATGGGATAGTGAACGCACTCATGAATTTATTGAGAGAAGCGCAGCATATAAATCTTTGAAGGTTAAATCCCCCATTAATAAGCATGTTTCCAGAATTGACTGGTGGACTAATGAACAGGAAATATAATTAAAATGATTTTCATTATATTAGAAACTTGCATTACCGATATAAAATAATCAGTTACAATACATTTAAATTGGCAAGAAACAAATACACTAATGTAATAAAAAAGCTAAAAGAACTAACTGGCGAAACGTTATTTAAGAAAACTACACAGATAAGCCATTTGGAAATTCCTATAAGTTCTTCAATAAATTAAAATCCTCAAATGTACAGAATGGAATTCCCATAATTGACAATTCACCAGAATATCTAAAAGAGCAAACAATGACCAAATTAATGGACGATTTAATTCCTGAAGACGATCCTAATTTGGACAATTTTCAACAACAAATAATTAGAAATTTTAAGCCACGAATGAATAATTCAAGCATAATTATTATCGAAGAAGAATAAATAATGAATATCATTTCTAATTCTGATGTTTAAAAAAGCTCCAGGTTTAGACAACATAAGTAACAATATGATCAAATGTGCTTACCCAAAAATTAAGCTTATGTTATGCAAACTATTTAATAAATGTATTCAAAAAGGGTATTATCCGGAGAAATGGAAAATAGCAGCTCTAAAGATAATTCCTAAACCACATAAATCTAATTTAGAATCAACAAAAAGTTATCGACCTATCTCATTGATTTCAAATCTTTCAAAAATTTTCGAAAAAATATTGAAAAATCTAATTTATGAATTTTATGAAAGTAATAATCTTTTAAGCTCCAGAGAGAGAGAGAGAGAGAGAGAGAGACAACATGGATTTGTCAAATCAAAATCAACGACAACGTGCTTGAATAAAATAACAGATACTATATTAGAACACACATAGTCAGAAACAATTAGTGACGCTAATTGCAATAGACATTGAAGAAACCTTTGACAAAACATAGTGGCCAGCTTTGCTCAAAAGAATTGATGAAGATAATATGCCTGTTGACCTGCTCAAAATTTTACAATTCCTTTTGAAAAATAGGAAAATAATTTTAAATTATAGTAGCAGAAAAATATCTGAAACATTATCAAAAGCTTGCCCACAAGGTGGACCATTGTCTCCATTGCTTTGGATGATATTTATAAATGATATGTTAACCAAAATACAACTACCAAATTCAGAAATAATTTGCTATGCCGGTGATGTCACAATAATATGCTGGAACAAAGATTTAGCAACCATCAAAAATTCAATTGAGCGTATTTTAGAAAATTTGACGACTGGTGTTCAGAAAACAAATTAAAAAAAAATCTTGATAAAACTAGTATTTTACATTTTCATAACAAATATAAATTTGAAATTGAATTAAAAAATAATATTATTTCGCCTGTTCAAGAAATAAAAATTTTGGCAATCCCCTTTGCAAACCATAGAAGGAAGAATAAATTAAATGTTAATCCTCATTTGAACAATATACTAAATAGAACTCAAAGACTAAAAAATTTACTTTTCTCGATATGTGGCAAATCTTGGGGACTAAGCACCAAGACTCATTATATACAAAACAATTTTTAGACCGATACTCACTTATGGAACTGAGGTCTGGTATAAATATATAAGTAAAAAGTATAATAATAAATTTAACTCACTCCATTATCAAATATTATTATGGTGTGCACAAACTTATAAAACAACTAGCTATAGTGTGTGCATACTCTGGCAAATATTCCTTTGATTACGGATTATATGGAATCCAGAAATATAAAATATGATATGAATAATTTATCGATCGAGGAGATCAACAGCGATATGACTTGAATATTCCAGATATAATTGAAAATTTGATTAAATATAAAATTACACTATTGAAGAAAAATACTAACCAAACATTTCAAAGTTTCTTTCCCGCTAATATTCCGAAATATTTTCGGGCAAATTTACACAACTCTCAATTTATTACAAATCACGGAAATTTTAGAATCTTTTTAAAATTCATCAAAGCAGTGCAAGATTCAAGATGCTTCTGTGGATGTAAGGAACAAACTTCTATTCATCTGCTGCTAAATTGCCCCGTCTTCCAAGAGTATAGAGAGAGAAATAAGGATAACCCAGGCCCCTGGAGCGCAAGAAACGCCAACTGCCCGGGCTGTCCAGCTAACTAGTAGAAACCAGTTACTCTAGATTATATTTACATAGAGCCAATTGCAGAGCCGAACCAGCTGGTCAGGAAGTTCCATGCCTGCAGAGAACCCGGGAGTCCAGCCAACGAGACTGGGTCGAAGGAGTTCTTCCCAAGCAGCAGGGCTGTCTTCATTCTGTGTCGCATGAAAGCAGGGCATCTAATTAGAAGGTGGTCCACAGTCTGTTGTTCCTCCATACAATGTGGGCAAGATGGGTCTTCCCCAGGACGCCAGAGAACCAAGTCTCCCCGAACATGGCCATGTCCTATAAGTAAGGTGGTGGTGACTTCTCCAGGACAGACCTTAGGAAGAAATTGGAGCAGCCGGTCTGGAGTATGGGCTATTCTCCTCAGGTGTCTGTTGGAGTGGTCCCGGCAATAAACCTCCATCCATGCGTCTAGGGCTGCCGCGCGCGAGTGGTTACGGGCCAGGCTTCTAGGCAGGATGGAAAATGATGGCTCCAAGATCAAAACGGCCGCGTTCTTAGCAGCTCTGTCTGCTCTTTCGTTTCCGTCGATACCGCAGTGTCCCGGCACACAACACAGATTTAAATTTTGGTTGGTGTTCAGTGCGAGAATAATCTTAGCTACTAATGTCGATCGAACTGGACCTGATGTACATATGGCTGACAGAGCTGATCTGCAATCCGACGCGATAGTGATCTCATTTCTTGAATAACCTTCCTTCACCAGACGGACCGCCCAGCGGATTGCCAGAAGTTCAGCCTGGAAGGCTGTGCAGTCTGGATGGAGCCGTAAGAGAACGGGCTGCTGATCTTCTGATGAGGGAACAATTGCAGCGCCCACCCCAGCCTCATTTTTTGATCCGTCTGTAAATATTATGGGTGTTGTTATCTCCTCGATGTTTAGACTGAAAGACAATTGAAGTCTATCCGGAGGGTATGGCAAAGAAGCAGAGCCTGGTCTAGATTCATAATTTCCTTCAGGAACGCCGTACGAGACCTAACAATAATATTGAGAGGAGGGCTGCCGGTGATGGAGATGGCTGAGACTGTAGGTTTGTAAGGACCTCCTCTCAGTACACGTTTCGCAAAATTGCAGTGAAGGCTCCTAAGTTGCCTAATGCCTTCGCTGGAGAAAGCACGACGTCCCCATGCTGACGCTCCGTCCAGCTGAAAAGAAGATTCCAAATTTACCCTGTATGGTGTGGGTGAGTCGTGGGATTATTGATCTGCATCTACGTGTGATCTTGTGTAGGTGGGCGACAAATCCGCGGGTCTGGTAAAACTCCACTCCTAAGATTGTGATGGTCTTCTTGATGTTTAAAGGTTGACCAAGGACTCTAAGCCCTGTCTCGGAGTTGGGGTGGACATTACGCCATTGGAACAGGCAAGCTTGAGTCTTAATGGGGTTTATATTAAGACCATTCATCGTGCACCAAGATGTCAACCTCTCCAAGAAGGTGTTAATGGCAGAGACCGGCAGGCGACTACGAACCTGAGTCATAAGGGTGAAGTCGTCCGCGTAAGCTATTAATCGGCTATCTATGATGGAGGGAAGGGTGAAGATGGTCCGAGCAACTATGTTCCACAGGAAAGGACTTAGCGCTGAACCCTGGGGAGTGCCGAGTTGGGAGGACGTACATTCTGTTGCTGTCCAAGCTGAGTAAGAAACCCTCCGGTCTTCCAAAAAGCTTTTTACTAAACAGGTAATAGACTCTGGGCAATTTAGACGTTCAAGATTTTGTATGATTGCCGGCCTCCAAACAGTGTCGAAGGCCTTACTGATGTCCAAGCTGATGACAAGAGTTTTCCTCCAGTGCGCTTGTCTTTCTTCAATGAATTGAGTGATACTTGCCAGTGCATCTTCCGCTGAACGACCATTTACAAAACCGTATTGATCTTCAAAGAATCATCCGTGACGATCCACGAGCCACTGAAGTCTGGCCAGGATACATCTCTCAAACACTTTGGCCATAGTGTTCAACAAAGTAATAGGTCTGTATTTCTCCAGCTGACTGGTGGCTGAATTGGAGGGTTTAGGCAGAAGTATGAGGCGGCCTTCTTTCCATTGACGGGGGAAGTGTCCCATACGGAGGCATTTGGTGAACAATTCGGCCAGCAGGAATTGCAAGGAAGGGCCGCCCAGGTCTAGGCATTTCGAACCAAGACCGTCAGGGCCCGGGGCTTTCCTTTTTCCACGGCGATGAATGGCTCGCAAAACTTCCCAGGGTTTGAATTCAGGTTCGTCTGAGTGAGCAGAAATTGCATTCCTTTGCAGGTGAGGTCTGGTGTCAGGTAGGAAAAAGTGTTTTAACAGGGCCTGGCAAGTCTCATGAGGATTGTAAGGAGAGCCGTTATCATGTTTGAGAAGTGGCGAACCTCGGGGGGATCCGCGGCCCTGGGCGATAAATCGAGGTATGGCACTCCAGGATGCGAATGACAACTCCTTGCAGAGATTAAACCAGGATTTACTTTTAGCTTTCCTAATAGCCGCCTTCAGTCCATTATGGCACGCTCGGTATAAACCGCGGAAGAAATTCCAAATAGGACACCGGACACTCTGACGATAACGGCGGGGGGAGATAACCAACCTTCTGATCCGACTCAGTTCGGGGGTCCACCACGGCTTTGACGGTCTTGTAGTATTGGAGCGTCTCCCCATGGAAGAGTCACAAGCTGATTGCAGGATGGAAGTCAGAAGGAGGACCACCCTGTCAATATCTTCTGGGCTAGAGGCCTCGATTAATAAGTTAGTTACACCATCAAATTATAGGGGCATTGTCCTTTTAAGCAACTTGTCAAAACCTTTTACATCCATATTAAAAAAATAGACTAAGTAATTGGATTGAAACTAGAAAACTCATAGCGGAAAACCAGGCAGGATTCAGAAAGCACTACTCGTGCAAAGACCCTATCTTCACGCTTACGTCACTAATCCAAATGACATTAAACCGCAAAAGGAGGAAACTTTACACATTCTTTGTTGATCTTAAAAAAGCGTTTATACAGTTCCACATCTACTATTATGGAGAAAGCTTGCGCTTGTTGGTTTAAGTGGGCGATTTATCAAACTTATACAGAAATACTATGCTCAAATGATGGCAGCGGTCAGATAGAGCGGCTCTTTTACAGAATTTATCAAAATACAATCAGGTGTTCTTCAGGGTGAACCTCTTTCATCGTATTTATTTATTATTTTCATTAACGATCTGGTTGCTACGCTGGATGATTCTGACCTGCCAGGTATATACTTACCGAGCCATGGAACTATACACCTTCTCCTGTTCGCGGATGATAGAGTCCTCCTTGGTGAATCCAAGATAAATATCCAAATAAAGATTAATTTAATAAAAATATATTTTGAGAAAATAGTTTAACTCTGAACCAATCCAAGTCTAAAATCGTAGCGTTTCGAAAGGGAGGCCGCTTGGCCATATCTAACGTTTGGTTTTGTTGTGGGGCCAACAACCTTTGACAATTACCTCAAAATATACGTATCTTGGCTACCCCTTAACAACCAAGAATCCAACTGCTTACGTGGCGCAGCACTTTAAAAGCAAATCATTGGTTGCTACACACGCAGTATGGAGAATACTATCTAAGTCAAGAACCAAATCGTTCGGAGCAGTGATGAAATTACTTGACTCTATAGTTTTATCCAGGTTGTTATACTCGGCCCCACTGTGGGCAACGAATCAGATAGGAGTTGTAAACCAGATCCAGGATATTTTCCTACGGCGATTTCTTGACCTTCCCAAATTTACTCCGGGCTATATCTTACGAACAGAAACCGAAAGGATGTCCCTTGAATTAAACATTACGAAATTGATTATAAAGTTCTGGATACGGATTTTAAAAATGGACAGGACAAGATTACCTTATGTTTGCTTGTTCCAGATCTAGGAAGTTTCAATTGTGGGAAAAGCGGGAAACAACTGTTGGCTTCCGTAGGCGTCCTTACTGGGATAAAGAAAGAGGGGATTTCATTTAGTTATTTAATTATTATATATATTTATTAAGGAGCGACCCGCTCCAATACAAAAATTAGCAACAAACAAAAGCGAGTGTAATGGAACAAGGAAAACAAAGTCTCTGCCGCGTAGAGGTTGCGTCATCCCTCGCGAGCCAATCGGAGAGCGCCATTCAGGGCTCGTCAAGGCCAGGCGGCTCCTGCATTCGGCCATTCCTGTATTTCAATCGTCCTCGATTGAACTTTGCGTTGCAGGAACGTCGTGGGTTGCGTCGGAGGGTGTCTTCTTCTTCTGACTCCTCGTCCGGACTTTCTTATGTAGTTGAATCATCTTCTTCACTGTGCCAAGACTTCAGTTGACTGATATGGGCCGTTGTCGTGTAGAACCGTCCACCGGTTCTTTCGCTTAGCTGAGTCACTCTCTACGTGTCGCTTGGCAGAACCTCGGTGATTATCAAAGGTCCTCGATACTTGGGTTGCGCCTTGGTTGGTTCACCAGTCATTTTGGGTACATGCCTCATCACTACAATTTCTCTTACTTCGAATTGGAGTGTACGGCATTTCTTCTTATCGTAGTACGTTTTCATGATTTCTTGTTTATACTTAATTTGGGTTCTCACACTCTCTTGAATTCTCTCCGGCTCGGTCCACGGATCCATATCTTCGTCGGCTAATCTTCTAAGTATCCCGTCGAGGAATCGAGGGGAATAGCCGTGGAGTGTCTCGAACGGTGTTTTATTCGTCGTCTTGTTCACCGCATTATTCAGGTCTCGCTCTAATTCCTTGATCTTCAGGTCCCAATCCTTCCGTCGCGGATCCTCGATACCGATTTCTATGGTGGACAATACTGTTCGGTTCACTCTTTCGACCATCCCGTTCCCTTGCGGATATTTCGTAGAGTTCAGTGTATGATGTATTCCATTTCCTCGACAGAATTCTTCAAATTGCCTTTAGGTAAAACATGACCCTCTGTGCTGAGAACATGTACGAAAACATGTAAGTATGTTTCCCACGTGACGCAGCGGAGCGTGACCTTGGCTCCACGGGTGAGTCAGTTGTTGTTTTGAACTCTGTATGGATGGACATTAAAACATGGTGGCAGCGATAACTGAATAAATTACGAACCCGTATATTGCAAAATATCGATTTTTGTGTACTTTGGAAGATAATTCAACATGGCTCAGATTCAACCTCCAGAAACTTTCGACTTCTCGACTCCCAACGAATGGCCCAAATGGAGGAAGAGATTCGAACGATACCTCGTGGTCAGTGGAATGAAGAAGAAAGAGGAGGCGGACAAGATCGATTTGTTCATGTACTTGATGGGTGACCGCGCGGATGATATATTCAGGACCTTCAAGTTCGAAAAGGATGAAGAGGCAACGAAAATTGATTCCGTCCTCAAGGCGTTCGACAGCCACTTCTGTGTCAGGAAGAATATTATCTACGAACGTGCGAAATTTAATTCAAGAATCCAAGAGGATCGGGAGCCAGTGGACGAATTCATCACTTCATTGTACAAATTGGCTGATAGTTGCGAATTTGAGGGTCTTCATGAGCAGTTGATCCGTGACCGAATAGTGGTTGGAGTGAGGGACAAAGCTTTATCTGAAAGAATGCAGTTGGACAGCGAACTGACTTTGGAAAAGGCGATGAAAATGGTTCGACAGCAGGAAGCCGTTCGACAGCAGCAAGTCGACCTGCAGCGTCCCTCAACAAGCCAAAAGGTCAATCAGGTGAAGTTCAACTCGAAGAAACATTCACCGAAACAACAACAGCAGCCTTCGAGGAAGAAGGAGAAGTCAGCCAAAACAAGATCACGATGTCCAAAATGCGGAGGTTTCACCCACAGGGAAGGACAGGCCTGCCGTGCTGAAGGACAAAGATGTAACCTATGTTTAAAAACTGGCCATTTTGCAAATTGCTGCCCAGATAAGCAGGCGAAGACTGCGGAAGTCAAAGCTGTTTCTGAACTTGATGAAGAAATTGGTTTTCTCCTGGAGGTCTCAGCTGTGGAGGATTCATCTAATCTCGATGATAATGAAGGCGAGTGCAGGAGGCGATGGACAGCAGAAATCCAAGTGAACGGGAAAAAGGTGAAGTTCAAGCTCGACTCCCAGGCGGATGTTACATGTGTTCCTCTGTGTCTCTTCAAGAAGTTATGGGACAGCAACGACTAGTGAAAAGTGATATCAACATTAGAGCTGCTGAATTTTCCGAACTTCAGACTGTGGGTATGTTTATATCAACGCTGCGAAATGGCAATTATGAAATCAAGGAAAAGATTTATGTCATTCGTCGTTTGAGTGAACCTCTTCTGAGTCGCCGGGCATGTGAGCTCTTGAACCTGGCGAGGCGAATTGAAGTGATTGCGACGAGAATTAACCCGATCAAGGAATTCCCTGAAGTATTTGAAGGACTGGGACAGATCGGAAACCCTTACGAAATCAAATTGAAACCTGGAGCAAAACCATATGCTGTGCATACTCCTCGAAGGGTACCAATACCATTGATGGAAAAGCTTAAAACAAGATTGGAAGAGCTCGAGAAGGCGGGAATCATAGCACAAGTTAACGTTGCGACTGAATGGTGTGCACCGACTGTGATTGCTGGTTAACCGAATGGCGACATACGACTCTGTGTGGATCTCTCAAGGCTGAACGAACATGTACAGCGCGAAGTGCATCCCATGCCAGTGGTGGAGCACATGCTGGGGCAACTGGGGGAAGCAAGATTCTTTTCGAAACTGGGCGCGAACAGTGGCTTTCACCAGATTCCGTTGAGCCCGGACTGCCAGCATTTAACGACCTTCATCACTCCTTTTGGGAGATATAAATACTGCAGGATGCCATTTGGAATCTCACTCGCCCCAGAGTATTTTCAGAAAGTTATGTCAATAATCTTGCAAGGCATGGACGGTGTAATGTGTTACCTGGACGATATCCTGATATTTGCCTCCGACTCCAAGACTCACGATCGAATTCTTCGTTTAGTGCTCCGAAAACTGAAAGAGGCGAAAGTTACACTAAACAAGGCCAAGTGTGTCTTCGGCGTGCCAAGAATTAATTTTCTTGGGCACATACTGGATGAAGACGGTATCCGACCAGATCCAGCGAAAATCGAAGCAGTTGCGAAGATGCCTGCTCCGACCGATGTTCATGGCGTAAGAAGATTTCTTGGCATGGTGAACCATCAGGGACGCTTTGTGGAAAATTTATCTGAAATTGTGGCTCCACTGAACCAGTTGTTGGTGAAAGGTCAAGACTTCGTTTGGGATTGCAGCCAGGAGCGAGCATTCCGAAAGTTGAAAGAATTGCTCACGACTCAACCCATCTTGGCAGCATACGACGTCAGGAAACCAACTATGGTGTCATCCGACGCATCTTCATACGGCTTGGGAGCGGTACTGAAGCAAGAAGGTAAGAATGGAATCTGGCGACCTGTTGCTTATTCTTCTAGAACTATGACACCTACCGAAAAACGATATGCTCAGATCGAGAAAGAGGCTCTCGCAATTACATGGGCTTGCGAACGTTTTCAAGATTTCCTGCTTGGAAAGAGTTTCCGAATTGAGACCGACCATAAGCCTCTCATTCCTCTATTTTCGACGAAAGAATTGAGTTCGCTGACCCCAAGACTGCAACGTTTCCGAATGCGTATGATGAGGTTTGGATTCGAAATAGTGCATATCCCTGGAAAGGAGCTGCTCGACGCCGATGCATTATCTAGACAACCACTTCTTACAACCGAGGGAGGTGAAAACGAACGGCAAACCTCAGCGCATATAAATGCAGTTCTCTCGAGTATAACCGACAAAGACGAGATGTTGACGAAGATTTTTGAAGCTCAACAAGAAGATACGAACCTGAAAGCAGTAGCCAACTACCTTGAGCAAGGCTGGCCAGATAAGAAGAAGATGTCACAGGCTCTGCTCTCTTATTGGCATGTCAAGGATGAACTCGGCGTTCAAAATGGACTACTGATGCGTAGCTGTCGTCTTGTTATTCCAGCAAGTATGAAACTGGAGATCCTAGATAAGTTGCACGCTGGGCACTTCGGGATTACAAAAACAAGACTTCGCGCACGTGAGACGGTATGGTGGCCTGGAATTTCGGAAGAGATCGCGGAAACAGTCAGAAAGTGCAGTGTTTGTATCCAGGAAGCCGTCTCAAAACATGAACCTTTGATACCAACCAACTTTCCTACACGACCGTGGCAAAAGATTGGAATGGATTTGTTCAAGTCTCGCTTTCCTGAAATGATTCAGCTGGATCGGCTCACAGCCAGTGTGGTGGTGCGTAGTTGCAAATCCATATTTGCCCGACATGGAATACCAGAAACTGTTGTAAGCGATAATGGGACGCAATTTGGAGCTGCTCGTGAATTTGCAAATTTCGCAAGGCAGTACGGATTCACACATGTCACTTCAAGTCCTCGATTCCCGCAGAGCAATGGGATGGCAGAAGCAGGTGTGAAAATTGCTAAGTTGATCCTCAAGAAAAATCAAGACCCATCGCTTGGACTCCTGGAGTATCGATCGACCCCTTTGGAGAACGGTTACAGCCCTGCTGAGCTTCTCATGGGACGTAAACTCCGAACGACCTTGCCAATTGCACCAGAGAATCTTAATCCAAAGTTGGTGGACTCTCAGACCCTGAAAAGAAAGGAGGGGAGAAGGAGAAAGGATATGAAATCCAGATATGATCAACGCTGCGGAGCTACGGACATGGAGGAGCTATCCGAAGGTGACACGGTTTGGATTACAGATATGCGAACCTGGGGGATTGTAAAGCAGAAGGCATCGACACCAAGGTCATATATGGTTGATACTCCTGTTGGGACTTTACGTCGAAACAGGTTCCATCTACGAAAAGGAGTTACAGTGAAATATCCAGCCGACCCATCGACGCCGACCTTTTCGGGGGAGGAACTGGTTGAAAATGAAAAGACCCCAGTTGTGGATTATCCCTCTAACGACTCAGAAGACGGCCAGATAAGAACCCGGAGTGGACGAATTGTTAAACCTGTGGATCGCCTTCATTATTAATTATATTATGCATTTAAAGTTTGTAATGTATATATATATTTCAAATCTTAAAAAGAGGGATGTGCTGAGAACATGTACGAAAACATGTAAGTATGTTTTCCCACGTGACGCAGCGGAGCGTGACCTTGGCTGCACGGGTGAGTCAGTTGTTGTTTTGAACTCTGATTGGATGGACATTAAAACACCCTCTGTCGCTGATGATCTTGTCGGGTAGTCCGAAATCATTCACAAAACTTTTCATTACCTTCAGGACGTTCTGCGTCGATGTATTCCTTACAGGGCTTAATCGGACAAATCTTGTCAGATTATCGACAATAACTAAAAGTTCCTGGTTACCTCTTGTACTTCTCACGAAAGGGCCTACGTGGTCCATATGTACGATGGAAAACGGTCTATTGCCTGGCTTAATGGGGTGTAAGAAGCCTTGTTGTTTTCCACCGGGAACTTTGTTAAATAAACACTCGACACACCTAGCAATATGGCGTCGAACGTACCTCTTTATTAAAGGAAACCAGTACAATTCCTTAATTTTGTTGACAGTCCTATCAACCGCAAAATGTCCCATTATGTCATGGAATTTAACAACTAAACTTTTCCTCATACTTTTGGGTATAACATACAGGGCTCGTTCCTCTTCTCCATTTTTCACCATGCGAAAAGTCTGCCTCCTTTGTAGCTGTAGTCGTTAATTCTATTTTGTTCTCCTACTGTTCTATCACACGGGTCCTTTCGGAAGATCTGGATCAGGTCTCTCAATTCAGAGTCGGAATGCTGAATCATCATGATTTGTTCTTCCAGTGTGATTGTGAAGCATACTTCGAGGTTTTTCTCCACGATTTCCTCCATCGTGTCTCTAGGGTCGTCGACTGGAGCTCTGCTCATTCCGTCTACGTGGGCCATCTTCTCTCCTGGTTTATGCCGAATGTCGAAATCGTATTCCTGAATCAGATTGTACCATCGCGCTATCTGAGGATTTGTAGTCTTCTTCGCGTTCATGTAGACCAGTGCTTGGCAATCTGTAACCACTGTAAACCTGATTCCGACGAGGAACTGACGTAGTCGATCCAAGGTCCACACTATCGCCATCAGCTCCAATTTGCTTGAATGGTACATCTTCTCAGCCTCTGTTATCTTCTTACTCACACAGTAGACCAAGCGCCATTTGCTGTCTTCGTCCTCCTGTAGCAACATTCCTGCTAGTCCCTCAGCACTCGCATCGCAATGTACTTCTGTCTTAAGTTCAGGGTTGTAATGAGCTAGTACCGGATATTCGACCAGATCATTTCGAAGTCCTCCAAATGACTTTCGCTGTTCTTCCTTCCATTCAAATTGTGTACCTTTCTTTGTAAGTCTGCTTAGTGGTTCTGCTTTCCTCGCGAAGTCCTTTAAAAATCGTCTGAAGAAGTTCGTCAATCCCAGAAAGCGTCGTATGTCGTGGACATTCTTGGGTTCTGGAAATTCTTCTATCGCCTTGATCTTTCTTGGGCCTGGCTTAAGTCCGCCTGTACTGATGACATACCCAAGGAACTCAACTTCCCTCCTTCCGAACTCACATTTAGAGGGTTTCAGCGTCAACTTCGCTGATCTTATTCTTTCAAGTACTTCCCTCAACCTTTCGATCATCTCCCGCCAATCCTTTGCCGGGATAATCACGTCGTCGAGATAGCAGAATGCCTTCTTGTTCAGCAGCGGACCTAGAACAGTGTGCATCAGTCTTTGGAATTCTGCTGGTGCGTTGACGAGTCCAAAAATCATTCTTTCGAATTGACCTGTATCATCTGGGGTGATCAATGCTGTCTTTAGTTTTGCCTTATCAGTCAGTGGTATCTGCAGATATCCATGCGCCAGATCCATAGTGGTGAAGAATTTCGCATTCCGTAGGCCTTCCAGAAGGTCGTCTATCCTCGGTAAAGGGAATTTGTCCTTAACTGTTTGAATGTTGAGTCTCCTATAATCCACCACCAAACGATGATCTCCAGTTTTCTTTCTCACAAGTAGGACGGGACTAGCGTAGGGTGATCTAGTTTCCGTGACTATTCCATTGTCCTTCCACTCTCTGACAATCTCCCTGATTGCTTCGCGTTTACTTGCAGTCGTCTTGTACGGTCTCAGACAGACTGGTTTGCTTCCATCAACCTCCTTAATGTCCATTTTGGTGACATCGGTGCACCCTAATTCACCCATACCAAGAGCGAAACAGTCTCTATATTCATTCACTACGTCGAGGATTTCTTGTCTCTCTTTCGGAGTTAGAGAATGATTGATGTTGACGTCCTCAGGCAGTATGGGGCGCTTTCGTTTCATTTGGTCCTGTCCTTCCCTCTTCTCTTCACCTTTAGTCTGAAACGAATCCTCTGAAACCTCCAGGTTAACAACAATGTCATCAGGGCTCAGCAGTTCAACTCGACCTATACATTGGTTTTTCTTTACTCTCAAGTTGCCCTTGCCAACTGAGATGATGGGTACGGTCGTCTTTCCATCGACCACTTCCAATAGAGAATTGACACAGTCGTCTACTCCTGTGAATAATACGTAGCCGTCCCTTACCTCGTCTGTGATTTCACTCGCAAAGTTAATGCAGTCGCTCCCCAACTGAACAGTCTCGGTTACCCTCAGTTCAACGCGACGCGACTTGATTTCTTCTTGCAGATTAGTAAACGGAAATTCGGTTGAATAGCCAATATGCAGTTCCTTACCGATTCTGGCGAAGGATACGTAGGGCAGATCTGTCCATGTTCTTCCAATTAGTAGGTCATAAGGTTGGGCATCATCGTTAACAATGAATACAGCGATTTCTTTTCCGACGACGCCATCAATCTCCAGGTCAACTGTCGTCTTCCCAACGGTCCTAGCAGCTGGTGCGGTCTGGTTACCGATGCCGTACAAACTAGTCGAGTCTGGTTCGATGTCAACGTTGATCCTCCTTGCGACCGATTCTCTTAATAGGCAACTGCTGCTCCCGGTGTCTATCATTGCTTTCACGGTCTCCTTGTTGTCGATCTTGGCGTCCTTCAAATATACATCTGGCGGGACAGTCTTCAGTCCTTCGACTTCCAGGTTGGCTACCTTTAGTCCTTCTTTGGGTCTTGTGCAATTTCTTTCCTTGTGCCCCGTTTGACCGCATCCTCGGCATGTCAACGTAGCCTTGGGTACTGGGCAGTCTCTGGCAATGTGTCCAAACTGATTGCAGTTGAAGCACTTCGGTTCTCCCTTGTCGTTTCTGATTGCACGGTTGACCATTCTCCTCGAGGTGTTAGGATACTTTTCACTGATTTAGTTCCTTGCAGCCTCTCTACTCGGAACATTCGCTCCTTGTTCAGTCTCTTTAACTTCGCTTTGGTTGGGAAATCTCGCAGATTTCTGCTGAAACGACGGTGGTGTGGTGTGTTTCGAATTCCAATGAGGAGGTCCCATCTCGGCGCGAACATTTTCGTATTCGTCCAGTTTATCCGCCAACACATCTGGGTTGTTTATCTTGGTCCAATAATCAATGAGATGATTACGCAGCACATTTGGAACCTTTTTCTTTAGCTGGTTAGTGACGGACAAATCCTTTAGAGCGTCGAAATCTTCCACGTTCATTCCCTCGATCCATTCGTTGAAAAACCCTCGCAATTCGAAAGCGAAGTCTCTCCAGGAACCCTCTTGAGATTTATCGTGCTTTTCGAATTTTTGTCTGAACTGTTCGGGGCTCAATTTGTACCGTTTTAGGAGCAACCTTTTCACGAATCTATAATCGCCGCTTTGCCCTTCCGAGCGATTAATTGCGTCATTTCGTAAGGTAGTAATCCTAGAAGACTGAACGTCCATTGGTCTTCATCCAACCCTAGTCGCTTTGCCTGTCGTTCGAAAAGAATTAGATAGAAACTCAAATCACTGTCCTTCGATTCGTACTTGGGCATCAGTTTACGTATCTCGCAATGTGCGTTATTACTGGTACCGCGAGACGGATCGTTGTTTCCATGCATAGTCTGGATGCGCAGTTTCTTGAGCTCGAATTCCATTTGTTCTTTTCGTTCCCGTTCTGCTTGCTCTGTTCGTGCTGTTTGTTCCATTCGCTCCCGTTCTGCTCGTTCTGTTTGTTCCCGCTCCTCGATCAGAGTCTCCAACAGTTGCTTTGCGAATTCTTCTTCGTAAGATTGACTATTCAGGATAAGGTGTTTTAAGTCGACGATCCTGCTCTCTGGCGGTACTACCTCGCCGAGTTCATACGCCAACTTGCTCAAATCGCATTTCTTTACTCTGGCTAAATAAGTCATATTTTTCAAAAACAATATAGAGTATAACAAAACAAAAATAATTAAATGAAACTAACTAAACCGGATACGTACTGTTTTGATTATTTCTCTAAACGGAATCAACTTTCCTTTAGTACTTTTAGGGCAACACTTATATCGCGATACTTTGCGATAATACTTCTATTTGTTTCTTCAATTTACTTTAAAATACTTTCTTCAGAATACTTTACTTTACTTTTGTAATGTTTTACTTAAAAAGAACGAGTTTTACGAGACAAGAGAAGATTTAAGGCAAAAGAAACTCTAACTTTATTACTTTTTTCACCTATCTATATATATCGCGCTTCTCGCGGACATGCAAATCCACCATCCTTTTAAAAGAAACAAAATGTAAAAATATACAAAATAAAATAATATTATGCAAACATCTCAAGGTATGCGACAGACTCCCCCTCCATGACCTCTCATCACTCCTGTGATGGGACTCCTGGTGGTCTATGATGAAATTTAATGATGTTGGTGATGTGGGCACTCTGGGTTCCTCGCCCCGATTCATAAAGGACATATTTAACATAGCCGTCCACCATCTTTACATCAGTAACAACATGGGGTCCAGTCTGCAGTCGTTGTTTACCTGTGTATTGGTGTTTCACCAGAATCGAATCTCCAGGTTTGATATCAGTAGGTCTTCTTCGATTTCTGTTATAATAATATTTAGTGCGCAGACGGTATTTATGGCGCTGTTTGTCATTATTCTCCGTTTCAATTCTAAGGAGTTGTAAGCCCAATTCCTCGTCAGCAGGCACTATTGGTACTGTTCCCTTCCATTTATACCATGGAGAGCATCCCAGATAGGTATTATGATGTCTATTGTGATAATTGACGGCTGCCTCCAAGCAACATTTCCATCCTTTAGGAAACTGTGGGTAGCACTCCATGAAGGTCTTAATTTCCTGAATCACTCTCTCGGGTAGACCATTTCCCGCAGGGTGATAAGGACTGGTATGAAGAAACCTGATTCCCTTCTCCTGCGTCCAGTTGTAAAATTCCCCTCGAGTAAAGGAGGTACCTCTATCGGAAATAATTTTCTTTACATTTTTAAGAATGGGATGGTCCGTAAAGTATTCTTTTAGTGCTTTACCCGACTGTTTCATACATTTAGCGTATACAATCCGAGTAGCTTCATCAATCACTACTAAGAATGACTGGGTAGAGGCATTGGATTCCGATTTCTTTTTGAGTTCTGCGAAGTCAACATGAACCGTATGAAATGGAACATGAGATTGAACAGGCAAACTCATCTGATCAGAGGTAGATCTATATTTGGCCTACACCTTCTGACAGGTAGAACACAATTGGACATAACGTCGAATGTCCCCCTTCATATTTCGCCACCAAAATCGATTCTTAATTGTATAATAGGTTCTCCAGAATCCCGAGTGGCCACCAGATTTAGGATCATCATGATATAAGTTGAGAATGCTAGGAACCTGTTCAGGAGTCACCAAATAAGATTTTCTTTGTTCGTCGTTTTTAGCTCTAAAGCTTTATGCTTCAACCAGAACGTCTGTTCATCAGACTTGTCTGGGACGCTTACACACAATCGTGACAACGCGTCGGCGTCCCTCAGTTCCTTTCCCGACCGATGATTTATTATGATATTAAAGGAGCGCAGGAATAACTGCCACCTGGCCAAACGGTCTCTAAGTTCTCCACAACTTAAAAGCTGAGTTAAGGCTCGGTGATCGGTATGCACCACAAAAGGGCGACTCTCCAAGTAGGAACGAAAATGTTTCACAGCTTTTAATACCGCCAAGCACTCTTTCTCGGTAACAGAATAATTTTGTTCGGCTTTTGTAAAGGTGTAGGAGTAATAGCCAATTACCCGGAGTTGTTTACATCTTTTTTCCTGGAGGTCCCTTCGATATAAAATGGCTCCAGTTCCATACTAGCTGGCATCCGTTGATAGCTCGAATGGCAATCTCCCATCAGGAACCCTAAGAATTGGTTCCTCAGTAATAAGTGCGATAAGTTTTTGATAAGCTGTCTCGCATTCAGAATCCCACTCGAAGGTTACATCTTTTCCTTTTAATTTGTCTAATGGTCTTACTATATGAGCATAATCTTTTATAAAGGCGCGGAAGTGGTTAGTCAATCCGGTGAAACACTGTAAGGACCTCAAATTGTATGGACGTTTCATATTTCGAACCTTTTCGGTAACCTCAGACCTTATTTTCTTTGTGTCTCCATCAATAACTCTCCCTAATAACTCTATGCGAGGGACGCAAAATTGACATTTATCAAGATTTAGCACTAGGCCCGCAGTGTTCAGCCGTTCAAGAATTTTATGCGTCAAAATGGAGCAATCATTCTGAGTGTATCCACCACAACAGATGTCATCGATATATGCTACTACCTTATCATTTAGTAGGTCTCCTAGAATTGTAGTCATTATTCTCTGGAACTTAGCTGGAGAATTTTTCCATCCAAACGGAAGCTTTAAAAACTCGTAATGACCAGATGGAGTTACGAAGGCAGTGTATTTTCGAGTATTTTCTGATATGCCAAGTTGCCAGAATCCATCCTTCAAATCGAGCTTTGAGAAAAAACGACATCCTCCGAACACATTAATAATGTCGTCTATTCGAGGAAAGGGAAAAGGATCCAAGTGTGTTTCATCGTTAATTTTTCGATAGTCGACACATAATCGATAGTCTCCATTCTTTTTTGGAATTACTATGCAAGGAGATGCAAATGCCAAGTTTAATGGTTTAATTATTCCTTCGCTTAGCATCGATCTAATTTTCATATTTAACCAGTTTCTTTTTGTATTTTCCAATTGATATGGCTTTGCACTGACAACTCGAAAATTCTCTTGCAGTCCAAAGTCAACTTCAAATTTTGAAATTATTGGAAAAGTCCTTTTGCAAAGGCTGGGGTATTTGGCTTCGACATCCCTCCTGGTAACGAGGTTCGGGCCAGTTTCAGAAAATAAACTGATCTGATCTGTAAAGAAGTCCCACTTCACTTTCAGGGATTTTAACGTAGGCTTACCAATCAGCAGATCAAAGGGCATATCTGGGAGGACAATGGCCTGGATTTCGATTGACTGTTCCCCAGCCTCCAAAACCAGATTAATGACTTCGGTAGCAGTGAATTTACTATGGTTGATTGTGTTTATTAAAATCTTGGTAGGGTATGTTTTCCACCTGTTTTTCTGCACTAAATTTCTATGTATCAGATTGAGAGAAGAACCGCTGTCCAGATAGGCCTTCACCAAGTGAGAGTTTATAGTCACATCAATGAAGGAATGGGGAGAATCACAAATTGAAAAAATGGTCGATTTTGACCATGGGACCGGCGAACCCATACTCGTCAGTTTTTTTGACAAGAACGAAACATTTCTATCATTCGCAACCTGGAGTAACCCCGTGTCACCAGATTCAGTAAAATGAACTGGTTTCTTGACTGTGCCAAGAGTTCTTGCAGATGGCCTGGATTCAAAATAATTCTTTTCCGATATAGGCCTGATGTTCTTCAGGAGTTTGAGTAGATTTTGCTTGCATTTAATATTTGCCGTGGCCAGTTGCTCCTGCATATACTGGGGAAGTCCATGGATTATCCCAATAATCAATAATTCCTCGCTAAGGCCAGGCATACCAAGTCGCATCTTTCCTTGCTTCTGGTAAAAATATTCCACCAAGGATCCTCCTCGATATCTCCAATTAAAAGCACGGTCGTAACTCACAATTGGATTTTCGTTAATTCCTTCCAACAATATTCCTCTTCATCCTGAAATTTGTTGTCGAACCATAATAAAGCCGATCCTGTCAGATAGGATCGCATTCCATTGATTCTAGCCTCGTCTCCAACCCATCCATTGTTTCCACAAATGTTTTCATATACTTTGATCCAAATTTTAGGATCAGCATTTCTTCCATCAAAGGTAGCAACATCCATTTTAACTGACCTACCTACCCTGATTTCACTCTTATTTTTAAGAAGAAAGTCCATCATCAAGCGCTGCTGATTCGCCATCGTCCTGATGAGGCTTTCAATGGTCGAATCTGATAATTTTTTATCCTCATCTGCCAAGTCTGTTTCTTCATCTTGCATGTCTTCAATATCATCCATTTAGTTTTTTAGGTTTTCATACTTAACAGCTTCTTCCTTTATTTTTTCAATGTTCATTTCAATTTTCTTTGACTGTTCCTTATTCATGCTCTGATATATTTTCACTTAATAGATTATCCATAACCTTCCTTACTTAAGACTGTTAATGGATTTGTTATTTAGTAAATTGAAAGTTTTTAATTGGGCTTTAACACAGCTAGTTACTACAAGCTCTGTCGAGATCATCCTGCCGGCTGCGCCATTTTGTAATGTTTTACTTAAAAAGAACGAGTTTTACGAGACAAGAGAAGATTTAAGGCAAAAGAAACTCTAACTTTATTACTTTTTTCACCTATCTATATATATCGCGCTTCTCGCGGACATGCAAACCCACCATCCTTTTAAAAGAAACAAAATGTAAAAATATACAAAATAAAATAATATTATGCAAACATCTCAAGGTATGCGACAACTTTAAAATACTTTCTTTAGAATACTTTATTTTAAAATACTTACTTTAAAATACTTCACTTTACTTTAAAATACTTTCTTTGAAATATTTCACTTTACTTTAAAATACTTTCTTTAAAATACTTCACTTTACTTTAAAATACTTTCTTTGGAATACTTTACTTTATTTTAAAATACTTTCTTTAGAATACTTTACTTTACTTTAAAATACTTTCTTTAAAATACTTTAGAATGGTAATACTTTAAAATGCTTTCAAATAAATGGTAGTAAGGTTACGTACATACTATTCGTGTTGCAGCTTCTTCTTTAGGTTAATCCAACATGGCGTCGCGCGTCCTTTGTTGCTGCTTGAACACTCCAGCAATTCTTATTTCTTCAGGGTTATCCCACTTCTGAAATTCTGTTGGCTTCCGTAGGCGTCCTTACTGGGATAAAGAAAGAGGGGATTCCATTTAGTTATTTAATTATTATATATATTTATTAAGGAGCGACCCGCTCCAATACAAAAATTAGCAACAAACAAAAGCGAGTGTAATGGAACAAGGAAAACAAAGTCTCTGCCGCGTAGAGGTTGCGTCATCCCTCGCGAGCCAATCGGAGAGCGCCATTCAGGGCTCGTCAAGGCCAGGCGGCTCCTACACAACTTTATTTATAACCTGAATAACATCATTGACTCTAGGGGTTTTTCTTTTCTTAAGAACTGTGAAGATTATATGGTTGTGCGAGAAGAAATGCCTAGTATAGTTCAAACCACAGTGGACCAGCTACTCCAATTTGACCGATCTAAGATACAAAACTCAACTCATTTTATTCACTATCAATCTCTAAGTAGCTCCTTTATGACGAAGGACTACTTACTATCAAACCTCCCTTTGAAAATTAAACAATTTATAGCCCGTCAAAGGATTCTATGGCTATTTTCCCCCGAGGATATCACGGGATTTTGGAAGAGCGACCCTTTAAATTTCTACTTCTGCAATGCTGGCATCCAAAAATATTTGGTTCATTATCTATTCCATTGCCCATTCCTACAGGAAAAGAGACTGGAAATTCGCGAAATTTCGGGGCTAACTCACTATAATGAACAACATGTATATACAATTTTTACTACTCTCCAGCTGGATAAAACATTTGTTTATAAATATTTAAAATTTTTCAAGGCGCGATTGACAAAATGAGGGAAGAAGTGCTCAACTCCCCAGACAACGGCTGATTGCTCCACCTCCTCTCTAAATTGCTTTTCCTCCTCACTCATGTACATATATACCCTCTTAGGGAAATCCCCTTGTAAGACAATAGTGTCTTAATATAGGTTTTTGTTGTTGTTGTTGTTGTTGACCATGTCTAGGAATGTAGTCCAGATAGCTATATGGTCAGTGAAAGCCATCTCATCTAATAAACCTCTAGTGGCATGGATAGTCAGTGAGCTGAATGCCAGAGTTACATCTATAGAAGAAGATAAAGCCCCATTTGACCAGGTCGAGTCCACAGGGAGTCCCAAGAAATGAAGATCATTGAAGCTGGCGAACTCTTCAAGATTAGCACCCCGGAAGTCCAACCTCGCACCAGGCCCCAGGTAGGAGAGTGGGCGTTAGTGTCCATACCCAGGATCACTGGAAGAGAGGCCCGTCTTATCGTATCTTCCAGAAGAGGGATGAAATCATCGGCAGCTCTAAGGCCGTGCCAGTAGGCCGAGTACACCGCGATGATATTCTGCTCTAGACATATGGCTATGGAGGTTATGGCGGTGTCTGGGGAGGTTAGAGGGATGGGATGAAGGTTGCTACGTGCCACAATTCCCGAGGAGATGTAGGCGCCTGGGACAAAAAAAAAAAAGCCTGAAACCCACGTGTGGGCCAGAAGAAGTTAGTTGGGAGTTCTTTCAGGAGCAGGATGTCGTCCTCTGTCGAATTTGCCAAATTTGCAATTTCAAGAATGACAGTTGATGATTTTTTTAGCGTTCACCTGCAGGACACGCAATGGCCAAGACATTGTTACTTGTTCGGGGTATTCTCTCTTTTACAAAGGGACAGGTAGATAATGTGGCAAAGTGGTTGTGGGAGCTCCAGATTTTCTTTCTGCAGCGGCAGCAGCGGCTTTGGCTTGGCTCGACCGAGCATCGAATGCCCTCATGCTCTGCAGAGCCGCAGCGATAGCAGATTGGATGGGCAGCTGGACAGGCAGAAGCGCGGTGGCCGAAGCCACAGCAACGGAAGCATTGCTTTAAAGTATGACTGCGCTCATATCTGTGCATTAGACTCGTTACAGGTATACGTCCATGTTGACCGAGGATTTCGGCGACTTGGTTGTCCACTTCTATGAACACTGTACTAGTGCTGTGTGCCGCATTATTCGATCGATGGACTACCCTGATGTCACGTTTCCCCTGGAGTGACTGCAAGGAGTAGTTGGAGCGGAAGCTCTCGCATATCTCCTCGTCCCGCACCTCCCCGTCCACTCTGAAGAGGCAGTATCTTGGTAGGATAACCGGGCACCCGGGGCAGCTTAGGCCCGTTGGCAGGGAGGTCAGCCCAGTGGTCAGCTACTTTGCCATTTGGGTTGTTTTGGGGTGGAAACCCACCTTGCCGCTGGTGTTGATGGACGCCACCACGTGTTTTGATGACGCTAGGGAAGGATTAATCTTTTGAATTTCCCTCAAAATTTCCCTTGGGTTGCTTTGGGGTTAGCCGACCTGACGACGACATGCGATTCGAAGGAAGGAGCCAGATTCACAAATGTGGATTTCGCTTTGGGTTTCGAAGGTGCAGGCCTTACCGGCTTGTCTTTCTCTGTCACTACCGAGGCGAAAGAGGTGGAGGGAATCGGGACGTTGGCTGTGGGATTGGGTCTTCCTAGACTGGCTCCCTTGAAGGCGTCCTTAAGAAGAAGTTCTGCCTCTTGGACGAGAGTCAGTATCAGTCCTTTGGTGGCCATCTTTATTTTTTCGGTGGAGTCCAGGCTGGTGTCGGCAATGATCGCCTCGAAGGTTTGGCACCCAAAGTTGAACAAGTTCGCCGTGCTGTTGAATTTAAATTGGTGATGGGAAGACGGGAGGAGGTCTTCATCCTCAGGACGCACCCGCTTGTTGGCCTGCTGACTTCCTCCACCACCGCCATCATACTGGTTCAGCTCCATAAATAAAAACTATAAAAAGCAAATCTACTCCAAAGAGAGTAAAAAAAGGCAAACCAGACGAAGAACACTTCCGTTAAGGAGATGAGTGTGTATGGGTATTGGTTCGGCCAACAACAAATATCCAATTTATATGCACATATATTTTTACATAATGAGGTTTTGAAAAATGCAAATAATCTTCATCTATTTACATGCACAACAATTTATTTTACCACCAATACAGCATAAACAACTCTTGGTGAATATTTTTTACTGCAATTCAGAATCTGCCACTGAAGCTTTACAAGCGTTTCGTACATTTGAAGGTATTCGTAGCGGTAGGGGACCCATGAGTTGCTACTCTCTAAGCCGAATGATAAACACCTTTGAGAAGACTGGATCTCTGGAAGCAAAATCTCGGAGTGGAAGACCACCGACATGCAAGTCAGTGGTCGCTACGGTTTCGCAGAATGTTGAAGCTATTGAAACGTTATCCATGTATGGAGAAGTAAGTGCTCGACAAACAGGGATTTCGTATGGAACAGTTTGGAGAGCACTAAGAATTTTTCTTAAAAAATACCCGTAAAAAAATTCAAAGACTTCACGAACTAAAAGTCGGCGGTTTTGAGAAGCGTCAAGAATTCGCTGCATGGGTTTTCTGGCAAATTGATATTGATGAAAACTGGCTGTTGAATGTCCTGTGGACAGATGAAGCTCACTTTTCTCTAAACGGAGATGTTAACACTCAAAACAGCCGCATTTGGGCAACAGAAAACCCTGGGAATTTTACAGAAATGCCACTTCATCAGTCCAGAGTTACAGTTTGGTCTGGGTTCACTTCTTCTTTTATTATTGGGCCATTTTTCTTTGAAAAAATAAATGGAAGAACTTTTAAAACCGTTTCTGTAACTGTTGGTGAACGTTATGTTCAACTTTTGAGAGAAAAGGTTATCCCCATATTGCAGGACAGACAAGCACTTAGCGAAATAACATTCATGCAAGAAGGAGGACCTCCTCATATCTCCCGCGGTGCCAAACAATTGCTGAAGGATACGTTCGGTGAAGATCGTGTGATAAGTCGCCACTTTATACAACAGTGGCCTTCAAGATCACCAGACTTGACGCCTTGCGATTTTTGGCTATAGGGGTACATTAAGTCGCGTGTTTATCGATGCCGGCCTACCACATTGGCCATGTTGAAGGCTTCTATCAGAAGGCACGTTTCCTCAATTTTATCAGATATTTTATTTAATGCTGTCCATTCTGTCATCTATCGTCTGCAGGCGGTGTTTGAGAATGAAGGGCGCCACATTGAGCAAGGATTGTGACCTAATACAAGCCATGTATTATATTATCTACCAATGTTTTGCAGCTCTTTGTGTTGGGTAATGGGGATAATAAATGCTGTTCTCACATCTTGACTATTTTTTTTGTGAACAGCAATTTTTTATTTGTCATTTGCTCACATATTATGTCGTGCAAACCAAAGTGTTATAACTTCTCGAATAACACTGGTACACACAATTTTACCCCTTATGTTTAATTTATCGCTTTTCGCTCATTAGAAGAAATAGCATAAGGAATATTCTCTGTAAGCCCCAACCTTTAGAAATTTTGCGCAACAAAATAATACAAATTATTTTTCTACCACGTTTTCTACGCAAAAGGTCGATTTAAAAATGATTTTTATTTGAGGGGATACATTTTTAAAAATCGTGTATAGTATAAAATAAACAATGATAGCATTTGACAAGCCCATAGGATATTTGGAATAAATTACGACAAATATATTTTGCCACTCCCCTCTATATTTCATTTGTTGAATCATAACAATATCCAGTTAAATAGTCAAGTGTCGCCAATCAGTCACAAAATTACACATTCCTTATAGCAAGAAATCCTATTAGTAGTGCCATCATAATTTTTGGTACTATATTAACATTTCAAAAAATCGTGTATTAAATTAAGCTGTGTTTTTCAAACATTCAATATATTTGACAAAACTCTATCTAAAATAGAAATATTTTTGCTGCATGTTTTAATTTGCATATACCTATTTTACATATTTCAAATGCCTGGTTCAAATTCACATAAATAGGTACCGCTCAGCAAGAGCAACCTAGTTCATGATAATTGAACAATGAATAATATGTGAAGGTTTTTCACATATTAAACAATTTTTAACGCGGGATTCAATTCCGGTTCATGACTGTCGGGAATCGAGCGTGTTACCCTCTCATCCACCGACTTTTTAAATGATATTTCAGATTGTATTTAAAAATCGTCAACCAATTCTTTTACTATTGGCGAAATGGTGTTTTATTAATTTATCATTTGATATTATTAGGATTCTTTCCTGGTATACAAAAAGGAAAAATACGTGTCGATCAGTTATATTTTTCAATTAATCAAACAATTTGGCCCCTGAATCTCTGATTCTGGTACAGCGCCATCTAGGGAATGAAATTGTAACTGATTTCAATTTTGAATTTTTCATTATTTGCCATAAAAATTCCATTAGATTCTGAACACAATAGTGTTTACCGCATTGCTCTAGCGCAAATATTCGCGGAGTAATAATTTTTAAAGTTGTGCTGGACTTTTTTGGATCACCCTGTACATTAGGTCAGCTGATATTACCTCCCATCTTCACCGCTAGAGGCGCTGCTTGCGAGCGAAAGAGCAAATTTGCAACCCAAATTTGCAAATAACTCGAAGAATATTCGGGATAGAGACCTGAAATATTCAATATAAGTTTTTCCAGATTCTACTATACATACTGCTAAAATTTCAGTCATATTAGTTACGTATTTTACGTATATCACGTAAAAGCATTCCATTCACAAAAGCAAACGATGACAGAATTGATGACTCTGATACTTATATATTTTAATATTAACTAGCGGATGTACCCGGCTTCGCCCGGGTTTTACCCGAGTAAAGGTTTGTCCAACGAATCTCTCGATAAAGTGAACATTTTTCCCGGTTCCTTGATAAATACTCGATAAATTGAATAAAATTAATATTTATTGGTTCCCTCGGTAATTGGAAGTTAAAGAAATAGTATATTTTGCCTTGGAATTGTATCATTATTCTTGTCTCAAATAAATTGCCGTGTCATCCTGAATTTTGTCTTTCCTAATTTTCTACATTACAAAATCATCGTATCATCATGATAATATTTAAAGCAGATTGTTGAATTATAACAGATAAATTAGAATATTTATCTTGATTATTTTTAGGCGAAAAGTTATTTCTAAAATTGTATTTGCTAGAAACCTTCCCAGTACTATACTGAATAACTTCCCGAAGTTTCATGACGTTCCAATGAGTGGTTTGGTCAGGCATAAAGGACACACACACATACATTAATTTATATATATATAGATAACTAGAAGAATGACCCGGCTTGGCCTGAGAATTCCCCCAAGTGCAATTTCCTTCATACTGAAAGTACATCAATAATAAATAGTAGCAGTCCCACCCATGAAATTGTCTGAGTTGAGTGAGTGACTGCGATGTCCATCTTCTAAGTAGGAATAAGAAAAAATAGGTTT
Source organism: Cordylochernes scorpioides (assembly GCA_030710605.1). NCBI lineage: Eukaryota > Metazoa > Arthropoda > Arachnida > Pseudoscorpiones > Chernetidae > Cordylochernes > Cordylochernes scorpioides. Next base: position 100,071,775 of record CP092886.1, read on the forward strand.
ATAAAAAAATTAATCCAAAATACTGACATGTGAATATTTTTCTGTAAAAAATAAAAGAGCATATGGAAATTAGGCAAACATATGTGTTTGGTAATGACTGCGACTGCATTTTAAACGATTTTTTTTTGGAGAGATAAGAAGATAAGATAAGAAATGAAAATATATATTTTTTTTAAAGTACGCAAACAACTTGAAAAAAATGCAGAACGCTCATTGGTCTCTTAATTGACCTGGTGTTGTTAGTTTGCCTCGTATTTACTCCGCGTAAAAAAAGTTCTTTAAATGAAAAAAATAAATAACCAAAAATTTTAATCAAAATGTAGCCGAAAATTTTCCTCAGGGTTATAAAAAGCGACATGCAAAATTTGGTACTAATTGGTTCAGTAGTTTTTGAGTTTATCGCGAAAAAGACAGACATTGACTTTTATATATATATAGAGACTTGGCGAATGACCCGGCTTCGCCCGAGAAATCCCTTGGGTGCAATTTCCTTCATACTAAAAGTATATCAATAATAAATATTAGAAGTTCCATAGAATAGCAATACAGAAGTAACACATAAACTACAGGAAAAAAGTGTGTGTGATGGCAAAAATTGTATTATATTAGTGTTTAGGTATTTGATTTAATTAATATAGTTGATATAATAATATATTTATTTGTATTATATGTAATATATAAATTAAGAAAAAGGCATCTCCTTATCGTGAAATTGAAAGTTGCTAATGGCTTGCGCCATCTATCGGAATAAATATCAACTATTCTCGTTGATTTTTAATTATTCCAGAATTGGCCAAATACCCATTCTTGATTAATCAAGAAAAGCTAACCACGGACGCGTTTCGGGCTGTTGGCCCTCATCAGCGTGGTGCAAGCTGTACTTCAACGACCAAAAAATTTGGTCATTAAGGCATCCTGAAAAATCATGAAACGGGTAGTTAAGGCCAGATTTGCGTGAGAACGCTACACAATGTGAAAAAAATAGTACAAATGTGACATTGTACTGGGATAAGGTGCATAAATTAAGAAAAAGGCATCTCCTTATCGTGCAAGTGAAAGTTGCTGATGGCTTGCGCCATATAAATGAGTTTTAAAAATTGTAAAAAAAAATGCATCGGCCGGGAATCGAACCCGGGCCGCCCGCGTGGCAGGCGAGCATTCTACCACTGAACCACCGATGTTTATAAGAAATGGCCATATTTGGGTGTTTATTCCATTCACAAAAGCAAACGGTGACAGAATTGTTGATGACTCTGATACTTGTATATTTTAACTAGCCGAATGACCCGGGCAACGCCCGGGGTTTACCCGATTAAATGCTTTTATTCAAATACAATTTGTTACAATTATAAATTGTCGCCGTGGATATCATTCTTGTATAATATATAAATGAGTTTTAAAAATTGTAGAAAAAAATGCATCGGCCGGGAATCGAACCGTGCCGCCCGCGTGGCAGGCGAGCATTCTACCATTGAACCACCGATGGTTATGAGAAATGGCCATATTTGGGTATTTATTCCATTCACAAAAGCAAACGGTGACAGAATTGATTAAGAAAGGGCAATGCCCGGGTTTTACCCTATTAAATGTTTTATTCAAATACTATTCGTTACAATTATAAATTGGCGCCATGGATGTCATTCTTGTGAAACGTCCCGCTCCAAACTTTGTGTCTGAGAAACGATATTTTTATAAAGAGATGATCTGGCTTTGTGTCTTCTGCTAGAATGAATGTTTTTCTGTTCGAATTTTGTTCCTGCATACTAAAAATGAACTGGCTTCACCCGTGGTCTCTGCTTTTTGGAATTTTTCCGGATATAATTTTGTATCTGATAATCAAATATGATACAGCAATATTGTCATCATCATTTTCTGAATAAAAAACAACTACTTTTTCTCAGAACCTGTCAATTTACTTTTCTTGACTAAAAATCCGAAAAATATCTTTTCCAGATTTTTCTCTATGTCCTGTTAAAACACGTTTTACATGTCTATTAGGTCAGCTAATATTACCTCCCATCTTTTACCGCTAGAGGCGCTGCTTGCGAGCGAAAGGGCAAATTTGCAACGCAATCTGCAAATAACTTGTATACATACTTGTTTACTTGTGTACATAGACCATAAATCTGTACATAGACAGGAAAAGCACATATATTTTAATAATATAAATGAGAGTTTTAAAAATTGTGCAAAAAAAAAAAAAGCATCGGATCGGGAATCGAACCAGGGGCGCCCGCGTGGCATTCTTCCTCTGAACCAAAAGCAAACGGTGACAGAATTGATAAAAAAAATAATTGTGCATGACGCTGATAACTGTATATATTAATAAAAAACAATAATAAGCATTAAGAGGAGCCTCTTGTGTAAATTTCTTTAATACCGCAAGCTTTCGAACAAAACGTTCTTCAACGGGCGTGGATAGTAAACAGTACTAACGTTAGTACTGTTTACTATCCACGCCCGTTGAAGAACGTTTTGTTCGAAAGCTTGCGGTATTAAAGAAATTTACACAAGAGGCTCCTCTTAATGTTTATTATTGTTTTTTAATGATCGTGATTTTAAGAGTTTTAATCCTACAATGTATATATTATTAATAATCCAAATTGTACCTTTTCCTTGGATTTGGTCTTATTACCTTGTGTTTATAATCAATAAGCCAAATTGTACCTTATCCTTAGATTTGGTCTTATTACCTTGTGTTTATCTATATATATATAAATGAATGTATGTCTGTTTGTCCTTTATGCCTGACCAAACCACTCATTGGATCGCCATGAAACTTTGGGAAGTTATTTAGTATAGTACTGGGAAGGTTTATAGCAAATAAAATTTTTGAAATAACTTTTCGCCTAGATATAATCAAGATAAATATTCTAATTTATCTGTTATAATTCAACAATCTGCTCTAAATATTATCATGATGATACGATGATTTTGTAATGTAGAAAATTAGGAAAGACAAAATTCAGGATGACACGGCAATTCATTTGAGACAAGAATAATGATACAATTCCAAGGCAAGATACTATTCCTTTAACTTCCAATTACGGAGGGAACCAATTAATAATGATTTTATTCAACTTATCGAGTATTTTTCAAGGGACCGGGAAAAAATGTTCACTTTATCGAGAGATTCGTTAGACAAACCTTTACTCGGGTAAAATCCGGGCGAAGCCGGGAATATCCATTTCGTAGCTACACCGTCTCTCCAAGAGGCAGTCTCTTATTAAAGGTCTATTAGAGATTCTTTAATAGCAATTAGAATCTTCAATGAGAGACCACCAACAGGAGAAACAAGTTGATTCATGTTTTTAGGTGGTCTTTCTTAAGAGACTCTATTTACATATTTAAAATATTTTAAAATTAAAATATTTTAAAATCAACATTTTCTTACTGTTACGTTTAATTACTGTTAATATCTATATATATAAAAATGAATGTATGTCTGTTTGTTTGTCCTTTATGCCTGACCAAACCACTCATTGGATAGCCATGAAACTTTGGGAAGTTATTTAGTATAGTACAGGGAAGGTTTCTAGCAAATAAAATATTTGAAATAACTTTTCGCCTAGAAATAATCAAGATAATTATTCTAATTTATCTGTTATAATTCAACAATCTGCTCTAAATATTATCATGATGATACGATGATTTTGTAATGTAGAAAATTAGGAAAGACAAAATTCAGGATGACACGGCAATTTATTTGAGACAAGAATAATGATACAATTCAAAGGCAAGATACTATTCCTTTAACTTCCAATTACCGAGGGAACCAATTAATATTGATTTTATTCTACTTATCGAGTATTTTTTCAAGGGACCGGGAAAAAATGTTCACTTTATCGAGAGATTCGTTAAACAAACCTTTACTCGGGTAAAACCCGGGCGAAGCCGGGTACATCCATACAAGAATAATGATACAATTCCAAGGCAAGATACTATTCCTTTAACTTCCAATTACCGAGGGAACCAATTAATATTGATTTTATTCAACTTATCGAGTATTTTTCAAGGGACCGGGAAAAAATGTTCACTTTATCGAGATATTCGTTAAACAAACCTTTACTCGGGTAAAACCCGGGCGAAGCCGGGTACATCCATACAAGAATAATGATACAATTCCAAGGCAAGATACTATTCCTTTAACTTCCAATTACCGAGGGAACCAATTAATATTGATTTTATTCAACTTATCGAGTATTTTTCAAGGGACCGGGAAAAAAATGTTCACTTTATCGAGAGATTCGTTAGACAAACTTTTACTCGGGTAAAACCCGGGCGAAGCCGGGCGGGTCCGCTAGTAATCTATAAACCAAATTGTGCCTTATCCTTGGATATATATTTTAATAATATAAATGAGTTTTAAAAATTGTAAAAAATAAAAATGCATCGGCCGGGAATCGAACCCGGGGCGCCCGCGTGGTAGGCGAGCATTCTACCACTGAACCACCGATGCTTTTAAAAATGACAATATTTGGGTATTTATTCCATTCACAGAAGCAAACGGTGACAGAATTATTGATTGTTGATGACTCTGATAACTGTATATATATTAATCTTTATTAATAATACCTGTAAACCCCTATCTGTATGTAAAACTAAAAATGTTGACATCAAAATAAAGATCCAAAGAGAGAGCGGTCAGCTGCTAGTAGAGACAGAGGGGAGGAAAAGCCAACGCCCAGCCCATGTGGGGCCACCAGGGACTCTTTATAGACGATCCCTGAAAACAAGACAGGTTTTAGGCAGGGGGTCAGCAGATGTTCTGGAGGGTGGCCATCGATAGACGGCTGCTGTCTTTCACAAATACAGTCCCTCCCTCCATGTCTCGGGGATAAGCATCCAAGTTTGTGTCATGGCCTCTACCTCTGTCCCGTGGGCTGTTCCCGATCACTCTCGGTGTTAACATCTAGCCCTGCCTCTGCTTCTTGTTGTCCGCGTGTGGGAAGAACATCAACACTCGCCTCACGTACACGACTGCCAGTTCATCCATACGTCGGCACATTTGCAACAATATTACAGAAAGTCGACAGGATAACTGAGGACGGCGGCATGCAGAGGATGACAGAGGCACCGGTGGTCAACGGCGCAGTCGTGTGGATGCTCCTTCTACTTGCCCTCCACCTTGACGATCCAGTAGACCATATCAAAGACGCCATGCGAGCACTAGCTGTACCTCGCACCGAGGAATTCATCATCTCCCCATCGACATTTCTTGCGCCACGAACATCTTCCTCCATCTGCTCGAACAGGCAGATAAGATTCATCGAGAAATCCTGGCATTGCTCCGCCAACCAGCACCGACGATGTCCCATGGCAACCACCGCAAAAAGTGATCACCTAGCCTCATCGCAAGCGATTCCATAAGACCCATTAAAGACATCATCCATCTGATAGGAGAATTTTCTCTACAGAACTCTATCAATGTTACACTATCTCCGTTTTTATTTCCTCCCGCTCTGAATTAACTATTCAATCTATTTATGGCACAATATCATTTTTATTATATATTCATTAAGCTCTTCACTTTACCTGCCCCAATGCTATTTAAATTAATATTACCTCAGATGTGTATAAAATATTTCAACATTAATCAATTATATTATTCATTATTATTATTTTGTGTTTCATTTAACCATCATTAGCAATGCCGTCAGTCATCAACAACTTATTATATCTTTTCTTTTTTTTTAAATTCAAATCGTATTCTTCAGCATCTCTAGGCTTATTACACACATATTGTGACTTCAACCATATTTCTAATCATTTTTAAACTTTTAATATATTGACAAAGTTAATAATATTTTTAAATTGTTAAGATCTTTTTATTTATATACTAGCGCAGTGATTCTCAACCAATGTGCCGCGGTAATTTTGTGTGCCGCGAAATTCTAAAAATGTGCCGCCGAATTTTAGTCATATGATTATGTTCAAGTTTGTATTGGTTTTTCTTTTTTTCTTTTTCATTTTTTTACTTTTTAAAATAACGAAATTAGCACAAATTGAATGTTAGAGATGTATATTACTTATATTTTGCATAGAAATATTGATACATAATTTGAATTTTCTTGCATTCAAGTTAGCAAAAGTGTGCCGCGAAATTCTAAAATTGTGCCGCCAAATTTTCAAATCTTTAAAATAATGCCGCAACAAAAAAAAGGTTGAGAATCACTGTACTAGCGGATGTACCCGGCTTCGCCCGGGTTTTACCCGAGTAAAGGTTTGTCTAACGAACATTTGTTAAAACAATTCTCTAAAAACTTATTAAAAAATAAAAAAAGATATATTTTGATAATTTGAAACTCGTAAATTTGAATTTCTCGATAAAGTGAACATTTTTTCCCGGTCCCTGTGTGCCTTGTCATCCTGAATTTTGTCTTTCCTAATTTTCTACATTAGAAAATCATAGTTTTATCTAGTGAACATTTTTTCCCGGTCCCTTGAAAAATACTCGATAAGTTGAATAAAATCAATATTAATTGGTTCCCTCGGTAATTGGAAGTTAAAGGAATAGTATCTTGCCTTGGAATTGTATCATTATTCTTGTCTCAAATAAATTGCCGTGTCATCCTGAATTTTGTCTTTTCTAATTTTCTACATTACAAAATCATCGTATCATCATGATAATATTCAGAGCAGATTGTTGAATTATAACAGATAAATTAGAATATTTATCTTGATTATTTTTAGGCGAAAAGTTATTTCAAAAATTTTATTTGCTAGAAACCTTCCCAGTACTATACTAAATAACTTCCCAAAGTTTCATGGCGTTCCAATGAGTGGTTTGGTCAGGCATAAAGGACAGACACATATATAAAAGTCGGTGGATGAGAGGGTAACACGCTCGATTCCCGACAGTTATGAACCGGGATTGAATCCCGTGTTAAAAATTGCTTAATATGTGAATTACCTTCACATATTATTTATTGTTCAATTATCATGAACCAGGTTGCTCTTGCTGAGCGGTACCTATTAATGTGATTTGAACCAGGACACACACATACATTCATTTATATATATAGATATTTTATCTATTTAGTTTTTCTAATTTTATCGTTGACGTCTCCTAACCTCGCCAGCCCATACCTTCTCACGCATTACCCCAAGGGCTTCCTGTTCGCCAAACATTTTTTTTCATTGATTAATCCAACTGAGAAATCTTTCCTCGCTATATCATTCCCAATAGTGAATTCAGGATACCCAGCTAGATTATTTTTCTTATCACCTGGCTCATCATTACCAATCATCATTTTCTTCTTTTTTTTTATTACCATTCAGGTCGGGTGAAATCATCATTGGCAACAGAACAACCCTTGCAACTACCTTCCCTTTCTTCATTCCTAAATCCCATATATTCCCCTCAAGAGATTCTTGCTCGCCAGAATTATTTTTTATTAATCCAACTGGAAACATCCTTCTTCGCTATATCGTTCCCAATAGTGAGCTCAGGATACCCAGCTAGACTCTTTTTTTTTTTCTTTTCATTACACGGTTCATCATTTTTATCATTTTTATCTTTTTTTTTTTTCATCATACAAGCCGGGTACCATCATTATTGGCAGCAGTACATCTCTTGCGTTTACCTTTACCTTTCCACATTCTTCAACCTACATACCTCTCCCTGCTAGTCTGAACTAATAATGCAGACTGAATATCTTGAACGTTCTGTTAATGAAAACAGTACCTCACTAACACAAGTTCGTACTGCATTGCAGAACTCATTAAGCTATTTCTTTGCAGGAACATGCTCAGACATCCCATATACCCTCATCAACCCACTGCGTCAACTTATAATCTTGGTTCAACTTAATAAGCTTTATACTTTTCTTTTAGTTATTTTTCCATTCAATAGGTTCTCAATTTTATTTTCTATAAGTAAATTACTTTTACGGTATTTCTAATTTTATTTTGAATATTTTCTCAATTTTATCATTTATTATTATGTATTTTTCTTTCATCATATTCTATATCTTTTTGAGACGTCATCATTATATTATTCTCCTATTTTATACTCCTATATTTATAATAACTGTAACTAATTTGTACTCAAATTATTTCTTTTGATTTTATAATAGGTTTGTTAGGTCATCATTCATGTTATTTCATTTCTCCCAAACAAACCTTCATCACCGGGGGCACATTCTATCGTATATTTTAAAACTGTATAATAATGACACTTCTAGTATATGTCACATATCTCCCAATTAGTTAGAGCAGATGCCTTAAAATATCCTACCTTTTATTAAAATGTACACTTTTCTATTTGCTACCACCCTATTATATGTATTTTTTGTTGATTTGAGAAAAGCATTTGACACAGTTCCTCACTCATTACTCTGGAAGAAATTAACCAATCTGGGCGTAAGCTATCAATTTATACATGCAATTAGAAATTACTACGAACAGGCGACTGTGGCAGTCAGATGGAGGGGTTCAATTACAGAAAATATTAAGATACATTCGGGCGTTTTACAAGGAGAGCCACTATCGCCATTACTTTTTATATTATTCATGACGGACCTGATTAAAATGTATGACAACTCAGATCTGACGAGTGTATACCTTCCGGAATTTGGTGATGTTCACCTGCTGATGTACGCAGATGATATTGCTATTATAGGGGAGTCGAGGGTAAACCTCCAAAAAAAGATTAATATATTGAAGGAATATCTTGGTGTGAACGAAATGACACTGAACGAGTCCAAATCGAAGGTTATGGTATTTCGCAATGGTGGTAAACCCTCAAGAGAAGATAGATGGTACTGGAATGGTAAACCTCTGATGGTAACAAGAAGATATATCTACTTGGGATACCCTCTGGTCAGTACAACTAAAACCACTCAAACCGCAAACTTTTTCAAAGGAAAAGCACTTGCGGCAATAAATGCTACAACCCCAATATTGGCGAAATCAAAAATTAATTCACTAAACTCTGCAATGAAACTGTTTGACTCAATTGTGATGGCTGTTTTGATGTATGCTGCTCCAATTTGGGCAACAGAGTATAAAGATTTATTAGACCATATACAAGATACATTTATTCGTAGGTTTTTGAATTTGCCTAGATATACACCAGGATACATAATAAGACCAGAAACAGGCCGCGTCTCATTAATAATAACAGCTCTGAAATTGACCTTGAAATATTGGCTGAGGGTGCTGAGTATGGATACAAATAGACTGCCTCGAATTTGTTTAACTAGAATGAGGCAATTATCCTGTGCTACAGGTGCGCCCATCGGTTTTATAAAACAATTAAGCAATTTACTTAATAATAACGGATCCTCGTGGCTTACTTATTGTAATGATCCTGACTCACTAAGGAATGCTATCCCTGGAATATTAAGAACTGCGATAGAGCAAACAATACAAAACGACCTAACAAGAATAACCCAATCAAAGTTATATTCCCACTATAGAGACATATATACAACCTTTACCACCGAAGAATACTTCTTAACTGAACTCCCTTTTCCTATCATCAGATTAATTGCACAATTTAGAACCCTTTCAATTTTTTTCAGAGAACACCATTTGATTTTATTGAGGCGTGAAGACCTGAAATGCACTTTCTGTGGATCAGGAATAACAACATAGATGTTGCATTACTTATTTGACTGTGCTGCTCTGTCTGAGGAAAGACGAAAATTAAATGATAAAACGGGGCAACTTTGTCCTTCATTTCCGGCACTGATTAATGAAATATCAAGGAATAGGTATATAGCGATGGCGATATTTGGATTCCACAAGACTATATCCCGGAAAAAGGCCTCACAGTGTTCTCCCTATCCCTTGTGAACTGGCGAATCCTGTATAGGGCGAGTGGCCCTAATAAAGGCTTTTTGTTGTTGTTGTTGTATTTGCTACCACCCCCATATTTTGTATATATGCTATATCTTTATTAATATTACCTGTAAACCCCTATTTGTATGTAAAACTAAAAATGTTGACGTCAAAATAAATATTCAAAGAGAGAGCGGTCAGCTGGTGGTAGGGACAGAGGGGAGGAAAAGCCGACGCCCAGCCCATGTGGGGCCCCCAGGGACTCTTTATGACGATCCCTGAAAACAAGGCAGGTTTTGTCAGGGGGTCAGCAGATGTTCTGGAGGGTGGCCATCGACAGACGGCTGCTGTCTTTCACACATACAGTCTCTCCTTCCATGTCTCGGGGATAAGCATCTAAGTTTGTGTCATGGCCTCTACCTCTGTCCCGTGGGCTGTTCCCGATCACTCTCGTTCTACCCTGTGGCAAGAACTCATGATGCACCATGCCCCTGCAATCGAAGAAAACTGTCAGCAAAACTTTCACATTCGACCGAACTTGGCGCGCTTTTTTCGGTCTTGGTTCGTGCGGCAGCTTCCATTGAGATGATTGAGCTTTGGTTTCCACGTCATAACCATAAACCCACGCTGCGTCACCAGTTATGACCCTCTGGAGCAAATTTGGGTCGTCGCGGACAGAGTCCAACATCTCATTAGCAATGTTCATGCGATGCTGTTTAATAGGTAAAAATCGAAGACGATCCAAAACACCTGCAAGCAAAGCAGCTGTCAACAATTAAGTGAACATTCAAAATGGCCGGAGCTTGTCGGCATAAGTGAAGGACATGAGTACCAACATAAAGCCACAAAAAGATAGAAATTCGAATATACGTAACCCGCGAAAATTCAAAAGTCGCGATACCTTTTGAACACACCTCGTATATATGTGTGAATGATATATATGTGTGTTAAAAAACAATTTAAAAAAAAAATATTTTAAAAAGTCATGTATTGATATAAAAAGCCTTATCCTGACCAGGTTCACAAGAGCATTTCTACATGGCAGAGCGCTATCAGGTAGAACAAAATAAACTAAACGTTTATTATATTACAGGACAAGTCAATATAAACGTTTTGTTTATTTTTGTTCCACTATGTTATATATATACTCTTCTACCTAATATTCAATAATCTTAGGTAGTGTAAATTTTCATTAAAAGAGATTGTATGCTACTGAAAAGTTATATATTTGCATAATATTTTATTATTACACAGAATTATCATAAAACCAAAAACATGAATATCTCACGCTATTAATTGATTATTGTTGTATATATATTAATTAATTGTTCCACAGAGTGTTTGTAAGCTCACAGGTAAATAGGCGCTAACCGAAACAGAAAAAAGTTCCTTTGTTTAATATTGGTTTCCCATTTATATTTTTGTTCTCTCTCTTGTAAATCAATAAATATAATGTTTAATAAATAATTATTGGAATCAGTTAAATTAAAAATTCTAAGCAAAGTCAACAATTGGTAGCAGAGTGTGGTTATCTATATATATAAAATTGTATGTCTGTGTGTGTGTCTGTCTGTGTGTCCTCTATGGATTCAAAAACCATACATCCAATCGCCGTGAAATTTTGGGATATTATTAGATGTATCTCCGGAAAGGTTTACGAAAAATAATTTCTTGAATATCTTTAATATCCTTAGAGTTATTTGCAGATTTGTAGCTTTAACTCGCAAGCAGCGCCATCTTGCAACGGAGATCTGCCCCTCCCCCCCCCCCCCCCCCGTCCGGCCGGCCAGTTGGTTGGACAGTCCAAGTTCCCACCGACCAATCAGAGGGATCAAGAGCCCCCTCCCCCCCCCCCCCCGTCCGGCCGCCGGCCAATCAGAGTGATCAAGAGGTCCTGGCGCGCGGGGGGCGGGTGACCTCCGGGAACTACGTCCATCTTCCATAAACGACCATGTTTTATTCAACTTATCGAGTATTTTTCAAGGGACCGGGAAAATATGTTCACTAGATAAAACGATGATTTTGTAATGTAGAAAATTATGAAAGACAAAATTCAGGATGCCACGGCACACAGGAACCGGGAAAAAATGTTCACTTTATCGAGAGATTCAAATTTACGAGTTTCAAATTATCAAAATATATCTTTTTTTTTATAAGTTTATAGAGAATTGTTTTACCAAATGTTCGTTAGACAAACCTTTACTCGTTTAAAACCTCGGGCGAAGCCGGGTGCGTCCGCTAGTTTGATATAAAGCTCAAAAGCGAAAATATTTAATCTGAAGATTAAGCAAGAAGTTTATTCTGATCGGTAAACTGAAGCACTTCAAAGAAGATTAAAGGTATTTATTTAGATTAAGTTAAATTATATCTACATATTGCATGTTTAAAAGCTACCCAATATTTAAATAAATTTAAAATATATATTTGTTTTTTAAATTATATTGGTTTGTTTATATTAGCTCAAAAGGCGAAAATGGCTGAATATATTTTTTTATCCCAAACAAAAATTGAACCATTAACAGGAACAAATTATCAAATATGGGCGTTGAAAATCGGCGCAGTTCTGAGAGGAAGAAATTTTTTTAAACGTGTAATTTCCGATCCAGAACCTGATATGGAAGACAAAAGTTCTTGGTAGATTTGGAGTGATAAAAATGATGAAGCTTTTGAGATAATCATCACAATATTGACTAATGAACAAGCTGGAATGTTCATAGGTGAAACAAATGCTAAGAAAGTATGGGACTCACTGAAAAAAACATACACAGGCAATTTGAAAGATAAAATTATTAATATAGACTTAGAATTAAAGAAGATTAGAATGAAAGATAAAATGAAACTGTAGATGAATATATAACAAGGGCAAAAAATATTGCTGCTAGAAGTTCATCATTAGGGCATCACTTTACCTCGAGAGAACTTTCATTTCATATTGACAGGCATACTCGTACATCCAAGGTATGGAAATATTGCTATTGTCTTACGATCTAAGAGAGAGGCAACAATTGAAGAGATTCAACAAACTCTAAGAGAAGAAGAGTGAAGAAGAAATATGAGATTAAATCAATCAGTTGAGAATGGGCATGAACAAGCATACAGAATTAAAAATAGAAAAGTTAAACAATTTCAGCCAAAAAGATGTTTTGTTTGTAATAAAAAGGGACATCTAGCTAATGATTGCTGGTTTCGAGGTAAACAGAAACAAGGATGTCAAAAGAAATGGACTCCTGATTATAGAAATCACAAATACAGTAGGGAACATTCAAATAACCTAATGGATACTATGAAAAGTGGAATTAATGAGCAAGCATTTGAAACATATGTAAAAGAATTTGAAGATTCACCAGATGAGAGAAATGATAGGCAAATATGGTGTATAGATTCAGGATGCACCGCACATTTAACCCGAACCTAACTTTGATGGAAAATGTTACAGAGTACAAAAGTGAAATCAACCTAGCAGAGAAGGGCAAAACTACCCAAGCCATAGCCAAAGGAGATATGAGACTTACTACATGCACAAGTGAAGGCAAAGAAAATATTCGCATCAATGATATCTTACATGTACCAAATTTAAGGAATAATTTCTTGTCAGTATACGAATTAGTCAAAAAAGGAAATTAAGTTTTTTTCAATAAGGATGGAGCAAAAATTTATAATGAAGGGAATGATTTAGTTGCTGAAGCATATATTAAAGATAGAATGTTTATGATGGAAACAAAACTAAGAAATGTACCAATAGCAAAAAAATGAAAATGTCATGGTTATAAATACACATTTATCAAATAAAAATGGCAATATAAGTTTATGGCATAAGAGATTAAACCATATAAATTAAGAATACATGAAAAAATGATTCAAGGACATATTGTAAGAGGATTGGATCTAAAATTTGAAAGGTTACCAGAGTGCGAAGCATGCATAATGGGAAAACTGGTTCAGAAGCCATATGATAGTACAGAAAATTATACAGTTAAGCCCCTGCAGTTGATTCATATGGATTTATGTGGACCAATGCCATGTCAATCTTTAGGAGGATCTAAGTATTTTCTTGTTATAGTAGATGATTACAGTAGAAGAATCTTTGTATATTTCCTGAGGTCAAAAGATGAGGCCTTTGAGAGATTTGAAGAATTTAAAGAAAGAGCCGAAAATGAATTAAGTCTTAGAATAAAAGATGTAAGAACGGACAATAGAACTGAATTTTGTAACTCTAGATTTGAAGGACTTTTCAAGAGAAGTGGGATCCATCACCAACTTACCACCACATACTCACCACGAAGTAATGGAGTCGCAGAGAGAGTGAATAGGGCTCTTATAGATACAGCGAGAACCTTACTAATTGACTCAATATTACCCAAGAAGTTTTAGGCAGAGGCAATTGCTACAGCTGCATACATTAAGAATTGTACCCCCCACAGGTCTATCAAGCACCATACACCTATACAGAGATGGAATGGGAGGAAACCATCAGTTAAACACATTCGAATATTTGGATGTTTGATACATTGGCTTGAGAGTAAACCAAGAAGAAACAAGTTTTCGCCAAAGGGTAGAAAGGGAATATTTATTGGTTATTCCATTAAAGAAAAGTCTACAGAATATATGATATAATGACAAAGAGAGAATCCACGAAGTCAGATCAGTAAAATTTAGTGAAGATAAGAGAGGAATTGATAATGCAAATGATATTCAGGAAGACACTTGTTTAATTTAGTTAGAATATTTATGTTTATATAAAGGTTTAATATAATTTTCTATGATTGTGTAAATATTCATTGAATTTATCATCATCACCTTTTTTGTTTACAAAAATGTTATATGAAAAATAAAGTAATGTAATTGAACGAAATGGTTGCCCTCATGTTTACTGATCCAATGTTTTAATAATCTAAATTTATGTTATAAGAAAATTATACATTGAGAAGAATTATATATATACATTGGTCAACTCGAGCCGATTGAACGTAAGTAAAAGACAAGTTAAAATTGATCGGAAAAAAAGGGCAACTTATAAGTATTTTGTAACCATATATTTCAACTAAAAGTTTTTGGGAAAAGAGAATTTAATAGCAATTATGGATGTAGAAACTTTAATTAAAAAATGAAAAAGGAAAAAAAAACTATAAAAGGCATAGAGGAAAATATCGAATCCATTGTGTCTATGGTAGATATTAATGCAACGAAATGCAAACTAGATTATGCAAATAATGATTTAATGAAAATGAGGGATGTTTTCTTGCAGCAACTTGAGGATTATGATTTGAAAGACGAAGTGGAAATTTGTATAGATAAGTGTATAAGATTAAAGTGTGAATTAGATTTAAAGCATAATGAGCAAGAACCATCTGAAAAAAATGTTAATTTACATGTTAAAATGCCTAAACTTGAGTTGCCAATTTTCAATGGCAGATTAGAATCATGGCTTTCATTTAAAGATCTATTTTTTTCTGCAATTGGTTCTAACTCACAAATACCTGATATTGAAAAGTTACAATATTTGAAAAGCCAACTGAGAGGCGAAGCCCTAAGACTGGTCAACGCATTTCCAATTACAGCCGATAATTATGTTGAGGTTTGGCAAACTTTATTAACAAGATATGATGACCCAAAGGATCTAATTTTCACCCAAACAGATAATGCATTAAGATTACCAAAATTAGCCGATGACAACCATAATTCAATGTTTAAACTTCTAGATAGCTGCAACGAAATAATAAGAACAGTGAAGGTATTGGGTTACCAAATCGATAGTTTATCTGAGGTATTTTTCGTCAATATCATACAAGATAAGCTTGATAAAACCACAAGAAAACAATGGGAATTGCAGAACAACCCAAGAGTTGTGCCTTCAATTAAGGATTTAATGGAATTTTTGTAAATTCACGCGAAAAGCTTGCAGAATTTACCAAATAAAGATTCAAATGTGGAGAAACATTCAATGAAAAAGGAATTACAAAAGGTGAATGTTTATAATTCATATATGATAAAATGTCTTAAATGTGAAGGTGCACATGCTCTTTCAAGCTGTAATTTATTTTCTAAATTACCTGAGTCAGAGGGAGTGAATTTTGTTAGTTCGGCTAAATTGTGTTTCAGATGTTTAAAGCCAAACCATTTAGCAAAGAATTGTTATTGCAAAAACATTTGTCAAATTTGCAAGAAAAGACACCACACTTTGATTCACCAAGAAACCAAGGTTCAAGAAGTTGATAAGGGAAATTTGAGTGTGGAAAAGACATCAAAAATGCAATTGTCTTTTAAGTAATGAGAAATATTTTTCAAATGTCATGCTTACAACCGCTAGGATTAAAATCAAGGATAACAATGGTGTGCCTCAGACATGTAGAGCCTTGATAGACTCAGGGTCTCAGGCGAACTTTAAATCAGGACAATGTAGAAAAAGACTAGGACTTGAATATGTTACCTTACACTCGCAAATATCGGGAATTTCGGGACATTTTGCGAGTCACTCTTATGGACTTGTGGAGTTTGAATTTACGCCACATTTCAAATCCGATGAACTTTTCAAGGTGAACGCCTTGGTGTTGGATAAGTTGACAAATAATTTGCCAACTCTTACATGTCCAAAGTCAAACTTGGCGCATCTCAAAACCATGCCTCTGGCTGATCCAGATTATAATATATCTGCTCCCATCGACCTATTAATTGGTGCTGAGTTAGCTATGACCCCGTTCACTGGCGAGTCCGTTATCGGCGATGAAGAACAACTAACTGCTACTTCTTCTAAATTAGGATGGCTCCTTTCTGGAAGAGTTTCCTCTAAGGGTAGTAGGAGAAGTATTAGGAATATCATTCAGTCACATCATGCATGCCTGGAAACCCAAAATATAGTCGAAAAATTTTGAAAATGGGAATCCATTCCTGATGTGACTTCTACATCTAAGGATGAAAATAAAAGTGAAATCCATTTTGTGGAAACACATGGAAGGGATTCCACAGGCAGATATGTTGTACAACTACCATTTCGGGATGACTGCCAATTAGGAGATTCAAGATCCAAAGCGATCGAAAGACTTTGTTCTTTGGAAAGATATTTTATTCCACGACCTGAAGTTTATGACCAATATAGAAGCTTCATTAAGGAATATCTTGAATTGGGACATATGAGCTTAGTAACAAAGGAAGATATCATTAAGGGAAGGTTCTATCTGCCTCATCATCCTGTAATAAAGGAAAAAAGTTGCACCACCAAATTGCGAGTAGTATTTGACGCATCAGCAAAGACTGATTCAGGTTTGTCCTTGAATGATGCTTTAATTCCAGGGCCCAAAATTCAACAGGATTTGTTTCACATCATTCTGAGATTCAGAATTCATCCTGTTGCTATAAATGCTGATATTGCCAAGATGTATAGGCAAATTTGAATATCACAAGAAGACTCGGAATTCCAAAGAATTGTATGGCGGAATGATCCTCATGATAAAATAAAGGACTATCGGCTAGAAACTGTCACTTATGGGACTAGTTGTGCACCATTTTTTGCCACTCGTATCATCAAACAGTTAGCTTTGGATGAGCAGAGTAAGTTTCCAAAAGCTAGCAAAATAGCATTGACAGATTTTTATGTTGATGATCTAGTAACTGGAACTTTTTCAGTAGAAGAAGGCAAGAATTTGGTGCAAGAACTCTATGGTTTACTAAGTGCAGGAGGCTTCGAATTTCGTAAGTGGACCTCCAATATTCCTAATGTTCTGTCACTTTCACCAAATCATTTAAAATCCACCAACACAAATATTGGGTTTGAGGAATCCAAGGAATTTGTCAACGTTTTAGGCCTTCAATGGCAACCAAGAACTGATGGTTTCACATTTAAGGGAATAGCTCTGCCACTGAACTCTATGACAAAACGAGGAATACTATCACATATTGCTAAAATATTTGATCCACTGGGTTGGATCTCACCATTTACGACCACTATTAAACTGATTTTGCAAGAACTTTGGAAGACTGGTTTGGAATGGGATGACCCGATTCCAGAGGAACTAAGAAGGAAGCTGACTTTGATAAACCAGGATCTTCCATCGCTAGAGCACATTCAGATCCCAAGATGCGTGGTACCAGGTAATTATATGAAGGTAGAATTTCATAAATTTTGTGATGCATCACAGAAGGCATATGCTGCATCTCTGTATCTAAAGGTGATCCTCTCAAACACAAGCGCTAAGACATTTCTCATAGTGGCAAAAACAAGAGTCGTACCTATGAAGGTGGTTTCACTTCCAAAGTTAGAATTATGTTCTGCTCTACTTTAGGCAAGATTAGTGAAAACTGTATATGATAACCTTCCTCTTACCATCAATGAAATTTATTTATGGTCTGATTCTACTATAGCCTTATGCTGGATCAATTCCGAGCCGTGCCGTTGGAAGAGATTTGTGGCAAATCGAGTTGCTGAGATACACCAGCTTGTCTCCGGGGTTTGGTGCCATGTTGATGGAAGGCAGAATCCAGCAGACTGTGCATCACGTGGAATATTTCCATCCGACTTAGTAGAACATCCACTATGGTGGAATGGGCCACCATGGCTAATTGAACCTGCCTTTGAAATTAAGAAATTCATTAATAGCTCCAAGGAAGAATTTGAAGAAGAAGATAAATTCAAGACGTATTTTGGTACAATTGAGTGGGAAATTCCATCCATTGTGATAAACTGCTCATCATTAACCAAACTGAAATGTACCATAGCTTGGTGCTTAAGATTTGTCAACAACAGTCGAATGCCTTCACATTCAAGAAACAGGGAGCCCTTAACATTAAGAGAGTTGAATGATGCCCTGTCGACAGTTGTTAAGTGTGTTCAATCTATTGAATTTTCCAAAGAAAAGCATTGCCTGTTAAGCAACAAGCCAATCCCGAATAAAAGTAGAATATACAATCTATGTCCCTTTTTAGTTTCTAGGGGAATCATTAGAGTTGGCGGACGATTGAAAAATGTAAATGTTTATGGTGATCGGATTAATCAAGTTTTACTTCCAAGATAACATCATCTTACCACTCTTATTGTAACCAATTTTCATATCCATAATCTTCACTCATCAACTCAAGCTACGCTTGCAGCAATAAAAAATATATTCTGGATACCTTCTGGAAGAAATGTTGTACGGAAAATATCAAGAACATGCATGAAATGCGCTAGATTTCGTAAGAGAAGAGAGAGAGAGAGAGAGAGAGAGAATGAAGCTCCTTTTCAATTAATGGGAAATCTACCTTTTGCAAGGATCAACAGATCAAGGCCGTTTTTGGTAACTGGAATAGATTTTGCAGGACCTTTTCTGATTAAACGGAACATGGGACGTACAACTTCAACCATGAATGCTTACGTTGCCTTGTTCATATGTTTCAGCACTCGGGCCATTCATCTAGAATTAGTCTGTAGTCTGACCACAGATGCTCTCATATCCACAATAAGAAGGTTCATTGCTCGAAGAGGTAAACCAGCAACAATTCATAGTGACAACGCCACTAATTTTGTTGGTGCGCAAAAGATTATTGGGAAACTATGTCACAATGCCAGTAAAGTTCTTACGAATTCAGAGGGAATTCAGTGGAAATTTATTCCACCATCAGCTCCACATTTTGGTGGATTTGGGAAGCCGGAGTTAAGTCCATGAAATATCATCTTTGAAGAACAATGGGCAGTGCTTTGCTAAATTTTGAAGAACTGACAACATTGTTAGTACAAATTGAAACTTGCCTGTATTCGCGACCTCTTTGTCCTCTTGCTGAGGACCCTGAAGATCTACAGGCATTGACTCCTGGTCACTTCTTAATTGGTGGTTCTTTAACAGCGCTTCTCGATGAAGATGACATCATAGCAATGATATTGCCAAATAGATGACAATTAATTCAAAAATCAATGAATCATTTTTGGACAAGATGGTCCCAAGAATATGTGTCACAACTTCAACAAAGATCCAAATGGTGTAAGCCCCAACCCAACATTAAGGAAGGATCCCTGGTGTTGATAAAGAATGAACAACAACCTCCACTAGCATGGAAGATTGGAAGAATTTCAAAGGTGTTTCCAGGAGATGACGCTAGAATCAGAGTGTAGAAGTCAAGACTGCTAATGGGACTTACAGAAGACCTATTGTAAAATTATTTTTGTTACCTATATAATGTTTTTTGATGGTCCCCCATCAAGTTGGTGGCGGGAGAATGTTTAATTTAGTTAGAATATTTATTTTTATATAAAGGTTTAATATAATTTTTCTATGATTGCGTAAATATTCATTGAATTTATCATCATCACCTTTTTTGTTTACAAAAATGTAATATGAAAAATAAAGTAATGTAATTGAACGAAATGGTTGCCCTCATGTTTACTGATCCAATGTTTTAATAATCTAAGGTTTATGTTGTAAGAAAATTTTAAATTGAGAAGAATTATACAATACTAATTGTGATAGTTTGACCTATAAAGTAAATTGTGAAGAAATAGTTGAAGACTTTCTTATCTTGAAAGAAGACAATCCTGTCACAGAGAGTAAAATGAAGTCTAAGGAGGATACTTCAGTAAAACCAGGTGGTGACTGTGAAAATGACTCATCACAAACTGAACCGATACAGTAAAGATGCGTAAAAAGAGGAAGAAAGAAAGGAGAAACAAAGAGCATCTTAGAAGAACGGCACAGATAAAGACTTGAAGAACAAGAAAGAAAATTGATCAAAGAAGGAGTTCGACGTTCACAAAGAATTAAAGATACGAATGATGCAAACTTAATTATGTAAATAGATCATTATATTCCGGGGGATTTTAAAGAAGCAATGTATAATGGAGAAAGAAATGAATGGTACAAAGCAATGGAAAAAGAGCTCAGTGAGATAGAGAAGCATAAAGTATGGACACTAGTACCAAGGGAAAATGGTATGAAAGTCATCAATAGTAAATGGGTCTACAGTACGAAGAAAACATCAAATGACGGCATATATAAAAGAAAGGCCACACAGACTGGTTGCTGTTGGATTCAATCAAAGATATAGTGTGGACTATAAGGACAAACTACGGAAATGTGCAGATAGCCTTGGACTTGCTGATTAGGGCTTACACACAGGGGAGCGTAACAAGAATAATTAAAAATTTTGAAACTACTGGTAGTGTGGCAGATCTCCCTAGATCATGAAGACCACACTCTGCTACCCGTGAAACTAATATAAACCTATTTAAAGAATCTTTAGAAGCTAGTCCTCAAAATCAACAAGGAGGTTGTCTCAAGATCTAAAAATACCCAGAACCTCCTTTCAAAGAATGCTGAAAGGTATTTTGGTTATAAATCCTATATTCATAAATTAATGCATGCACTTCGTGAAGATGATTGGGATATGTTGTTTATATATTAATTAATTGTTCCACAGAGTGTGTGTAAGCTCACAGGTAAATAGGCGCTAACCGAAACAGAAAAAAGTTCCTTTGTTCAATATTGGTTTCCCTTTTATATTTTTATTCTCTCTCTTGTAAATCAATTGATATAATGTTTAATTAATAATTATTGGAATCAGTTTCATTAAAAATTCTAAGCAAAGTCAACAATTATATCACACAACAACAACCAAGTCCTTGGTCGAAACCGTATATACATATTGTTACATAGAAAGAAAAGCACATTCCGGATTGGAGAGAGAATGTTCTAGAACGTTTAAGAATAATGTATAAAAAGCGGAAGACAACTGATTGGCCAATCTAAAGCGATTGCGCAAGGCTTGCGCTGGCGGCTTTCTGATTGGCTGACCAACCGTGACCGTTCTGGAAAGATCTACTTCGGGATATATAGGGATGAGGAACTCATGCCAGAGGAAGATAGGGAAGAAAGATAAGAAGTGAAGTAGAAGAACGAAGCTACGTGGTGTACTCCAAGCAAGCTTCTGTCTCAAGAGGTCGGACTACTGCTTACCGCCGACGCCAGTGTACTTCCTGGAAGATTCTAGAAGGTTCTACGAACTTCTGTCTTCTGTTCTGCTCCTGCTTTCCCTCACCGTGCTGCAGTTGGTGAGTTTGTAACTGCTGTTTTCTTTATTGTTGTTTTATTTTTGCACTCTTCTGTAATTATTTTATCGATTAGGCTTAAATAAAGTCTTAAAGATCCTAGTACCAACGGAAGTTATTATTTGTCAACCAACAACGCAACATTATTATATATTACACCTCTTCATCTCAATCCGCAACACAGTCTTTCAGGTGGTCGTCTTGCTCTGACTGGTCTACCAGTCGGGATTGTTTCTTCTTTTCCTCTCTCTGGGTCATCCTCTTTTTCTTGGTCGAACCCTTCCACTGTTTCCTCCACTTCCCTCTTGCTCAGCCTTCTCATCAGTTGGTCTTGATGTCTTTTTGCTGATGTTCCATCCTCCGTTATTACTTCATAGTTTCTGGGTCCAAGGGCAGTTTTTATGGTTCCAGGTGTCCACTTTCCTTTCCCGCTAAAATTGCGTAAATATACCTCATCTGGGGACTTGAATTTGTCAGGATAATTTTCCTCCTCACTTATTTCATCGCTGTTCTTTTCAGGGTGTAATCGGTCCATTCTGGTAGTCAATCCCCTACCCATCAGTAGCTCAGCTGGCGTTACTCCAGTTAATCCATGAGGTGTGGTCCTCATTGCAATAAGAGCACGTGCTAGAACAGTTGAAATATTTTCCCATCAATTTACCTTAAGTTTCCCTAGAGTTTTGATCTTTATATGGATTGGTGGACCTCTGTATTGTCCTAATTTCTCTTTAAACACATCCATAAATTCCTCAGTGATTTAACATACACTGTCGCCATAATTTATCCCTTCAAGACCAATTCCAATCTGGTGAAACGCCTCCCTTCCAATCAGATTTGGGCCCGGACCTTCGACCACAAGCAATTCCATTGTGATATTTCTTTTGTTCACTTCTACGTCGGCCTTTATATTACCCAGAATGGATAACCTCTGTCTGTTCCATTGCACCAACTTGGCAGAATCCTTCTCTATTCTAGGCCTTTCTGACTTCACCCAAGTTTCTATATACGTCTTCTCAGAAATAATATTTTTTCTGTTCCTGAGTCAATGAGCATATTAATATCTCGACCGCTAGTCTGTACCCTTACCATATAATTCCGCATGTTGCTTGTGTCCTTCACTTGATTTACATTAAAAAGGCCATTAGTTTTAGAATCTAGCAATGTGTCTAATTTCCTGACACTGGTTGCACCTTTTTCTTCGATAGAAACAATTCTCTGATCTATGATTCGTCTTCCTACATCGAAAATATCTTTTAAGTTGTTTTCATCTCTTTGTTTCTTCATTGTGCTTCATATTGCATCGACTTCTTCACAGGGCTGTTCCAGTTTCATTTCTGCTACATATCTTGATGCAGCTTCGTATGCTGTTGTTATTTCTTGAGCTTTTTTAAGTGTTAACTTGTCATCCTTAGCAACATATTCTGCAACTTCTGATCAATGATGCCACACACTAATGCATCCCGTATTCTATCCTCGTGATCAATAAATTCACAGTGCTCTACTAGCTTCCTTAGAGCAGCTATAAATTCGGCTATGGTCTCGTTTGGTTTCTGTTGTGTTTTAATAAATTTAAATCTCTGAGCAATCGCATTGGGTATAGGATCAAAATGATTCTTTATTTTGCCACAATTTCAGCCCAATCTGTCTCCAACGGCTTTTTTGGCGAAGTCAGCGATTTTTTTATTTCATAAGTTTCTTTACCACACAAGGTAAGGAATATTGCTCTCTTTTTCTCTTCTTTGGTCACCTCATTTGCAACAAAATAACATTCTATTCTTTCCAAATAACTTGCAAAAGAGTTGCCATTATTAGGGTTGAATATTTTATACTTGATAACTTACAATCCATTTTCTTTTAATCCAGGTCGCCACTGTTATGTACTCTTCTAACTAATATTCAATAATCTTAGGTAGTGTGGTTTTTCATTAAAAGAGATTGTATGCTACTGAAAAGCTATATATTTGCATAATATTTTATTATTACAGAATAATCAAAAGACTAAAAACATGAATATCTCGCGCTATATATTGATTACATCACACAACAACAACCAGGTCCTTGGTCAAAACCATATATACATATCATATATTAAAAATGGCATATCCTGACCAGGAGCACTTGTGCTTTACAGAAGGCAGAGCGCCATCTGGTGGAACAGAAATCAACTAAACATTGATTCAGCCTGTTCCCTGATAATTGGCCAACCCAATTTCTTGAAAAATCAAGAAAAGCCATCCACGAACGCGTTTCGCGCTTTTGGCGCTCGTCAGAGTGGAGTAGGCTGAACCACTGCGACCAAAATATATTTTTTGGTCCCAGTAGCTTCTTGAAAAACCAAGAAATGGGTATTTAAGGCCAAACTTGCGTAAATACGCTTAGCACATGAAAAAACGAAAGAAAAAATAAAAGATAAAAAGTTCAGGTGTTGAAATCAATATTAAAAATGGCATATCCTGACCAGGAGCACTTGTGCTTTACAAAAGGCAGAGCGCCATCTGGTAGAACAGAAATCAACTAAACATTGATTTAGCCTGTTCCCTGATATTTGGCCAACCCAATTTCTTTATAAATCAAGAAAAGCCATCCACGAACGCGTTTCGCGCTTTTGGCGCTCGTCAGCGTGGAGTAGGCTTTTTTATATTTTATTTTTTTTCTTTCGTTTTTTCATGTGCTAAGCGTATTTACGCAAGTTTGGCCTTAAATACCCATTTCCTGGTTTTTCAAAAAGCTACTGGGACCAAAAAATATTTTTTGGTCGCAGTGGTTCAGCCTACTCCACGCTGACGTGCGCCAAAAGCGCGAAACGCGTTCGTGGATGGCTTTTCTTGATTTATCAAGAAATTGGGTTGGTCAAATATCAGGGAACAGGCTAAATCAATGTTTAGTTGATTTCTGTTCCACCAGATGGCGCTCTGCCTTCTGTAAAGCACAAGTGCTCCTGGTCAGGATATGCCATTTTTAATATTGATTTCAACACCTGATCTTTTTATCTTTTATTTTTTTCTTTCGTTTTTTTCATATCATATATTGTTGCACCATTATTAATGCGCGTATTCTAAAAAAATATTTATAATATTATTTTTAATATATTTAAATTTTAAATTATACAGTCTACTCTCGTTATAACGCGAACATCCGGATTTTGCAAAAAAGCGGCGTAAGGCGAGGGTGGCGTTGTATCGAACACGTTTAAAATGTGAAATTTAAAGATACAATAAATTATTTAGAACAATTACTAATAACAATTTATACTCTAAGTCAATATATAGAATGCAAAACCGGTATTATTTAATTAATATGAAAAATAGAAAGCATTAATTTATTATTTATTCATAAAAAGTAATTGCATTTTCTTGAAGAAGTCTGTGATCACGACTTGTCTTTTCTCTCCCTCACTGATGGCATAGACACGGCGTAACAAATCCGCAGATAGATTGACGTCGTCAGATGTTGCTCTCTTGGAGTGCTCAAGAAACAACAAAACTGTCTCAGCAGCTGTTCTGGCTTCCCTTAACGATGGTAGGCGCTGGGTCACTGTTATATCATCATCCTCGCCAAGTTCTTCTTTCGCTGTAACAGTGGACACTAGCAAATTGTCATCTGTTTGCTTCATTTCCGCCTCCTGGGAATCATCAACCAGTTGAAACTCCCTTTCAGTCATCAAATTTTCTGGTGTAATAGCGAAGATGTCGCGAATGCGATCAAGCAGATTTCCATAATTAAGAGGCTCAACTGCAGCAGTAGAAGTGAAGCGAATGCCTGTGTGATTCCAGCAGTTGCTGATGGAATCAGGGCTCACAGAATCCCAAGCCTTTTTACAATAGTGCACAGCGTAATCCAGACGTAATTCTGTGGGTAGATGGGCATCCGCCAATTCCACCATTTTCTGGAGTTGAAGCTTGCGATATTGAGCCTTGAAACTTTTGATTATGCTACTATCCAGTGGTTGCAGACTAGCAGTCATATTTGGTGGAAGAAAGTGTATCTTTATGTTGCTGAGACCATCATTAGGGACGCAGTGAGACGTAGCGTTATCTAGCAACAGTAGGATACGACGTCCTTCAGAGACAAGCTGCTTGTTGAACTGCAGTAGCCATTTTTGAAAGATGCTAGAGGTCATCCATGCTTTGCTATTAGATGTGTAAGTGCAGTAGAAGTGTAGACTAAAGTTTCTGAAGCATCGAGGCTTTGCCGATTTTCCAATAATCAGCAATCGCCGCTTGTCTGTTCCAGTAGAGTTGCAGCACAGTAGAACAGTGATTCGCTGCTTCATCTTTTTGACACCACGGCAGTTTTCATCTTTGTGAGCAAGTGTTCGGTCAGGAATGAGCTGAAAAAATAATCCTGTTTCGTCTGCATTGTATATGTTGGCTGGGTCATATCCGGAGTTCGCCAGCATACTGTTCAAATTTGTAAGGTGTTCATCAATGATAGCTGGAGAAATCGATGCGCCTTCCCCACAGAGCCGTCGATGCGAAATATGGAATCTCCCTTCAAACCGCTGCAGCCAACCACTGCTGTACGCGAAATTTTCTGGTACGGCCAACTGCTCGCCAAGTTTTTTTGCCTTTTCTCTTAGGAGGTCATCAGTAATAATAATATTATCGGCACGCTTTTGAGTAAACCAGTTGAAGAGAGCGTCTTCCAAGTTACTAAATTTTCCGACTCTTTGTCTCTTTGAAGAACCAACAGTATAATTTTCCCACTTCTCAGCCTGAGTTAGAATATCACGGACAGTTGTTCGTGGAAGTGAGAAACGCTCTCCAATCTCATTCTTCGACATCGTAGGGTTATTTCTTGCCAACTGGCATATCTCCTTCTTCTTTTCAATGGTGATCGACTCACGTTTACGCTTTTGGGAACTCATGATACGACAATAAAGTTGTTGTGTTGACGTTAGCAAAGGATGAAGCGACTGTGTATGTCCTAGGCACAAGCAGGAAAAGGGTCTGCTGGCTGTTCACACAATCTGTTATCTGTTGTGTCAATAGCAAACAAAGTCCGGTGCCGTTGGCGTAAAAAATACAGACAGGAAAGGGGGAGGGGGGGATGTTGTGAGCGGCGCTATAACGAGTGGTTTTTGCTACTTGGGATACGAAAAATCAGCGGCGGAAGGCGAACAGCGAGGGAATGGCGTTATATCGAGAAAAATACATTGATGTCGATTGGGACAAAACGAAAAGGCGGCGTAAGGCGAGGGTGGCGTTATATCGAGTGGCGTTATAACGAGAGTAGACTGTATATTTATTTATTTTTATAAAACAGATTATTACTATACGGAATTTTCTGATATGGCTTCTGAAGCCAACTGTGCGGACCTGTTTTGCTTCGCTCGTCTCGTTGAGCTAATTACTTTTTTCTTTCCTCTTTTAAATTTTATATTACCTTATATATCTTTCTGTCCTAAATTATTTATATCATAAGTATAGTATTAACTAGCGGATGTGTACCCGGCTTCGCCCAGGTTTTATCCGAGTGAAAGTTTGCATAACGAATATTATTGATAATAATATTCGGGAACACACAGACTATTATGATAATAATGATAATATAATTCGTTACGTCATATATTTATATAATATATGAAATTCATTTTTCGAGCAAACATATCCACTCTCTACTGAAAAGATTTTAAAAAAGATATACATAAATAAAAATACCTAGAGATATACTACATGATCTTAGCCAAAAGGCCGAGAAACGATATTTTATAAATAGAGATGACCTGGCTTCGTGTGTCTTCTGCTCGAGTGAATGTTTCGCTGGTAGAATTTTGTTCCTGCCTATTATTGATCATTATCTGGCTTCGCCCGTGGTCTGCTTTAATGATAATTCCCCAAAAGAATTTTTTAATGCAATCAAGCATGATACGGCAATATTGTCATAATCATTTCTGACTAAAGAAATATTGTTGCTCAGTACTTGGTTAAATATAATTTTTCTTGGTTAAAGTGCGACAAAAAAAAAACGATTTTTTCCCGAGTAAAAGTTTGCTTAACAAACATTTGTTAGAACGATTCTAGCAAACATCCAATCCCTACTGAATCTATACTTGTCTACACTCTCGATAATTTTTTCCAGGTCCCTTGAAAAATATTCGATAAGTTGAAAAAAATCAGTATTAATTGGTCCACTCGGTAATTTAAAGTTGAAGGAATAGTATCTTGCCACAAACGAAGATTTGTAAATAACTGTATTTAGCGAATGTACCCGGCTTCGCACAGTTTTTATCCGAGTAAAAGTTTGCCTAACGAACATTTGTTAAAACGATTCTAGAAAACATCTATTCCACCTATATATTGATTTATAAACGTATATAAATATAAATATTGTTATATGCGTTTAAATATATTTTTGAAACACATAATTTTTTGAAAACATTTATTTTATTTTAAATAAGATATTGTCACTTTTGTGAATTTGATGAATAATTATTTCTTTTTTCTCAATGAATTATATATATTATTTAAAAAAATTCATTTTTGTTATCATCATCACATACAATGTATTTTTTTTATATAAACAAACGATAATAAACAACAACAATTAGGGGCTCAAAAATCATTTATTATGGTTAGCAGCTCCGTAAATAAAGATATATTATTTTATATTTTATTTTTCCGTTCTCCATTACTCTTCATGTTTCAACTTTCCATACCTCATCCTCAAAGTTAGAAATGTCGCTATTTCTCTTTGAAAATGGATTTCGATTTTTAAAAGAAACATTCGCGGTATAATTTTAATTTTCGTTTCACAATCATCAGCCGCGTTATATTGTATTTTAAAGATATATTCACAACAAAAATTAAAGTTGCATCATCATTTTTATAAAACAAGAACAAATTAAATTAACAATGTAAAAATATATTTTAACGTTACATTTTAACATTTAACACAAAAACGTTACAATTTTTTCTTTAAATATATATTAATATTGAAATGCCAAGTATTTTTTACGTCATTGGAATATTATATTACTAAATTCTCAAATTAAATTTATTATACTTGGAAAACATTTCAAGCATTGTTATAATTTATAAATGTAATTTTACCAGACGCCGCTAGAGGCGCTGCTTGCGAGTGAAAGTAGAAAATTTGCAAATAAAATTGCAAAGAATATTTATTTCAAATCAAATTCAAATATTCCCAGTAGTATAGTAAATAACTTCCTAAAGTTTCACGGCGATTGGATAATCTTACCTTTTAAAAACATTCATCGTGTGAACAAACTAACATTCATCGTGTAAGCAAACCACGTGTTAATTATTAACCAATCAAATTCATTTATCGTCGCGACCAGTGCTGCGCCCAAGCGGTAAAAGGCTGGAATTAACGCCTTTTGGTTTCTTATTTTTTAAATAAAGCACATTAACTTTTTTAGTTTTTTGAATAGCCTATATGTTAAACGAAATCTTCAGCTACCTACATGCGAAATTTCATAAAGAATCATTCTGTAGATTTTGCGCAACGCGATAACAAACATCGATTTTGGATTTCATTTTTATAGATATAAGGATATCACTTCAATAAGATTTTACTTTATTCCCCCTATTTTTTTCTTTTGGACAGAAGACATGGATTGTATTTTGATATCAATAGATGTTAAACTCGATGGAATATTAATATATTTTGATAACAAATTCAAAACTAATAAAAAATCTAACAAAAAAATGATATAACTTACTTATTTTCAATGATTAACCAAGCAAAAAATGAATTGAATCTATATCTGAGTTAAATAAACACTATACATTAGATAGTTTGACCGACACAATAGAAAAGGCTATAGATAATATAAACTAGATAAAGTTTTCAAAGAGATTCCGAGACAGACACCTTTCTATGCTCAAGTTGTGCGACAGGAAGCAGAACTAACTAAAATAAAACAGCAGTCATTCAAAGATGAATCTACTTTAATTGTGGCTTTAAATGAGGGTGTACCTAATTCTGATGCATTTCAAAAAATTTCGAATAATATTTAAAATGTCAGAGAAAATGATAAAAACATTAAGATTAATAGAATTATAAACGCTAAAAAGTCTGTAATTATAAAGGTTCCAAACCAAACTGATAATAAAATACTACTGGATGAATTAAACAAATCAGAAGATTTGAAATTGATTAGTAAAATTTACATACCGACACTAAGAGATCCAACTTGTTGGCTTCCGTAGGCGTCTCTCACTTGGAAAAAGAAAGAGAGGATTCCATTTAGTTATTAATTAATATATGCATTTATTTAAGAAGCGACCCGCTCCAACACAATAGTTAGAAAAACAAAAGCGAGTGTCTCGGAACAACAAAAACAAAGTCTGCCGCGTAGTGGTTGCGTCATCCTCGCCAGCCAATCGGAGAGCGCCATTCAGGTCTCGGTCAAGGTCGGGTTTCCGGCGCCTACATTCGACCATTCCTGGATTCCAATCGTCCTCGATTGAACTTTGCGTTGCAGGAACGTCGTGGGTTGCGTCGAAGGGTGTCTTCTTCTTCTGACTCCTCGTCCGGACTTTCTTCTGTAGTTGAATCATCTTCTTCACTGTGCCAAGACTTCAGTTGACTGATATGGGCCGTTGTCGTGTAGAACCGTCCACCGGTTCTTTGGCTTAGCTGAGTCACTCTGTACGTGTCGCTTGGCAGAACCTCGGTGATTATCAAAGGTCCTCGATACTTGGGTTGCGCCTTGGTTGGTTCACCAGTCATTTTGGGTACATGCCTCATCACTACAATTTCTCCTACTTCGAATTGGAGTGTACGGCATTTCTTCTTATCGTAGTACGTTTTCATGATTTCTTGTTTATTCTCAATTTGGGTTCTCACACTCTCTTGAATTCTCTCCGGCTCGGTCCACGGATCCATATCTTCGTCGGCTAATCTTCTAAGTATCCCGTCGTGGAATCGAGGGGAATAACCGTGGAGTTCGAATAACCTTTCGAACGGTGTTCTATTCGTCGTCTTGTTCACCGCATTATTCAGGTCTCGCTCTACCTCCTTGATCTTCAGGTCCCAATCCTTCCGTCGCGGATCCTCGATACCGATTGCTATAGTGGACAATACTGTTCGGTTCACTCTTTCGACCATCCCGTTCCCTTGCGGATGTTTCGTAGAGTTCAGTGTATGATGTATTCCATTTCCTCGACAGAATTCTTCAAATTGCCTTGAGGTAAAACATGACCCTCTGTCGCTGATGATCTTGTCGGGTAGTCCGAAATCATTCACAAAACTTTTCATTACCTTCAGGACGTTCTTCGTCGATGTATTCCTTACAGGGCTTAATCGAAAAATCTTGTCAGATTATCGACAATCACTAAAGGTTCCTGGTTACCTCTTGTACTTCTCACGAAAGGGCCTACGTGGTCCATATGTACGATGGAAAACGGTCTCTTGCCTGGCTTAATGGGGTGTAAGAAGCCTTGTTGTTTTCCACCGGGAACTTTGTTAAATAAACACTCGACACACCTAGCAACATGGCGTCGAACGTACCTCTTCATCGAAGGAAACCAGTACAATTCCTTTATTTTGTTGACAGTCCTATCAACCGCAAAATGTCCCATTAGATCATGGAATTTAACAACTAAACTTTTCCTCATACTTTTGGGTATAACATACAGGGCTCGTTCTTCTTCTCCATTTTTCACCATGCGGAAAAGACTGCCTCCTTTGTAGCTGTAGTCGTTAATTCTATTTTGTTCTCCTACTGTTCTATCACACGGGTCCTTTCGAAAGATCTAGATCAGGTCTCTCAATTCAGGGTCGGAATGCTGAATCATCATGATTTGTTCTTCCAGTGTGATTGTGAAGTATACTTCGAGGTTTTTCTCCACGATTTCCTCCATCGTGTCTCTAGGGTCGTCGACTGGAGCTCTGCTCATTCCGTCTACATGGGCCATCTTCTCTCCTGGTTTATGTCGAATGTCAAAATCGTATTCCTGAATCAGATTGTACCATCGCGCTATCTGTGAGGATTTGTAGTCTTCTTCGCGTTCATGTAGACCAGTGCTTGGCAATCTGTAACCACTGTAAACTTGATTCCGACGAGGAACTGACGTAGCGATCGAAGGTCCACACTATCGCCATCAGTTCCAATTTGCTTGAATGGTACATCTTCTCAGCCTAAGCTGTCTTCTTGCTCACACAGTAGACCAAGCGCCATTTGCAGTCTTCGTCCTCCTGTAGCAACATCCCTGCTAGTCCCTCAGCACTCGCATCGCAATGTACTTCTGTCTTAAGTTCAGGGTTGTAATGAGCTAGTACCGGATATTCGACCAGATCATTTCGAAGTCCTCCAAATGACTTTCGCAGTTCTTCCTTCCATTCAAATTGTGTACCTTTTTTTGTATGTCTGCTTAGCGGTTCTGCTTTCCTCGCGAAGTCCTTTACAAATCGTCTGAAGAAGTTCGTCAGCCCCAGAAAGCGTCGTATGTCGTGGACATTCTTGGGTTCTGGAAATTCTTCTATCGCCTTGATCTTTCTTGGGCCTGGCTTAAGTCCGCCTGTACTGATGACATACCCAAGGAACTCAACTTCCCTCCTTCCGAACTCACATTTAGAGGGTTTCAGC
The DNA here is from genome assembly GCA_030710605.1 of Cordylochernes scorpioides. NCBI lineage: Eukaryota > Metazoa > Arthropoda > Arachnida > Pseudoscorpiones > Chernetidae > Cordylochernes > Cordylochernes scorpioides. Next base: position 100,104,123 of record CP092886.1, read on the forward strand.
GTCAACTTCGCTTATCTTATTCTTTCAAGTACTTCCCTCAACCTTTCGATCATCTCCCGCCAATCCTTTGCCGGGATAATCACGTCGTCGAGATAGCAGAATGCCTTCTTGTTCAGCAGCGGACCTAGAACAGTGTGCATCAGTCTTTGGAATTCTGCTGGTGCGTTGACGAGTCCAAAAATCATTCTTTCGAATTGACCTGTATCATCTGGGGTGATGAATGCTGTCTTTAGTTTTGCCTTATCAGTCAGTGGTATCTGCAGATATCCATGCGCCAGATCCAGAGTGGTGAAGAATTTCACATTCCGTAGGCCTTCCAGAAGGTCGTCTATCCTCGGTAAAGGGAATTTGTCCTTAACTGTTTGAATGTTGAGTCTCCTATAATCCACCACCAAACGATGATCTCCAGTTTTCTTTCTCACAAGTATGACGGGACTAGCGTAGGGTAATCAAGTTTCCGTGACTATTCCATTGTCCTTCCACTCTCTTACAATATCCCTGATTGCTTCGCGTTCACTTGCAGTCGTCTTGTACGGTTTCAGACAGACTGGCTTGCTTCCATCAACCTCCTTAATGTCCATCTTGGTGACATCGGTGCACCCTAATTCACCCATACCAAGAGCGAAACAGTCTCTATATTCATTCACTACGTCGAGGATTTCTTGTCTCTCTTTCGGAGTCAGAGAATGATTGATGTTGACGTCCTCAGGCAGTATGGGGCGCTTTCGTTTCATTTGGTCTTGTCATTCCCGCTTCTCTTCACTTTTAGTCTGAAACGAATCCTCTGAAACGTCCAGGTTAACAACAATGTCATCAGAGCTCAGCAGTTCAACTCGACTTATGCATTGATTTTTCTTTACTCTCAAATTGTCCTTGCCAACTGAGATGAAGTGTACGGTCGTCTTTCCATCGACCACTTTCAATAGAGAATTGACAGAATCGTCTACTCCTGTGAACAATACGTAGCCGTCCCTTACCTCGTCTGTGATTGCACTTGCAAAGTTAATGCAGTCGCTCCCCAACTGAACAGTCTCGGTTGCCCTCAGTTCAACGCGACGCGACTTGATTTCTTCTTGCAGATTAGCAAACGGAAATTCGGTTGAATAGCCAATATGCAGTTCCTTACCGATTCTGGCGAAGGATACGTAGGGCAGATCTGTCCATGTTCTTCCAATTAGTAGGTCATTAGGTTGGGCATCATCGTTAACAATGAATACAGCGATTTCTTTTCCGACGACGCCATCAATCTCCAGGTCAACTGTCGTCTTCCCAACGGTCTTGGCAGCTGGTGCGGTCTGGTTACCGATGCCGTACAAACTAGTCGAGTCTGGTTCGATGTCGACGTTGATCCTCCTTGCGACCGATTCTCTTAATAGGCAACTGCTGCTTCCGGTGTCTATCATTGCTTTCACGGTCTCCTTGTTGTCTATCTTGGCGTCCTTCAAATATACATCTGGCGGGACAGTCTTCAGTCCTTCGACTTCCAGGTTGGCTACTTTTAGTTCTTCTTTGGGTCTTGTGCAATTTTTTTCCTTGTGCCCCGTTTGACCGCATCCTCGGCATGTCAACGTAGCCTTGGGTACTGGGCAGTCTCTGGCAATGTGTCCAAACTGATTGCAGTTGAAGCACTTCGGTTCTCCCCTGTCGTTTCTGATTGCACGGTTGACCATTCTCCTCGAGGTGTTAGGATACTTTTCACTGATTTCGTTCCTTGCAGCCTCTTTACTCGAAACATTCGTTCCTTGTTCAGTCCCTTTAACTTAGCTTCGGTTGGGAAATCTCGCAGATTTCTGCTGAAACGACGGTGGTATGGTGTGTTTCGAATTCCAATGCGGAGGTCCCATCTCGGCGCGAACATTTTCGTACTCTTCCAGTTTATCAGCCAACACATCTTGGTTGTTTATCTTGGTCCAATCGACAATGAGATGATTACGCAGCACATTTGGAACCTTTTTCTTTAGCTGGTTAGTGACGGACAAAATTTTAGAGCGTCGAAATCGTCCACGTTCATTTCTTCGATCCATTCGAAAGCGAAGTCTCTCCAGGAACCCTCTTGAGATTTATCGTGCTTCTCGAATTTTTGTCTGAACTGTTCGGGGCTCAACTTGTACCGTTTTAGGAGCAACCTTTTCACGAATCTATAATCGCAGCTTTCCTCTTCTGTCTCCCGAGCGATTAATTGCCTCATTTCGTAAGGTAGTAATCCTAGAAGACTGAATGCCCATTGGTCTTCATCCAACCCTAGTCGCTTTGCCTGTCGTTCGAAAAGAATTAGATAGAAATTCAAATCACTGTCCTTCGATTCGTACTTGGGCATCAGTTTACGTATCTCGCAATGTGCGATATTACTGGTACCGCGAGACGGATCGTTGTTTCCATGCATAGTCTGGATGCGCAGCTTCTCGAGCTCGAATTCCATTTGTTCTTTTCCTTCCCGTTCTGCTCGTTCTTCTTGCTCTGTTTGTGCTGTTTGTTCCATTCGCTCCCGTTCTGCTCGTTCTGTTTGTTCCCGTTCCTCGATCAGAGTCTCCAACAGTTGCTTTGCAAATTCTTCTTAGTAAGATTGACTATTCAGGATAAGGCGTTTTAAGTCGACGATCCTGCTCTCTGGCGGTACTACCTCGCCGAGTTCATACGCCAACTTGCTCAAATCGCATTTCTTTACTCTGGCTAAATAAGCCATATTTTTCAAAAAAATATAGAGTATAACAAAACAAAAATAATTAAATAAAACTAACTAAACCGGATACGTGCTGTTTTGATTATTTCTCTAAACGGAATCAACTTTTCTTTAGTACTTTTGGGATAACACTTATACCGCGATACTTTGCGATAATACTTCTATTTGTTTTTCTTCAATTTACTTTAAAATACTTTCAAATAAATGGTAATACTTTAAAATGCTTTCAAATAAATGGTAGTAAGGTTACGTACATACCATTCGTGCTGCAGCTTCTTCTTTAGGTTAATCCAACATGGCGTCGCGCGTCCTTTGTTGCTGCTTGAACACTCCAGCAATTCTTCTTTCTTCAGGGTTATCCCACTTCTGATATTCTGTTGGCTTCCGTAGGCGTCTCTCACTGGGAAAAAGAAAGAGCCCTCTCTTTCTTAGTTATTTAGTTATTAATTAATATATGCATTTATTTAAGGGGCGACCCGCTCCAACACAATAGTTAGAAAAACAAAAGCGAGTGTCTCGGAACAACAAAAACAAGGTCTGCCGCGTAGTGGTGGCGTCATCCTCGCCAGCCAATCGGAGAGCGCCATTCAGGTCTCGTTCAAGGTCGGGGTGCCGGCGCCTACAAACTATAGTGGTCAAAAACGTATCCAAAATTACAGATACGGCGAACTTCTTCAAACCATATGCAGAATGAAATCTGATCTAGAAAATTTGGAAAATGAAATAAAAGTTTTATTTACAATGAGATCTAACTCTCCATATCACAATATAGTATTAAGAGTAACTCCTAAAGTTTAACAAATTTTAAGAAAAATGGGTAATGAGATATACACCGATTTTGAGCGATGTTCTACACAAGACAGAATATTTGTGAGAAAATGCCAAAATTGTTTTGAATTTAATCCGAACCACAAAACAAAAGACTGCCAAAACATTAAAATATGTAAAATAAGCGGTGTACAGGGTAGCCACAACTGCACTGAAGCACCAAATTGTCACAATTGCTCTAAGCACCCTAAATTTAAAAACCTTTCTACAAACCATAAATCAAATTCAAGTGAATGCCCGATTTACAAATCACAAATAGACAGAATTATCCAAAGAACACAATATTCACAAATATACGAGGGAAATGATGTATCAAATACAATTTGAAGCTCAATCTTAAATAGATTAATATCCTATATGTTTGAAAATGTGAGATGTATTCAACGAAATGTAAGAAAAGGTTTTACTGCGATAAGTGAGCTACAGGCCAACACTAGAGATGACCCACCTGATATTCTTTTGATTCAAGAACCATATGTTTTACATAAACTATTAAATTCCATTGGAACGCTTTTATTTGGTAATTAACTCTTTTTAGTATTGTTTTAACTGAATAATTCTCGAATATCTAGCATATTTTCATTATAAAATATTCCTTAAATTTTTTTATCTGTGAATTGCTTTTCTCGAAAAAATAAACAAAATACTTTACAATTTGATTTCATTTAACTAAATTTGCTTACCAACCCTTTGTACATATATCAATTGTGTGTGTTGATATATATATATATTTTTTAATCTTTTCTTCTAACTAACTTGCATACTAATTCTGTACATATTCAAAATATCTTTCTTTCTCTTCTTTAAAATTTTTGTTCATAGCGCTCTAAGTCGAAATAAAGAAATAGAGATTATTACTGTTGGACCGTTGGCTTCTCGGCAACCCTGAGCTGACGTCACACTTTCTGCTGATGATGTAACCCTAGCCGGCGGCGTTGCCACGCCATTCCTTCTCTCCATGTGTGTTTACTTTTAATCTATATATATTCCCTTTACCTTGTAGTTAATTAAACAATAATTAACGTTGAGCGCTGTTTTTTTCAATTGGAATACAACAAAATTATGAGACTGAAGAAGCGCAAGGCTTTAAAACGTGAAACTGAAGAAGCGCAAGACTTAAAACGTCAGACTGAAGAAGCGCGAAGCCTAAAACGTGAGTAAACCAAATTTCCTTTGATTACTTGGAACATCCTTTTTTCTACTTACCAAATATTTTGTAAAATGGCAAACACGACGATTACAAAATTAAATGGTGCTAATTACTCCAGCTGGAGCTTCCAGATGAAACTCGTTCTAATCGAAAACGATTTGTGGAGTTTGATCAATCCAGGAGAGGCTAAGCCTGACCCTAGTGACCTTGTTGCAACAAAACTTTTTTTGTCGCGGGAGGGTAAGGCGTTTGCAAAAATTTGCCTCGGGATTAATGATGAGCAACAATTGCATGTTCAACATTTGAATACTCCGAAAGAGGTCTGGGAGGAACTGGAAAAATTATACGCACCAAAGGATAGTAGATATCGAGCCGTACAACTAAGAAAGCACTTATATGGCGAAAGGTTGACTCAGCACAGCAATATGGAAGGGTATATGGGGAAGATAAACTACATTGTAAACGAACTGGCCCAAATTGGCGACAAAATTGATGATGGCGATTTGGCTATGGTTCTTTTGGGTGGATTACCAGAGGATTGGGACACCGTTGTCTCAACCATATGTAACTTGCCTGATTCAGACTTGACGACCGCCACAGTTAAAAGACGGCTGTTGGCAGAAGCAGAAAGGCGTTCGTCTAATCTACCAAAAGATGTGGGTGCCATGGTCGTTAATGCCTCTTCGAAGCCCATTGAAACCGAAAAACAATTTAAAGCAAAGGTTGTTTGTTTCAAATGTGGAGGTAAAGGCCATTATGCAAGGGAATGCAGGAAGAAAGGAAAGAATAAACAAAGACCAAAGAGGTTTGACCAAAACAAAGGCGTAAATATGTCGGCAATGTGGAACACTTTGTTTGGAGCTACCGCCGAGACCTGGATCATAGATTCTGGAGCGACGCACCATATGACTCCCAAGAGAGATTACTTCACATGTCTGAAAGAGTGCACAAGCAATATGAGTTCCATCACTATTGCGAATGGCTCTTCTATAGAAATATGTGGTATCGGTACTGTCAGTGCCAATATTGTTGGACACAAGGGAGATGCCAGCAATATGGTTGCCCAGAACAACTTGTATGTTCCAGATATGCGTCACAGTGTTCTGTCTGTACTCCAAATGATAGAAAACGGTAGAAAAGTTGTCTTCAACAAGAGTGGTTGCCACATTATGGACATGAAAGGTAAACTCTTGTTAGAGGGAAAGAAGTTGGGTAGACTTTACTACGTCCAGACTACTCCATCCTCTCCGATAGATCAGAATGATCATGTTTCTCTTGCATCTGAATGCAAGGAAGAGCTTACACTGGAACTTTGGCACAAAAGGCTGATGCATGTAAATGCATATACGATAGCAAAGATGGCCAAGAACCAAAGCGTAAGAGGACTTGATTGCAGCCCGGCAAAGCAAGAAAAGTGCGAAGACTGCTTGATCGGCAAATCTTACCGTCTGCCATTCCTTCAACACTCACACAAGGAGGAAAAAGAAATCATGCCGTTGGACTTGGTGCATGCGGACTTGATGGGTCCACTCGACGTATTGAGCTGGGGAGGAGCCAAGTACGTCTTAACCATCTTTGATGAATCTACGAGATATACAAGTGTATTTTTCCTGAAAAACAAAGGCGGAACCCTGGGAAAAGTCAAAGAATGGATTCAAGAATCTGAGAAACAAACCAGCCGGAAACTAAAACGAATACGTACGGATAATGGCTTGGAATTTTGTTCCAAAGAATGGGACACTTTCTGCAAGAGCGTTGGAATAGTTAATGAACACACTATGACCTATACACCTCAACAGAATGGTGTGGCAGAAAGAATGAATAGGACACTACTAGATCTTGTCAGGAGCACTATATCTGGAAGTGGTCTGCCAAAGGCTTCCTGGGCGGGGCTGACTTACACCGCAGCCTATGTCAGAAACAGAGTTCTCAACAATCACAATGGTGAAAGCACGCCATATGAACTGTGGACAGGGAACAAACCTAGTCTTAAACACATAAGAGCTATTGGCTGTCAAGTATTTGTCCATATTCCAAGACAAGTCCGTAAATCCAAACTCGAAAGAAGAGCTGTCAAAGGTAACCTTGTTGGATATGCACTCAGAGGACGTGGCTACAGATTGTGGATTCCTGAGATGAAGAAAGTGGTGGAATCTCGGGACTGTGTCTTCAAAGAGAGTGATGTATCGAGGAACGACAGCAATCGGGAGGTGCTTCCATCAGTTGAACACTACAGCTATGGGACTCAACGGGAGATTGAAGAAAATCCAGTGTCTTTATTAGATCAAGAAGACGTGACACCTACAGAAGAGGATAGCCATAATGATGATACTGTGAAGCCTTCTCCTACTCGATCTCATCCAATGATCCTAAGGAACCAGAGAAATGCTCAGAACTCAACTGAACTCCTCAGTACTGAAGTAAACAAGTGGAAGAAACCTAGCGGACATTTTGACCAAGCCACTGGGGAGAAACCTACACGAACTTCATCGTTCGAGACTTATGGACGGCGAAGTAATCCATAAAGAAGGGATCACTTCGAGGGAGGAGTTTGTTGGACCGTTGGCTTCTCGGCAACCCTGAGCTGACGTCACACTTTCTGCTGATGATGTAACCCTAGCCGGCGGCGTTGCCACGCCATTCCTTCTCTCCATGTGTGTTTACTTTTAATCTATATAAATTCCCTTTACCTTGTAGTTAATTGAAGTATAATTAACGTTGAGCGCTGTGTGTAATCAATTGGAATACAACAATTACTATAAAATATTATTTACTATAAAACATTTGTATTTTGATACACTGAATACACCACCTGCTTTAAACTTTGATGTGATAAATAGAGAGATATTCTAGGTGCTACCTAAAATATTGTAGCGTAGAAATCAAGTATTTGTATATCTTAAGATGAAAGCGTATTTATTGATGACGTCAGCACGACTAGTCGACAATTATCAACAACTCAACAAAACTATCTACAGCTAGAGAATCTTGAACAAGCAAGCAAAGAAATATTTTAAAGATAATTTTACAAATATAGAGTAATATATTTTTATAATCTGTTGAATATCTTCATTGAATAATATTAAATTAAATAATAAATTATTTCTTCGCAACATAGCCTCCTCCTATAAAGAGCATCGACCTGATGCTCAGCAGGAGACTTACATCCTCAGTCTCAAGGCTCGAGAACGGGTGATAGAGCTTGAGATCTCTTCGCGGGTCTGTGGTTGTTGTGTTCGTTCAGTGGGGATGTCTTCTTCCTGGATGTTTGGCGAGTCATCTTCTGGGTCCTCTTCTAGGTGGTCCTCCTGGTCCTCTGGATTTAAATAAGGTTTCATCTACAAATGTGGACTAAATCTTTTGTTTTACGACGACCTTGCTGGTTTCCGAATGTTTCAACTTCATAGGTCACATCGGATATTTTTAGGGTTACTTAATATGGGCCGAAGTAACGTCTCATTAGTTTTTCCGAATATCCCACTTTACGCACAGGGATAAAGATCCATACGAGATCTCCAGGCTGGTAAACTATATTTCTGCGATGGGCGTCATAGCGATGTTTATTGCTTTCTTAAAACAAAAAAAGGTTGGTGAACGAGTGGGTAACACCCTCGATTCCCGACAGTCATGAACTAGGATTGAATCCCGCGTTAAAATTTTGTTTAATATGTGAATAACCTTCACATATTATTCACTGTTTCAATTATCATTAACTAGGTTGCTCTTGATGAGCGGTACCTAATAAAGTGATTTTGAACCGGCCGGTATAGGTTTCTTGAGATCACATAGAGTGGATATGTGACAGTTTTCGTGCTTCTTCGGCTCTTGCCCCTAGAGTTTGGATGAAATCGTCATCTTCTGGCAATAACTTGGGGAATAACACATCCAGTGGAGTCTCGGCTTCACGCCCCTATACAAGGAAAAATGGGGTGAATCCAGTAGACTCATCCCTCAAGCTTATTGATTTGAACATTCTATTAAGGGATTAGCCTATTAAAATAATTGAAGACTCTTGTTTTGCTGTGTTGTATGCAAATGTAACGAATGGAAGAATCCTGTCCCAATCTTTCTGGTTGACATCCACATACATGGACAGCATGTCTCCTATGGTCTTATTCAACCTCTCCGTAAGTCCGTTTGTCTGGAGGTGATAGGCGGTCGTCTTCCGATGGGCTATTCTGCACTGGTTGTTCAGATCACTTATCATTGAAGATGTGAAATTCCTTCCTCTATCCGTGATTAATTCCCTCGGCGCGCCGTGCTTTAAGATGGCATCTTCAATGAAGAAGTTGGAAACTTCCATAGATTCATTTGTGGGTAGGGCTTTAGTTATCGCATATTTCGTTAGGTAGTCCGTACATACAATTATCCAACGGTTGTCACCTTCTGATGTTGGAAATTTTCCCAGGAGATCCATTCCTACCTTTTCAAAGGCAACTTCAGGGACAGGTATAGGCTGTAAGTGCCCTGAGGGGGGGGGGGGGTTGGGGCTGATGTTTACGTCTCTGACAATCTGAACAGTGTGCCACATACCTTCTAACTGTTTTATACATTACGCGGGCCAGTAATACTTTTTTCTTATTCCTTCATAGGTTTTAGTAAATCCGAGGTGACCAGCCGTGGGTGAATCATGGAAATTTGTCAGTAATTCCTGCCTTAAATGGCGAGGAACCACCAAAAGCCATGGTTTCCCCATTGGATCATATTTTTTTCTGTGGAGCGTGTTATCGATTTTTACAAAGGAATTATTAGGTGTACTTTGTAATTGGTCAGCGATTTTTCTAAGGGCTTGATCATTCATCTGCTCATCGCTAAAGTTCTGCAAAGTCACTATGCTTGGAATATCTTCCTAGATATCTTTACTGTATTCTAATGGACTTCTTGATAAGCAGTCTGCGTCCTGATGTTTCCTTCCGCTCTTATACACGACAGTGACATCAAACTCTTGCAGCCGAAGTGCCTATCTTGCTAACCTCCCACATGGGTCTTTGAGGTTGGTCAGGCAGCACAAAGAGTGGTGGTCTGTAGCAATAGTGAACGGCTGTCCAAAGACATATGGTTGGGATTTATTGATAGCCCAAATGATATGACAAGGCATTCCCTTTCTGTAGTTGAATAATTTTTTTCTGCCTTATTCAATGTTCTGGATGCATAAGCAATGGCTCATTTTTCCCCTTTTGCATCTGCACTAGCACTGCTCCTATTCCGTAGTTACTTGCGTCAGTGTGTATTTCGGTTGGGGATGAGAAATCAAAATGTCAAAGAGCGGGTTCGGAAATTAACGCTGACTTGAGAGCTTCAAATGCATTCTGCTTTTACTGGTTCCAATTAAATGCTGAGTCTTTCTTCAAAAGGTCATTCAAGGGTTGGGCTACGTGGGCATAATTGGGCATGAAGCGGCGGTAGTAGGATGAAAGGCCAAGAAAAACCTCTAACTTCCTTCAATGACCTTGGCGTAGCGAAGTCGTGGACTTCTCGAATCTTTTCTTGATCGGGACGAATTCCATTTTCACTCACCTCATGTCCAAGAACCGTGATAGTTTTTGCACCAAACTTGCATTTCTTGGAATTGAGACATAATCCGGCTTTCTTAAGGCAATTTAATACAAGTTGAAGGCGTCTTAGATGTTCTTCAAAGCCATCTGAAAAAACGATGATGTCATCGAGGTAACACAAGCAAATAGTCCACTTAAGACCCTTCAGAAGATTATCGATCATTCGTTCGAAGGTAGCTGGAGCATTACATAACCCAAATGGCATTACTTTGAACTCGTACAGTCCATCTGGAGTTATAAATGCTGTCTTCTCACGGTCCGATTCTTCTACGTCGATTTGCCAGTACCCTGATTGGAGGTCCATGGAAGAATAAAATCTAGCTCCCCGTAAGCAGTCTAAAGTGTCGTCGATCCTTGGGAGAGGGTAGACATCTTTTTTTGTTATTTTGTTCAGGCGGCGGTAATCGACGCAGAATCTCCAGCTTCCATCCTTTTTTCTTATCAATGATGGCCTCAGGTGAGGCCCACGGACTTTCAGAGGGCTGAATGATGTCAAGTTTTTCCATATTGTTCACCTCATCGTGAATAATTTGGCGTTCTCTTGGTGCAACTCGGTAAGGTCTTTGTTTGGTCAGTAGGTAGTCTCCAGTGTTAATTCGGTGCTTAACATTGACGTCCTTGAATTGTCTTCTTCTACTAAATTCGAAAATATTCGTATAGTTTTTTTAAGACAAATTTCTTTATTTTTCTTTTTGAGATTCATCAAGTGAATCATCTATAAAAAAACTGAGATTTTTGGGTCTTCAGAATGTTTCGCCGCTTCTGTTTCAACTTGGTTACAATCAGCTAGAGTACATAGTTAACTATCTTCGATGACAACACTATCGGCTATATGCATCCCCTGTGGGATTAGTTTCGGATATAGACTCCAATTCACTACCTAAAATTTACCTCGGTTACTGGTAAGTGAAATGACAGAGAAGGGAGCCGTTAGTTCTATTTCCAGCAATAGCTCTTTTCGACATTCTGCCACCACAATTGTGTCATTAGGAATGTCACGATTTTCTACCCCTTTTAGCTGAATAGAGGCGGGCTTCGATTCCATATTCCAATTCCGAGTAGAGAGGTGAGCTGTTCTTAGGGGTATCCTCAAAAAGACATTTTCCTAAGAAAAGTGTATCGTCAGCTAAATCAATTATCGCCGTAGATAACTTCAAAAAGCCCCAACCAAGAATAACTTCGTGACTACAGTCTTCCATAAAGACGAATTCAAGGCTTTCCTATAGTCCATTCAAGTCCAGTTTCAGTGTGCAGCGTCCTTTTGGTCTTACAATTTTACCATTGGCTACTCGTAATGTGACGTCATTTTCGGCAAACATTATTTTTCTTAGTTTGAGTCTGAACCTCTCAGAAATGACAAAATATGAGGCTCCTGAGTCGACAAGGGCACGCGTCATTTTTCTTTCAATTTTAATGTCTATATAATTTTCTAGCATGTAGTCTACAAGGGATGATTTCTAAATTTTGCGGCCTTACCTCCTAAATAGGACGCATCTTCTAGTTTTCCTGACGGGAACGGCGAAGCGACTGGCTGGATCTTCTATCAGGAGATGAATGTTGTCCTTTTAGGCCAGTGTAAGGAGAGGGGCTTCGGTAGAGGAGTATATTTTCTCTTGGCAGGTCGTCGTTGGGCTCTTGGCTGCTCCGAGAATTATAGAATGTTCTAGGCCAGGGGTTCCGAACGTGCGGCCTTTTCTTGCCCAAGTTGTGGCCTTTTCATAAATTCAAAATTATAATTTTTGTTTCGCAGTTTTCAATTACTTTGATTATTTTATTGAAAATATCTAATACGAATGTTGTATATTATATAATATTTATATTAATATATACAGTTATCAGCGTCATGCATTCTTTCTTAATTTTGTCACCGTTTGCTTTTGGTTCAGTGGTAGAATGCTCGCCTGCCACGCGGGCGCCCCGGGTTCAATTCCCGGCCGATGCATTTTTTTTTTTTACAATTTTTAGAACTCTTTATATTATTAAAATACTAGCGGATGTGTACCCGGCTTCGCCCGGGTTTTATCCGAGTGAAAGTTTGCCTAACGAATATTATATATTATGAAGTATAATAAACAATGCTAAAGATTTGTTTTAATTATTAATCAAGATTGTGTGTGAATATGTGAGAAAGATGTAATATCGTTGTTGTTTTCTTGGCCGACTGTTTTACATATGGTGTTATCTTAAAATTGCTTGTTTTGAATATTTTTTTTAGATTGAGTTGAATGAATTGCTGATTTTTTTTGTATTTATATATAAATAAAATTAACTCTGTTGAATTTTTTTGTATTTTATCGATAACAGCAAAGTTATGTATTTTAAAGTTAGGAAATATATTTTGATGTTAAGCAAAACCTGCTCCATCTCGTTTTACATAAATGTTGAGAATTTGGTCGAAATTGATGCATTGTAACGAAAGTTTTTAGCGAACACCACTAATGAAATTTCCATTTATATAGAAGATATAATATAAATGAGTTTTAAAAATTGTTTTAAAAAAATGCATCGGCCGGGAATCGAACCCTGGCCGCCCGCGTGGCAGGCGAGCATTCTACCACTGAACCACAGATGCTTTAAAAAAATCAAATTCATTCATCGTCGCGACCAGTGCTGCGCCCTAGCGGTAAAAGACTGGAACTAACGCTTTTTGGTTTTTTATTTTTTAAAAAAGCACATTAACTTTTTTAGTTTTTTGAATAGCCTATATGTTAAACGAAATCTTCAGCTACCTACATGCGAAATTCCATAATGATTGAGTCAGTAGATTTTGCGTGATGCGATAACAAACATCGATTTCGCATTTCATTTTTATATATATAAGGATATGTGCTTTTCCTGTCTATGTACATATTTATGGTCTATGTACACAAGTATACAAGTATGTATACAAGTTATTTGCAAATTGCGTGACAAATTTGCCCTTTCGCTCGCAAGCAGCGCCTCTAGCGGAAAAGATGGGAGGTAATATCAGCTGACCTAATGGACATGTAAAACGTGTTTTACCAGGACATAGAGAAAAATCTGGAAAATATATTTTTCAGATTTTTAGTCAAGAAAAATAAATTGACAGGTTCTGGGAAAAAAGTAGTTGTTTTTTATTCAGAAAATGATGATGACAATATTGCTGTACCATATCTATATACAGTTATCAGCGTCATGCGTTCTGTCACCGTTTGTTTTTGGTGGCGTGATCGTAGCGAGCCAATAGGAGAGCGCCATTCAGGTGTCACCGTTTGCTGCGCCACCATGTGGCGCGACGGTGACCTTGAGTGACGTAATGACAGGGTAGGAACAAGAAATCACTTACTATCATTATCATATCATTTTATGTATATATCAGATTTAAAATATATTCATACAAAAAATCTAAATAATACAATTTTCAAATATCGTTGTGAAAATTTACATTTTTATTTTTGTATTTTAAAAACACACAAAGATTGAAGCGGGACGTTTCAAAAGAGTGCCATCCACGACGCCAATTTATAATTGTAAAGAATAGTATTTTAATAAAACATTTAATCGGGTAAAACCCGGGCGTTGCCCGGGTCATTAGGCTAGTTTAATACAGTTATCAGCGTCATGCACAATTCTGTCACGTTAAGTCACGTGTCAAGTTATGTTAAGTAAAATTTTAAAAATTAAAAAAAGATGCCGAAACCCGGGATCAAACCAGGGACCTTTAGATATTCAGTCTAACGCTCTCCTAACTGAGCTATTTCGGCTAATTTTAGGTATTTCTATAGAAGCTTCTATCTTTATAATTATGTATATTTTCAAAAAGTTAATTCACACCTCTTCGCTGGAGAACATGGGAATACTGACTAATTCATTATGCTAACATATTTATAAATACAAGTATCAGAGTCATCAACATTTCTGTCATCGTTTGCTTTTGTGAATGGAATAAATACCCAAATAGGGCCATTTCTTATAAGCATCAGGGTTCAGTGGTAGAATGCTCGCCTGCCACGTGGGCGGCCTGGGTTCGATTCCCGGCCGATGCATTTTTTTCTTTTTTACAATTTTCAAAACTCATTTATATTATTATCCCTATATATATATATATATAAGTCAGCGTATGTATGTATGTATGTTTGTCAACTATACACGTCCACAATACGTAACTAATCTAACTGATATTTTAACAGTATATAAAGTAGAATCTGGAAAAACTCTTAGTGAAAATTTCAGGTCTCTATCCCGAATATCCGTCGTGTTATTTGCAAATTTGCTCTTTCGCTCGCGCCTCTAACGGTGAAAATGGGGGAATACCAGCTGACCTAATGTACATGTAAAGTTTGGAGCGGAACGTTTCACAAGAGTGACATCCACGGCTCCAATTTATAATTGTAACGAATAGTATTTGAAAAAAAACATTTAATCGGGTAAAACCCGGGCGTTGCCCGGGTCATTCGACTAGTATATATATATAATATTATCGTTCGGATTAGTTGGATTGGTTTGATTGTTGTTTGGGACCCTTTTTTGTTTGTTGATTGTTGTAAGACCCTGTTGACTTACTGTAGGGTTGGTGACTTGTGGTGATGGTTGGCGCAGTCGTTGGCTGAAATCGTTGACTAATGGGGCCCTTGACTATGATATTCTAACATAGAATTTACCTGGGCGAGAAGGGCTGAAGCACGTCTTGCTTCTTGTAGTGTCGAGCTCCCAACTGACTTACTTGAGTCCGAGATTTACCTCGTTAACTCTCTATTGCTCTCATTGGTTGAAATCGTCTACGTTGTTACATTTGGTTGGCTGTTAGCTATTCCTGCTGGACTCTGATTGGATATTGGTACCTCCATTGTCTTTTTCATGATTACCATCCTCCAGGAAGAAGAAGGTCTTTGAACCTAGTTTTATGGTTCATGGGTAATAACCCTTACTTCCTGGATAATGAAATTCTGGTAATGGTTGTTCTCTCTCCAGTTCGCTAGGCCTAACCTTTATTAAAACCTTTTGGATCATACATTGCATATATTGTGGTGGGGTTACATCTTGGTATATACAAATTATGACAGATGCGCCCCCTATATGTGAAGAATTCAAAAAGGGGTAGCCTGAAGTGAATTCTGTAAGGGAAAAGTAATTTTGTGGGGGAAAAATTAATTATGGGTACTGGGAGGCTATATACAAGTATTGTATGTGACATAAAAGATAAAAGAGAATGGTGTTGGTGAAATATTTGTTGGGTATAAGGAAGAGAAATCAAAATAATTTAATTGTAAGAAATCAAAGTGAAGGCGCTTTGGTGCATTGTTGAGTGAGAAAAAAAAGAATACCTACATAATGTTCAGCTCTAGATGGGTAACAAAATCGAGGGAATTTTTCTATTAGGGCTTTTTAGAAATCAAAAATAAAATTCAATTGTAAGAAATCAAAGTGAATGCGCTTTGGTGGATTGTTGAGTGAAAAAAAAAATAAAAACGTGCCTACACAATTCAGCTCGAGATGGGGAAAACTAAAATCGAGGGAATATTTCTGTTAGGGCTTTTGGAAATCAAAAAAAAATAAAAATAAAAATATATAAAATTAAAAGAAAACCAGTGAGTTTTTGTTGAGAAAAATTTGTTTAGTGGTTGAGAAAGTTATTGGTTTATAAACAAAATAAAAAAAGAAGTTGTTATATAAATGGTAAATATTTGATTAAGCATTTTGATTTAAATGATAAAAAATGTAAATGAATGGAATAAGAAAAATGTAGAGAGAGAGATTTGCAAACTCTCTTAGTGATAAAAATTGCATGCCAATGTATCTAGGTCACGCGGCGCGTCCTGCCCTTTTTATTTCCTCGTAGATTTTTTTGTCCCTGTACGACTCGTGGGTGAAAACATGATTCTTCCCAAAGTGCGTTTACATTGTGTGTACAGGAGACACGGGAATCTCGTTAACCTTAAGTTTGTATTTGTTTTTGTTGTAATGTGTTTTGGGGTTGTATTGTCTTTCAAGATCTCAAGGCCAAGTGTATTATGTTAATTTGTCCCGAGATAGAGCCTTAATGCGTTCTAAGGATTTTTATGAAGTTCCCTAGGGCACTTAAGATATGCTCGCCCGATATCCACTTCGTTATCGGGAGGTCGTGACCGGAATCGGATCTCTGAATACAGGGTTCGAGGAGAGTCCTCGACCCTTCTAAAGTGGTTGTTTCTTCCTTTCGGAAGAACGTAAGCTCGAAAACTTTGCTACCTATTTTTTTCTTATCCTATCCTTTAAGTGGTAATGTGCGTGTTTTGTTCGTATTTGACCTTGAGATCTGAATGTTGCGTATTGGTCGTGAGGGTTGTATGCTTGTTTTATGTGGGTGACATGTAATATTGTTTGGAAATGTTAGTAAAAGAATCGAATTTGGTTGGCAATTAATTTGGAATGCGTTTTGAGAATTAAATTTGTTTATTAATATAATATTAATATGATGATATTAATATAATTAAATGTGTTTATGTAAGAGAATCGATATGTAAGCTCGTTGTGAATGCGTTTTGAGAATTAAATTTGTTTATTAATATAATGTTAATATAATGATTTTAATATAATAAAATGTGTTTTTATGTAAGAATCGGGATGTGAATTCGTTTTGAAATGGATCCAACGTTGAGTGAAAACGCAATTTGGTGACCGTAAAAAATGGCGGACGCCTTTGTGTATCGCGGGGAGGACAAGTTGACCTCGATCGAACTTGAGACGTCTTTTATTTTTAGTACCGGAAACCGGGGGCCGGCGGGGAATTGGTAATTCTATCCTCCCCTTCTTTCTCTAATTGATCCGGAGGTCTCAACGCCCGCTGGACACTTCTTAATTATGTTGGTTGTGGTCCCCTGAAAATTCGCTGAAAGTTTTCTTCCATTATCTCCAATATAAGAGTCAGAAATTCAAAAATTGCACTGCCTATATAGAAGATGGCTTTTAGGATATCCAATATAAGTGCGACAAATGTATAGACGGAACTTCATATATGGAAGATGGCTTCCTGTAATTGGTACAGCCTTTGGAGCTGTTGGGTATATAATCCAATGTAGACTATTATGGCAGATGGAGCGAGTTTATAGGGCATAATCAGAAGACAGATAAAAAATATTGAGTGAAATATGGGATATCTGCACCTTTTTTCCCATGTTTTCTCCAGGAGTTGATGGCTTTGGGTTTCGTTTAGTAATTCGTTTGGTTGTGGCGGACTTGGAATTGGATGTATTTTAGATGGGCGATGTCGCATTCTTTGTTATTATGGGTGAGTGGTGTAAATCGGGTTTTAGTGAAAATGGTGGGATCTAAATAATTGAAAGGTTCGCTGTTTGTTGGTTTGATTGTCAACGGCTCCGTTGGAAAAAGTTCGGGTGTGAGGTGTCTAAATGGAAACGTGTAATTATCCTTATGTTGCAAATGGTGTATCTTGATTGCGGGTGGTGTTATATATTGGATGTTTTCTGTGTATAGTTTAAGTTTGTTCACATGGACTGTATCAGTATCTCTTTGGAGAGGTTGGTTGGGTCTATCGATACGGACCACATTTGAGGAGATGATCTCTAATATGGTGTATGGTCCTGTGAAATATGGGGCGAGTTTCCCTGTGTTGGGGTGGTGATATATTTTAACCAACATCAGGTCGCCGATCTCGAAGTGTGGTTGTTTGTGTCGTTGGTCATAAACGTTTTTGTCTCGTAGGTGATTGTTTTGAGTTCTCGTGTGCGCGATCTTCCTAGCTTTGTCGATGTCTGGATAAGGTGTGGAGTGGTCAGAAAGTTCCGGGGGTAAAACGCCAAACATCAGGTAGATGGGCGGAAAACCGGTGACGGAATGCGGGGTGTTATTGTATATAGATGTAACTCGTTTGACCAACTTGGTCCATGCGATCTTAGGATTCTCTAAATGTAGCAACCTAAGTTTTGCTGTAAGGGTGGCGTTTAGGCGTTCACATAGACCGTTGGCTTGTGGGTTATTGCTGGTGGTGAGTAACGGGTGGATACTCCTGTTAAGCAGGAAGCTCCTAAATTTTGGCGAAGTGAATGCAGAGGCTCTATCCGTAAGAAGTTGTTTCGGGGAGCCATCCTGTAATACTCGCTTGAGCACCTGTTGATAGGTAAAAATGCTAGTGGATTTAGACGGGAACGTCCATGTGTAGCGCGAGAAATGGTCGACTACGACGTGGAGATATACTTTGGCGTTGCCATATTTGGCAAACCCTGCTATGGTGTCGAGGGATAGTAGGCCAAAGGGTCCTTTGGCTTCTGGCGGTTGACCTAATTCCCCGTAAGTGGGTCCCAATGGACGTTTTGTCAACTGGCAGGTTGGACAGGTTTTAACCTTCTGTGTAATGTTTTTTGACATGCCCTGCCAATAATACTGAGCGGAGATGAGTCTCGTCATTTGTGATATGCCTGGGTGGTTGTATTGGGTGTGTACTGATTGTAGTAGTTTGTTGGTGAGTGTTTTGGGAATTATGATTATGGTTACACCTTTGCGGGAAACGGCATGAAGTCCATTGTGATCAATGGTCAAGCTAGAATTTCGCGATGGGGAAGGCTGATGGTTCTTAATGAGGGGGCGTCTAAGAAGCCACAGAACGGGTTACGAGTTATGATGTCCGTTTCATATTGTTGTACTCCTTTTATGTAACGAACCTCATACTCGTATCTCGATAGCCGTAATCTCCATCGAAATAATCTGCCTGACGGGTTTTTGATCGTTTTCAGCCACTGCAATGCGTGATGGTCAGAAAATATGGTAAATTTTCTGTCCATCAAACAGACGCGGAATTTATCCACACTCTCAACGATTGCTAGGCATTCTAATTCAGAGCTGGAGTAGTTCCGTTCGTGTGAACGCAGGGAACGGCTGAAGTATTGAACTGGGTAGGTCTTCCCATCAGGGTGGACCTGTTTGAGGGCGCCTGCGATGCCGAGTGTTGAGGCGTGACAGGACACCTGGCATGGCAGACCTTCCTGGTAAAGGTGTGAAGTAGGGTTTGTTGTGAGGCTTTCTTTCAGGCTAGTGAACGCTTTCTGGCATTTGTCATCCCAGACCCACGTGACATCCTTTTTGAGAAGGTTATTAAGTGGCATCCGCAAGCGGGCGTAGTCCGGGATGAACTTCTTATAAGCGTTCACCGCGCTTAAGAAAGATCGCAATGTTTTGCGATTGTGTGGTTGTTGGATGGCGTGAATTGTTTGTATGTTTCGTGTAAATGGTGTGGTTGTACTGGCAGTGGTTGTGCATGTGTCTGAATGGTGTTGCTGCCGCCTTTTTGCGCGAGTGTCGCGCTTGTTGCGATGTTTGCGCGTGTGACAGTTGTGTGGTGAGGTGTGGTCACGTGTGTGCTCTGTGTGTGAGCTGTCCTGTTGGATGGACACTGTCTGGGCATTGTTGTTGTGAGTTGGGGCCGTTGTGGCCTTGTGCATTGAGGACATATAATAAAGGCAATTGGCCTTAGTGAAAAAATTGTGTTGTGCGTGCGCGTGACTAGATTGGCATGTTGGCAATTGGTTTTTGACCAATGGACGCGCGCATTGGGTGCCATGTGCGGAAGGTTTGTGTGCATTGTGAGTCCTTTGTGACACCGCTTGGCATTCCCAATAAGTGCATTCATTGGTAAGGTGATCAAAGTGGTAGGTAGTTTTGGATAATTGGGCGGCAAGTTGGAACATAGTGCCTTGGTTAAAGTCTATGGTTATTTTAAAATTTCGGAGGGTATTTATACCGAGAATTCCAAATGGTAGAGGTGCTTCTACCACATGGAAATTCTCTTTTTTGGTTAATTTACCTATTGTCACAGGGGAGGGTTATTTTACCTATGGTCGGTACAAGACCGTTTATGGCCTGTAGGTCTATGGACTGTTTTTTTTTTTTAAGTTTTAATTGAGGGAGGTTACATTTTAATTTTTTATAAAGGTTATGGGGCACTATGTTCAAGCTTGCGCCTGTGTCAATGAGAAAAGGGGGTGAAAGTTCATGCGTGATGGGTAGTTTGATCGTTAGCTGGCTGACGAAAGGGGGGTGGTGCCTTCCTACCTGGTTGGCGAAAGGCTGGGGCGTGTTGTCCTGGTGTGGGGTGTTGGGCGTGTGGGAGATGTGGGGCTGTTTGCACTGCCCGCGCGCTCGTGTGTTGGGCTGGTTTGTATGGTGCAGTCCACACACTTGTTCTTCTTTGGGCGCTGGTGTATGGGTCCGGAAAGGTGGGTGGTGGCTCCTCGGGGTGGCGCGTCAGGTAGCCAGGCAACCTGTCGGGAGTGGTTCCGTCCATCTTCCGGTCGTAGGCCTGGAAGAATCGGTGGGTGGCGTATGTCTCATCGGAGGGGGGCCGGTCCGTCTCCGTTCGCTGGGTCGACCTTACTTGCGTGAGGACGGTGGCCAACTGAATTATTTTTTCCGCTAGGGTGCGGCGTGCGATTTCCTTTCTCTCCCTTGTCACGTTGCCGCTCTGATTTTTTGCATCTTGGTCTTGCTCGTTTTCCATTATATATCCTGTCGTCTCACTATGAGAATCCTGTCGACTCATTATAATATTATCGTTTGGATTGGTTGGATTGATTTGATTGTTGCTTGGGACCCTTTTTTGTTTGTTGATTGTTGTAAGACCCTGTTGACTTACTGTAGGGTTGGTGACTTGTGGTGATGGTTGGCGCAGTCGTTGGCTGAAATGGTAGGTTTTCACAGGGGAAATAACGAGAAGGACACAGGATGGGATTGAGAAATAGGACCAGCGATTAAGGGAGAGAAGAGTTATTGACTAATGGGGCCCTTGACTATGATATTCTAAAATAGAAGTTACCTGGGCGAGAAGGGCTGAAGCACGTCTTGCTTCTTGTAGTATCGAGCTCGCAACTGACTTACTTGAGTCCGAGATTTACCTCGTTAATTCTCTATTGCTCTCATTGGTTGAAATCGTCTACGTGGTTACATTTGGTTGGCTGTTAGCTATTCCTGCTGGACTCTGATTAGATATTGGCACCTCCATTGTCTTTTTCATGATTACCATCCTCCAGGAAGAAGAAGGTCTTTGAACCTAGTTTTATGGTTCCTGGGTAATAACCCTTACTTCCTGGATAATGAAATTCTGGTAATGGTTGTTCTCTCTCCAGTTCGCTAGGCCTAACCTTTATTAAAACCTTTTGGATCATACATTGCATATATTGTGGTGGGGTTACATCTTGGTATATACAAATTATGACATATATATATATGTCATAATATATACTCTTCCAGGAATAATAAAGCAAACCTAGAGTCAGCCCAGAGAGAGACAGCAGCTAAAGTCCGGTCATTTGAGACACCAGCGACATTCCAGGGGGCGACAACAGGGGTGTTACTTGGAACCTCGAGACTATTAGACAGTTGGTGATTGTGTGCGATACAAACGGTCGCCCGGCTGTGGCCGGTCGCGGGCCTTTCCCTTCTCTCTCCATCTCTCTCTGGTTGTCTAGGATTTCTCTACCAATTTGTGGTGTCCTTATTTCTCTTTCCCCACCTTATTATATTATTATACCACATAAATATAATATATAATATAGTAAATGTAAGTATTTAAATTTCTAAAAGTAATTCAAGTGTCGTGCTAAAAATGAAGTACATAACTATACCACTATATCAGCAGCGCCGATTTGCGGTCAACACTAGTACTAAAATTAACGTAACGTCCAAGTAACGTCGAGGCAACGTAATTGCCGGTGTGTAACTGTATCAACTTTACTAAATGGTTGTTTAATTTTGAATAAGGTAAGTTGTAAGCTAATACATATTACAAACATCGAACAATGTTTTCTATTGCATTGTAGTAAAATACGAGTAAATTAATTTTAAATTTTAATAATCATTGCATAATTTAAAAAAATGTATCAGTTGAACAATTATTAATAAAATTAATTTTCTGTGAGAGTAAACTTATGTAAAAAATATACTATACTAGCGGACGTACCCAGCTTCTCCCGGGTTTTACCCGAGTAAAAGTTTGTCTAACGAATCTCTCGATAAAGTGAACATTTTTTTCCCGGTCCCTTGAAAAATACTCGATAAGTTGAATAAAATCAATATTAATTGGTTCCCTCGGTAATTGGAAGTTAAAGGAATAGTATCTTGCCTTGGAATTGTATCATTATTCTTGTATGGATGTACCCGGCTTCGCCAGGGTTTTACCCGAGTAAAGGTTTGTTTAACGAATATCTCGATAAAGTGAACATTTTTTCCCGGTCCCATGAAAATACTCGATAAGTTGAATAAAATCAATATTAATTGGTTCCCTCGGTAATTGGAAGTTAAAGGAATAGTATCTTGCCTTTGAATTGTATCATTATTCTTGTCTCAAATAAATTGCCGTGTCATCCTGAATTTTGTCTTTCCTAATTTTCTACATTACAAAATCATCGTATCATCATGATAATATTTAGAGCATATTGTTGAATTATAACAGATACATTAGAATATTTATCTTGATTATTTCTAGGCGAAAAGTTATTTCAAAAATTTTATTTGCTAGAAACCTTCCCAGTACTATACTAAATAACTTCCCAAAGTTTCATGGCGATCCAATGAGTGGTTTGGTCAGGCATAAAGGACAAACAAACAGACACACACACATACATTCATTTTTATATATATAGATAGATTTTAATATATAATATAGTAAATGTAAGTATTTAAATTTCTAAAAGTAATTCAAGTGTCGTGCTAAAAATGAAGTACATAACTATACCACTATATCAGCAGCGCCGATTTGCGGTCAACACTAGTACTAAAATTAACGTAACGTCCAAGTAACGTCGAGGCAACGTAATTGCCGGTGTGTAACTGTATCAACTTTACTAAATGGTTGTTTAATTTTGAATAAGGTAAGTTGTAAGCTAATACATATTACAAACATCGAACAATGTTTTCTATTGTATTGTAGTAAAATACGGGTAAATTAATTTCAAATTTTAATAATCTTTGCATAATTTAAAAAAAAATATCAGTTTAACAATTATTAATAAAATTAATTTTCTGTGAAAGTAAACTTATGTAAAAAAATGTGGATTTTGATTTCAGTCCATTTCTCCCGTATTTTCAAAATACAATTTTATGTGCGGCATGGTCTTTTTATGTATAAATTTTCATATGTCTTTTAATTTTAGAATCATGTCTAAAAAACAAAAAAGGACTCTAAAAGACGAGAATCGATTGTTTAATGAAGAATGGGAATTGCAATACTTCTTAATTAGTTCCAAAGATAAAATGGTTTGTTTGTTATGTAGTACAGTTATAACTACAATTAAAAAGTATAATGCTAATCAACATTCATGACTCATTCGAATTATAAATATGCAATTCTTGAAGGAGAAGCACGTAAAACTATATTACATCAACTTAAAAATGAAAAGCTTCACGGGCAACAAACTTTCAATAAGTTCTTTCAACAAAATAATAATGCCACGGAAGTAACATACAAAGTAGCGTACATTCTTGGAAAACGAGGATAACCATTTAGCGACGTTGAAATGATAAAATAATGTATTGTGGAAGTGGTCAAATGCTTACATCCAGAAAAAGTAGATAAATACAAACAATTACCTCTTTCAAGAGGAACCATCACCGAACGACAACACAAATTAGCTACAAATATAAAATAACAGTTATGCAAAAAAATATTAAACCAGAAAATATATATTTCTCCATAGCATTGGATGAATCCACAAACAATACCGATTCAGCACAGGTTCTATTTTTATTCGAGCTATTACTGAGGATTTTCGATGTTTTGAAGAGTTGCTTGCATTAGGAACACTTTCAGGCAGGTCATGAGGAATAGACATCTTGAAGAACTTCAAAATTAAAATTTTCGAAGCAGGGTTAAATATAAATAATTTAGTAGGTGTGTGTAACGATGGTGCACCAGCCATGGTAGGAAAGCGAGAAGGTTTCTTTCGTTATTAAAAAAAGAATATGCTAATTTAGAAAACTTGGAGACTTACCATACCATAGCAAAATACGTTGGTTATCAAGAGGACAAGTTTTGTTAAAAATATTCACCCTGCGTCAACAAATAATTATTTTTTTGAAGAACAAAAGTAATATTGCGATTTATCAGATAAAGAATTTTGTAGAAATGCTGTCTTTTTATGTGACATGACAATGAAGCAAAATGAATTGAATTAAACTTGCAGGGAAAAACTAAATATATAAACGAAATGTGGCAAAAAATTCAAGCTTTTTGAAAAAACTTTTATTCTTTAAATCTTTACTAGGTCGATTAGAAATTTCTAAAGAACATTTACCACAGTTATCGGAAATTATGATGGAGCAAAATTATTCCCCTCAAAATTTGGATGAGTATGTTTCTGTTCTGAATATATTAATTGAAGAATATAATAAAAGGTTCTCAGATTTTGAAAAACATGTTCTCACACTTAAATTAACTTTCGAACCACACCTTGTTGATATCGACGTAGCGCTCAAAGAATATCAAATGGAATTATTTGAGATAGGAGAAGATATAATCTTTAAATCACAATTAGATTTAAAAAAAAGATCCTATTGAAATATGGAAGACTTCAGTTATTTATCCTCGTCTAAGACAACACGCACGAAGAATTCTTTCATGTTTTGGAAGTACATATTGCTGCGAGACAACATTTTCATACATGACTCAAATTAAAACCCGCCAAAGAAGTCAAATAAGTGATGTTCATTTGGAAGATCAACTTAAATTACGTACCACGTCAATTGAACCAATATTTCTTTTTTGTCATCCAATAAACAACCACAGAAATCCCATTAAACTTTCTGGATTGTAAAATTAAGTGTCAAATTTTTTTGGAATATATTAATTGTGTGTCATTTTGAAAAATAAACTATTTAATTGCAAAGAAAATTATGTATTTTAATTTTGTATATAAATCCCATTAATTCTGTCACCGTTTGCTTTTGTGAATGTACCCAAATATGGCCATTTTTTATAAGCATTTGACAGGTTCTGGGCGAAAATAGTTGTTTTTTTAGTCAGAAAATAATTATGACAATATTGCTGTATCATATTTGATTATCAGATACAAAATTATATCCGGAAAAATTCCAAAAAGCAGAGACCACGGGTGAAGCCAGTTCATTTTTAGTATGCAGGAACAAAATTCTAACAGAAAAACATTCATTCGAGCAGAAGAAACAAAGCCAGATCATCTCTTTATGAAAATATCGCTTCTCAGACAAAAAATTTGGAGCGGGACGTTTCATAAGAATGACATTCACGACGCCAATTTATAATTGTAACGAATAGTATTTGAATAAAAGCATTTATTCGGGTAAAACCCGGGCGTTGCCCGGGTCATTCGGCTAGTATATATATATATATATATATATATATATATATATATATATATATATATATATATATATATATTAAAATGGCATATCCTGACCAGGAGCACATGTGCTTTACGGAAGGCAGAGCGCCATCTGGTGGAACAGAAATCTACTAAACATTGATTTAGCCTGTTCCCTGATATTTGGCCAACCCAATTTCTTGATAAATCAAGAAGAGCCATCCACGAACGCGTTTCGCGCTTTTGGCGCTCGTCAGCGTGGAGTAGGCTGAACCATTGCGACCAAAAAATCAATGTTTAGTTGATTTCTGTTCCACCAGATGGCGCTCTGCCTTCTGTAAAGCACATGTGCTCCTGGTCAGGATATGCCATTTTTAATATTGATTTCAACACCTGATCTTTTTATCTTTTATTTTTTTATTTCGTTTTTTTTAATGTGCTAAGCGTATTTACGCAAGTTTGGCCTTAAATACCCATTTCTTGGTTTTTCAGGAAACCATTGGGATCAAAAAATATTTTTTTGGTCGCAATGGTTCAGCCTAATCCACGCTGACGAGCGCCAAAAGCGCGAAACGCTTACGTGGATGGCTTTTCTTGATTTATCAAGAAATTGGGTTGGCCAAATATCAGGGAACAGGCTAAATCAATGTTTAGTTGATTTCTGTTCTACCAGATGGCGCTCTGCCTTCTGTAAAGCACATGTGCTCCTGTTCAGGATATGCCATTTTTAATATTGATTTCAACACCTGATCTTTTTATCTTTTAATTTTTTATTTCGTTTTTTTTAATATATATATATATATATATATATATATATATATATATATATATATATATATATATATATATATACATAAGGATGCGGCCTTCTCAAAAATGGTAAAATGAAAATTGGCCTTCTAATATAAAAAGGTTCGCCACCCCTGTTCTAGGGTCTTGCCTATCTCTCGGTTTGTAATTCAAATTTGTCTTTCTTCGTATTCTATCCTCCTGTCACGGCAGTAGCGCACCACGTGGCCAGGGCGTCCGCAGTGGAAACAGATTGGCTTTCCTTCAGTGGCTGGCCATTCGTTGGTATCGCGTCTTCCGTTTACTTGTTTCAGGTGCTGCGGTCTAGGTTGGAAATTTCTGGGTTGGAACTCGTACCTAGGGCTTGGTAATGGCTTTGGTGCTCTATTTTGAGGGGGACTTCTGGAAATTGGCGCAATGGTTTTTTCAATTTCCTGCTGCACCATATGTTCAATTGCAGCAAATTCTGGTTCTTCTCGAGGAGAGGCTAATGCTCGCTGTACCTCCTCGCGGACAATTTGCCTATTCATTCATGACAAATCTGCCCTGTCATCCTGATCACTAAGGGAGGCTACATTAGGCAAGCGCTCGTATCTGGTTGGTGTCACTCAGTGAGAAATTGTTCCGTGTTGTTAATTTCCTTTGGGAGAAGCGCCTGATATAACTCCTCTGCAATACCTTTCATGAAGTGAGCTATTTTGTTCTCTTCACTAATTTGTGGATCAACCTCTTTGCATAGGCTAAGCACATCCTGAATGTAGAACTCGGTGCTTTCACCTTTCAACTGTGCCCGTGTCTTGAGCTTTTTTCGGTTGTAGCCGTATATTTTCTTTTTCTCCAAATACATTTTTCAGCTGGGCCGTGAACTCCTCCCATGTGTT
Organism: Cordylochernes scorpioides; assembly: GCA_030710605.1. Classification (NCBI taxonomy): domain Eukaryota; kingdom Metazoa; phylum Arthropoda; class Arachnida; order Pseudoscorpiones; family Chernetidae; genus Cordylochernes; species Cordylochernes scorpioides. The sequence goes on from CP092886.1 coordinate 100,131,290, forward strand.
GATTCTCTCCTCATTGTTCTCAAACCACCGGAGAGCTCTTCCAGCGAGGTAGAAGTAAGCATTAGCAAGGCGAAGGTTTTCATCCCAATGATTATGCCTTGTTACGCGTTCATACCTTTTTATCCAGCTGTGGGGATCTTCACTAGCCTCCCCAGAAAACATGGAGGGGGTTCTAGGTAGGTGTTGAACAAAAAACGAACCTACCTGCGTTGCTGCCTCGGTTTTGATACTGATTGTTGTTTTTTCTTCACTTACTTCGCATATTCTTCGTTTCTTTCTAAGGGGGTATCTGTGTGGAACGTCCAGCTTCTCCACCAGTTGTAGCGTAGAAATCAAGTATTTGTATATCTTAAGATCTAAGCGTATTTATTGATGACGTCAGCACGACTAGTCGAAAATTATCAACAACTAAACAAAACTATCTACAGCTAGAGAATCTTGAACAAGAAAGCAAAGAAATATTTTAAAGATGATTTTACAAATACAGAGTAATATATTTTTATGATCTGTTGAATATTTTCATTGAATAATATTAAATTAAATAGAAAATTTATTTCTTCACCACAATATAGTTGTCTTATTATTGACTGGTTTAACCTTGTTGGATGGTTGAGGCACGTTCTGGAAAGATGCAAGACGCGTTTGAGGAGAGAATCAAGACTGAAGGATCTGCCAAACCGCAGCCTGGTGCAAAAATTGGTTGAGATGCAAGTGCCGACCCAGTTGTCTTGAACCCCAACATAGACATCCCCAAGTATGTTTGGAACAGAAGACCGTCGCCCTTGGATTGAGTCCCTTAAAGAAATTGGCTTCCTGTACCACTGGGCAGAATATATTGTGACGAAGAAATAATTTATTAATTAAATTATTCAATGAAACTATTCAACAGATTATATAAATATATATTAATCTTTTATGTAAAATAATTATCAAAATACCTCTTTGCTTGCTTGCTCAAGATTCTCTAGCGGTAAATAGTTTTTTTGCTGACTTGTTAATAATTGCCGACTTGTCGCCGTGACGTCATCAATAAATACTTTTACATCTTAGGATATTTCAAGGCTTGATTTCTACGCTACAACTGGTGAAGAAGCTGGATCGATACCCATTCAGAAAAAAACGTAAAATTGATTCGGTTGAGCAAGAAGAAACAACCATGACCATCAAGAAAGAAGCAACAAATCAGGTAGGTTCATTTTTTATACAACATCTACCTAGAAACCCCTCAATGTTCTCTGGTGAGGGTTCTGAAGATCCCCATAACTGGTTGAAAAAGTATGAACGTGTGGCGACGCATAACCAATGGGATGAAACACTTTGTCTCGCCAACGTTTACTTTTATTTGACCGGCACTGCTCTCAAATGGTTTGAGAACAATGAGGAGAGCATCCTGACATGGACGGAGTTCATGTCCCAGTTAAAATCAGTTTTCGGAAAAAACGAAAACTTGAGGTTACGAGCAGAGAAAACCTTAAAAACTCGCGCACAATTAAAAGGTGAAAGCACCGAATTTTATATTCAAGACGTCCTGCGCCTCTGCAAAGAGGTAGACCCTCACATGAATGAGCAAGATAAAATATCCCATTTGATGAAAGGGATAGCAGAGGAGCTCTACCAGGCACTTCTCCCAAGAGATGCACATACCACTCAACAATTCGTCACCGAGTGTCGCCGCATTGAAGCGCTACATTGTAAGCGAGTTACCCCAACCAGGTACGAGCGACTACCAAATGTGGCGTCTCTCAGTGATCATGATGACAGGGCAGATCTGTCATCTATGATTAGGCAAATAGTTCGCGAGGAGGTACAGCGAGCATTAGCCTCTCCTAGAGAAGAACCAGAAATTTCTGCAATTGAACATATGGTGCAGCAAGAAATTGAAAAAACAATTGCGCCAATTTCTAGAAGTGTCCCTCAAAATAGAGCGCCAAGGCCATTACCAAGCCCTAGGTACGAGTTCCAAACCAGAAATTTCCAACCTAGACCGCAGCAGCCAAAACAATTAAACGGAAGACGCGATACCAACGAATGGCGAACCACCGAAGGTAAGCCAATCTGTTTCCACTGCGGACGCCTTGGCCACGTCGTGCGCTACTGCCGTGACAGGAGGAGAGAATATGAAGGAGAACAAACTTGGAATTACAAACAGAGAGATAGGCTAGAGCCTAGAACATTCTATAATTCTCGGATCAGCCAAGAGCCCAACGACGACCTGCCAAGAGAAAATAGACGCCGCTACCGAAGCCCCTCTCCTCACACTGGCCGAAAAGGACAATATTCGTCTCCTGATAGAAGAGCCAGCCAGTCGCCTCGCCGTTCCCGTCAGGAAAACTAGAAGATGCGTCCTATTTTGGAGGTAAGGCCGCAAAATTTATAAATCCTCCCTTATCGACTACATTAGAATTAAAAGAAAATTACATAGACATTAAAATAGAAGGAAAAATGACGCGTGCCCTCGTCGACTCAGGAGCCTCATATTCTGTCATTTCTGAGAGGTTCAGACTCAAACTAAAAAAAATAATGTTTGCCGAAACTGACGTCACATTACGAGTAGCCAACGGTAAAATTGTAAGACCAAAAGGACGCTGCACACTGAAACTGGACTTGAATGGACTACAGGAAAGCTTTGAATTTGTCGTTATGGAAGACTGTAGTCACGAAGTTATTCTTGGTTGGGACTTTTTGAAGTTATCTAGGGCGATAATTGATTCAGCTGACGACACACTCTTCTTAGAAAAATGTCTTTTTGAGGATACCCCTAAGAACAGCTCACCTCTCTACTCGGAATTGGAATATAGAATCGAACCCGCCTCTATTCAGTTAATAGAAGTAGCAAGTCGTGACATTCCTAATGACGCAATTGTGGTGGCAGAATGTCGAAAAGAGCTATTGCTGGAAAGAGAACTAACGGCTCCCTCCTCTGTCATTTCACTTACCAATAACCGAGTTAAACTTTGGGTGGTGAATTGGAGTCCATATCCGAAACTAATCCCACAGGGGATGCATGTAGCCGATAGTGCTGTCATCGAAGATAGTCAATTATGTACTCTAGCCGATTGTAACCAAGTTGAAACAGAGGCGGAACATTCTGAAGACCCAAAAACCTCGGAATTTTTTATAGATGATTCGCTTGATGAATCTCAAAAAGAAAAATTAAGAAATTTGTTAAAAAAACTATACAGATATTTTCGAATTTAATAAAAGAAAACAATTCAAGGACGTCAATGTTAAACACCGAATTAACACTGGAGACCACCTACCGACCAAACAAAGACCTTACCGAGTTGCACCAAGAGAACGCCAAATTATTCAGGATGAGGTAAACAAGATGGAAAAACTTGACATCATTCAGCCCTCTGAAAGTCCGTGGGCCTCACCTGTAGTATTGATAAGAAAAAAGGATGGAAGCTGGAGATTCTGCGTCGATTACCGCCGCCTTAACAAAATAACAAAAAAGGATGTCTACCCTCTCCCAAGGATCGACGACACTTTAGACTGCTTACGGGGAGCTAGATTTTATTCTTCCATGGACCTCCAATCAGGGTACTGGCAAATCGACGTAGAAGAATCGGACCGTGAGAAGACAGCATTTATAACTCCAGATGGACTGTACGAGTTCAAAGTAATGCCATTTGGGTTATGTAATGCTCCAGCTACCTTCGAACGAATGATCGATAATCTTCTGAAGGGTCTTAAGTGGACTATTTGCTTGTGTTACCTCGATGACATCATCGTTTTTTCAGATGGCTTTGAAGAACATCTAAGACGCCTTCAACTTGTATTAAATTGCCTTAAGAAAGCCGGATTATGTCTCAATTCCAAGAAATGCAAGTTTGGTGCAAAAACTATCACGGTTCTTGGACATGAGGTGAGTGAAAATGGAATTCGTCCCGACCAAGAAAAGATTCGAGAAGTCCACGACTTCGCTACGCCAAGGTCATTGAAGGAAGTTAGAAGTTTTCTTGGCCTTTCATCCTACTACCGCCGCTTCATACCCAATTATGCCCACGTAGCCCAACCCTTGAATGACCTTTTGAAGAAAGACTCGGCATTTAATTGGAACCAGGAAGAGAAAAATGCATTTGAAGCTCTCAAGTCAGCGTTAATTTCCGAACCCGCTCTTGGACATTTTGATTACTCATCCCCAACCGAAATACACACTGACGCAAGCAACTACGGAATAGGAGCAGTATTAGTGCAGATACAAAAGGGAAAGGAAAGAGCCATTGCTTATGCATCCAGAACCTTAAATAAGGCAGAAAAAAATTATTCAACCACAGAAAGGGAATGCCTTGCCATCATTTGGGCTATCAATAAATTCCGACCATATGTCTTTGGACAGCCGTTCACTATTGTTACAGACCGCCACTCTTTGTGCTGGCTGACCAACCTCAAAGACCCATGTGGGAGGTTAGCAAGATGGGCACTTCGGCTGCAAGAGTTTGACGTCACTGTCGTGTATAAGAGCGGAAGGAAACATCAGGACGCAGACTGCTTATCAAGAAGTCCATTAGAATACAGTGAAGATATGGAGGAAGATATTCCAAGCATAGTGACTTTGCAGAACTTTAGCGAAGAGCAGATGAATGATCAAGCTCTTAGAAAAATTGCTGACCAATTACAAAGTACTCCTAATAATACCTTTGTAAAAATCGATAACACGCTCTACAGAAAAAATTATGATCCAATGGGGAAACCATGGCTTTTGGTGGTTCCACGCCATTTAAGGCAGGAATTACTGAAAAATTTCCATGATTCACCCACTGCTGGTCACCTCGGATTTACTAAAACCTATGACCGAATAAGAAAAAAGTATTACTGGCCCGGAATGTATAGAACGGTTAGAAAGTAGGTGGCACACTGTTCAGATTGTCAGAGGCGTAAACATCAGCCCCAACTCCCCTCAGGGCACTTACAGCCAATACCTGTTCCTGAAGTTGCTTTTGAAAAGGTAGGAATGGATCTCCTGGGGAGATTTCCAACATCAGAAGGTGGCAACCGTTGGATTATTGTATGTACGGACTACCTAACGAAATATGCGATAACTAAAGCCCTACCCACAAGTGAATCCATGGAAGTTGCCAAATTCTTCATTGAAGATGTCATCTTAAAGCACGGCGCGCCGAGGGAATTAATCACGGATAGAGGAAGGAACTTCACATCTTCAATGATAAGTGATCTGAACAACCAGTGCAGAATAACCCATCGGAAGACGACCGCCTATCACCCCCAGACAAACGGCCTCACGGAGAGGTTGAATAAGACCATAGCAGACATGCTGTCCATTTATGTAGATGTCAACCATAAAGATTGGGACAGGATTCTTCCATTCGTTACATTTGCATACAACACAGCAAAACAAGAGTCAACTGGGTTCACCCCATTTTTCCTTGTACACGGGCGTGAAGCCGAGACTCCACTGGACGTGTTATTCCCCAAGTTATTGCCAGAAGACGACGATTTCATCCAAACTCTAGGGGCAAGAGCCGAAGAAGCACGAAAACTGGCACGTATCCACTCCATGAGATCTCAAGATAGCAATAAACAACGCTATGACGCCCATCACAGAAATATAATTTATCAGCCTGGAGATCTTGTATGGATCTTTATCCCTGTGCGTAAAGTGGGATATTCGGAGAAACTAATGAGACGTTACTTCGGCCCATACAAAGTAACCCGAAAAATATCTGATGTGACCTATGAAGTTGAAACATTCGGAAACCAGCAAGGTCGTCGTAAAACAAAAGATTTAGTTCACATTTGTAGGATGAAACCATATTTAAACCCAGAGGACCAGGAGGACCACCTAGAAGAGGACCCAGAAGATGACTCGACAAACTTCCAGGAAGAAGACATCCCCACTGAACGAACACAACAACCACAGACCCGCGTAGAGATCTCAGGCCCTATCACCCGTTCTCGAGCCTTGAGACTGAGGATGTAAGTCTCCTTCTGAGCATCGGGTCGATGCTCTTTATAGGAGGAGGCTATGTGACGAAGAAATAATTTATTAATTAAATTATTCAATGAAACTATTCAACAGATTATATAAATATATATTAATCTTTTATGTAAAATAATTATCAAAATACCTCTTTGCTTGCTTGCTCAAGATTCTCTAGCGGTAAATAGTTTTTTTGCTGACTTGTTAATAATTGCCGACTTGTCGCCGTGACGTCATCAATAAATACTTTTACATCTTAGGATATTTCAAGGCTTGATTTCTACGCTACAATTTTATTTCTCGCTATGCAGCCATGAATATGATTGGTAGCGTCAAAACCTGGTTGGACCTACACAAGATAAATTTCACCAGCTGGGAAAATTTCAAGAGCCGCCTAATTCAGGATTTTGTCTCAGACGCCAACAAAGAAGAAATGAAGATGAGGCTAAACAAAATGCAGCAGTGGAACGAACCTGCAATCAGGTTTGCAGAGGATATCCTTGTACTGTGCAACAAGGTTGACTCCCAAATAAAAGAAGAGACTAAAATAAATAGGGTTATTGGAGGGTTAAAGAAAGAATACTCTTTTGCCCTCTACCTAAACCCTCCTAAGAATACCAACGAACTTCTAGAATTGTGTAAAAATATGGATTTTTTTAAAAAGAATTATCAAGAACGTGTAGAAAAATCAAAGGCTCTGCATAATGGGCCACGCTCTCCTCGTCCCCATCATCAAGAGCAATGGAAGAACGCTCCGTCGTTCAGAAGACCATACCAGAACACCTCCAAGCCCAAGGTTCCTGCTCCCAGACAATACCAGGCCAACCCCTCTCCTTAGGTCTCTGCCCCTAAACGACCTGCCGATGCAAAGCCAAGTTTCACGCAGAAACAGACCAACCAAAATAAATTCTACAATAAGAGTCCAGTTACAAAAAAAAAGCAGGACGGAAGACCTATATGCTTTAAGTGCAATAGGCCAGGACACATTGCGCGTTATTGTAGGGTCAAGTTTGTGAGGATCGTAGAAGAGGGCCCCTCAGTTTCCCGAGACAAGAGTCAAGAAAATCTTCAAATGGACGAAAAAAAGATTTTAGACGGCCTCGCCTCTATGCGGATGTTTGTAATGACACACGAATAGATATTCCGTGTTGGAAGATTTAAACTAAGTGTCGCGCCTGATTCCTCCAATCAAAGCAAGTCGACCATAAATGGAATTAGAAAGTTGGACCCTAGGTACAAAATTAATATTAATGTGGACAAGATAGGTTTATGCAAAGCTTTGATTGAAACAGGCGCCGATCTTTCAGTGGTCGACCTAAGAACAGCACTTTTTGCAGGCCGTGGCAAATAGTCTTTGATTATATATAAACGTTCTTCTCCCTGATTTATAATATTTTAAAATGAATGAAGCTTCCAGGGTTAAGTTTCTTCTACAACTTTTTATTTTCAAGCTTTCGGACTTGTCAGTCCTTCAACAGGATTATCCCATTAACAATTTAATAATAAATACATTTTTATATACTCGTTATCATATACATACTAGACGAATGGCCCGGGCAACGCCCGGGTTTTACCCGAGTGCGTATATATTTTAAAAATGTTTTAATTAAAATACTATTCGTTACAATTATAAATTGGCGCCGTGGATGTCTCTCTTGTGAAACGTCCCGCCCCAAACTGTGTGTGTCTTGAAAATATAAAAATAAAAATGTGAACGAAAAAATATGTCCAGGGTAGCCTAGTGGTCATGGCATCTGCCCGGTAAGCGGAAGGTCGTGGGTTCGATTCCCATCCCTTGACACTTTTTTTTATTTTATCCATTCTGACCAAAATCTATCCGTGAACTTCACACAGTGAACTTCACACAGAGAGAATAAGGCAATTATATAAGTAGATAATCCAAATTGTGCCTTATCACACACTATTTTTTTATTTGGCTGTATTACCTTGTGTTTATAATCTATGACGTAATGCCGGCGGCGCGCGCCCGTTGTCTGCCGGCGAGCACGTGACCTCCCTGTGCGCGCGCATCCGTGACAGAACCGGCCGGCCCATGACGGTCGTGACTATATATATAATGAATGGATAATAATAATAATTATTATTATTATTATTATCATTAGATAATGATAATGATCATAATGATGATGCGCGCGCATCCGTGACAGAACCCATGACGGTCGTGACTATATATGTTGATTGTTGCGTTGTTGGTTAACAAAGAATAACTTCCGTGGGTACAAAGGATCTTTAGGACTTTTTTTAAGCCTAATTGATAATATAATTACAGAAGAGTGCAAAAGTAAAACAACAATAAAGAACACAGCAGTTACAAACTCACCAACTGCAGCACGGTGAGGGAAAGCAGGAGCAGAACAGGAGACAGAAGTTCGTAGAACCTTCTAGAATCTTCCAGGAAGTACACCGGCGTCGGCGTTAGGCAGCAGTCCGACCTCTTGAGACAGCAGCTTGCTTGGAGTACACCACGTAGATTCGTTCTTGGACTTCTCTTGCATGAAATCCTCATCCCTATATATATCGGAGTAGATCTTTCCAGAACGGTCATGGTTGGTTAGCCAATCACAAAGCCGCCAGGCTTGAGTATTACGCAATCGCTACTGATTGGCCAATCCGTTGTTCTCCGATTTTTCTACATTTTTCTAGAACGTTCTGAAACATTCTCTATTGGAATGCGCCATTTTTATTTTTTACGTAACACTGCCCCCTCCTTAGGACTGATCGTCCCGAACAGTCCATTGTTATGGAACAGAACCTCTGAAAGGTGCTAATCGATTGTAGTGCACAACTTTGGGTTTAGAAGTCCGGGTCTTCTTAATTCGATAGATGACATCCTTTAGGCACTTGATGATCTTGTAGGGACCTTCCCACTGATACTGAAGTTTAGGAGAAAGTCCTTTCTTCCGTTGAGGATTATGAAGCCAAACCATTTCACCCTCTTTGAAAGTCTTGACGTTGTACCTGTCTTTCATTTTCTCACTGGAAAAATGAAGTTTTTCTCTTGCCCACTGGTGAATGGTCAGCATCCTTTCTTCCAGGTGAGAGATGTACTCATTAGTGTTTTCGAAGGTTTCTTCTGGACGACCAAGGAGCACATCACAAGGCATTCGGAGTTCATGGCCAAATAGCATTCTAGCAGGGCTATAACCAGTCGATTCATGCTCAGCTGATCGATAAGCCATCAGGAGCATGGGAAGATGTTGATCCCAGTCTCTTTGATTCTTGTCAACAAACATGGTCAGGTATTGTGTAAGAGTTTTGTTAAAACGTTCAACCATTCCATCAGATTGAGGATGCAAAGGTGTAGTTCTTGTTTTCTCAATGCCTAGTCGTCTACACAGTTCTTGGAATATATTTGATTCGAAATTTCTTCCTTAGTCGGAATGCAGAATTCTTGGCACACCAAAAATGCAGACCCAATCTTGCAGTAGCGCCCCGGATACAGTTGAAGCCTCTTGGTCTGGAATAGGGACTGCGACAGGCCATTTAGTGAAGTAATCCATTATTACCAGGATGCACTTATTTCCTAGGTCGCTTTTTGGAAAGGGCCCCACAACATCAATTGCAATCCGTTCAAATGGGGCACCTACATTGTAGATCTTCAACTTTCCTTTGGATCTTGTCGTCGGTCTCGTTCTCGCTGAACATTGCGTACAGTTTCTGCACCATTTTTAGACATCAGCTCGAATTTCTGGCCAAAAATATCTTTCTCTAGCTTTGGCCAATGTTTTTCTGATGCCGAAGTGACCTCCCTTGGGACTGCTATGCATCTCTTGGAGAGCCAAAGGTACATGAGATCTGGGTAACACCAACTTCCAGGATTCATGCTTTCCATCCTCGCTCTCCCATCTCCTGTATAAGACACCATCTCGCAGGGTCAAATAATTCCAGAGGGACCAGAGACTTTTGGTTTTAGGACTGTACGAAGCCACATCTTCCCAGGATGGTCTTTCATCTGATTCCTTCCAATTTATCATTGGCAAGAGATCTCGGTCTTCAAGTTAAGATTTTCTTAAAGCTTGTCCAATCCAATGTTGCTCTTCTATTTCATCGCTTTCTTGCACTGTAACTTGCCTTACGCCATATTTGTCTTCAGCACGAGCACAATGTCCACATTGTGGAACACATGGCCTTCTTGAAAGCGCATCAGCATTCTGGTGGCGTTTTCCAGGACGATGTTGAATTTTAACTTGGTATTCCTGAAGTCTTTGAATATATCTGGCTAGCTGTCCTTCTGGGTTCTTGAAATTTAAAAGCCATTGCAAGGAAGCGTGATCACTCCTAAGAATAAATTCCTGTCCATATAGGTCGTGATGGAAATGTTCAATAGACTTGACGATAGCCAGCAACTCTTTTCTAGTAACACAGTAGTTTCGTTCGGGCTTGGATAGGGTTTTGCTAAAATAAGCAATTACTCTTTCGGAGCCTTCCTGCACTTGTGAGAGAACGCCACCAATTCCTGTATTACTTGCGTCTGTGTCCAGGATGAAAGAGTCTCCAGGTCTAGGGTAGGCCAGAATAGGAGCAGCCACCAGCATCTCTTTCAGTTTTTCCATGGCTCGCTGACAATCGGGAGTCCAAACAAACGGCCTTCCACTTTCAGTCAAACGATGTAGAGGTCTTGCAATATTGGAGAACCCTGGGATGAACCTTCGGTAGTAAGTGCATAATCTCATAAAGCTTCTCAGTTGTGTCAAATCTTTAGGAGTAGGCCACATCCTTACAGTTTCTGTATTTTCTGGATCAGTTTGAACACCTTCGGCAGAAATTATATGCCCCAGGTAGGCTACTTCCTTTTTAAAGAGTTTGCACTTCTTTGGGCTCAATTTTAAATTGGCAGCTTCTAAACGTTTAAACACCTTCTCAGTGTTCGAGAGATGCTCTTCAAAGTTCTTTCCAAGTACAATGATGTCATCCAAATAAACCATACATGTTTCGGTAGCCAGTCCTTGCAGAACAGCTTCCATTAGACGTTCAAAGGTTGCTGGCGCGTTGCAGAGTCCGAAAGGCATTACATTGAACTGCCACAATCCAGATCCAGTTGTAAATGCAGTCTTTATCTTTGTCATCAGGATGCATTTCTACTTGCCAGTATCCACTTTTTAAATCCAGTGTTGAAAACCATTGGGATCCAGCCAATGTATCTAGAGTTGCATCAATGCGAGGAAAAGGATAAGAGTCCTTCATGGTGATATCATTCAACTTCCTATAGTCGACACAAAATCTTGTAGATCCATCTTTATTTTTCACCAAGACAACTGGAGAAACCCGGGGACTTGAAAATGGTTCAATAATGTTTTGATCAAGCATCTCTTTTACCAAGGTTTCCGCTTCTTGACGTCGAGCAAGGGGTATCCGATGGGGAGCTTGTTTAATTGGGTTTTATTCACCAGTGTTGATTCTATGCTTTGTCAAATCTGTTCTTCCATAGTCTTCTGATGATTTGGCAAAATGTTGTTGTACGTAGCAAGAAGTGTTGCCAGTTCTCTCTGCTGTCCAGGTTGAAGTTCTTTCTTTGATTCCTCCCAGACTTGTTGAAGATGATCTGGAACATTGTCTGCTCTTTTAGACTTCTGCATCACTGGATGGTTTCTCTTAATCAAAACAGCAGGTTCTGCATTTCCAAGGCATGAGCCTTATTTGATGGCACATGCAGAGTCGTAGAGATTCACCACCCTTACTGGTATTACGTCCCGTCCAGTGTCAATAAGTTCCTTTGCTACGAGAATCCCCCTTGAAGGTGCCTCGGAGTCTCCTTCCAGGATGACAAATTTTGGAATGACCTTTGTAGTTTCCAACTGTCCTTTGATGACACATTCACTGCGTGAGGGAACTTGTGTGTCTTCTAAAGCTAACACTCGGCAGGCTTGAAAATTGTGAAGTTGCTGAGATGTCAGGAGAGGGATATCTTCATCGCTGGTTCGCAGCAAGTTCCGCCCGATATCTATCGAAAGTTCAAATTGCCTCAGGACATCCAGACCAATGATGCACTCGTCCATGATATCTGCAACGTAGCCTTTATGCTGGAAAATCTTGCTTCCGATTTGTATGCTTAGCAAGACACAATGGTGCACTTTAGCCCGCTCCCCGTTTGCAGTTTGCAGTGAAATTGGCTTCATTCTAACCTCAGCAGGCTTTGGATACAGATTCTGGAAGACATCAGTTCGCACGAGGGTGACATTAGCTCTATTGTCAATTACCATGTCGCAGCTTCTTCCATTTATGAAGCCCCGTAGCAATAATCCATTTTCTGTATTCCGAAGACTGGAGACTTGGATGGTACCATCAGGGGTATTCTCAAATGGCCCAGCCAGCTTTCCCCCCGAAAACCTGACTATTCGTAGTTTTCCTGGTTCTTCCTAGGGGCTGAGGGGTTTTTAGAGTTATCTGGACATTTTATCCTTATGTGGCCATCTTTTCCACATTTACAGCATTCTGTATCATTTCGATGTTTTACTTTTCGGGGGCAAGTTGGAGACAGGTGGTCATTAGCTCCACAGGTCCAGCAGCGACCCTTTTCTCTTTCTGGATTATCCAATTTAACTTGTCTAGCCAAGCGATAACTTCCTCTTGAGGCTTGTTGGGCAGCTTCATGCTTCATGGCTTGGACAAGGGTTTCTTGTAGAGTAGTCGCACTTGAAAGTCTGGCAAACTTTTGAGTCTCGGGGTCTCCGATGGCATCAATAAACTGTTTTTAGGCCATAAAGTCTTGTGTTTCAGACGGGCACGTTGGAAAGGATAATCTTGTCAGGCGTTGGATGTCGTTGGCCAAATCCTGCAAACTTTCTTTCTTTTCTTGTAGTCTATTCTTGAACTTCACTACATGAAGCTGTTGGTAGTGTTCTACTCCATATCGGGAATCCAGAGTGTCAATCAGGGAGTTGAACTCTAGGCGGAGTTGTTCCGGAATCATCTGGAATACATCCACTGCAGGTCCACGAAGTGAAGCAGCCAAAAAGCTTGCCTTATCTCTAACGTTCCATCCGTTAGCTTGGGCAACCACATCGAACTGGGTTTTGAAGGAGGTACATGATGATTGTCCATCAAAGGTAGGAACTTTGATAAGAGGCCTACCCGAATTGTTATTCTCTTGCTGGAAAACCGAAGATCTTGGATAGCCCGTTTCGACAGCAGCAATTCTCTCTTTTAAAGAAGCCATTTCTTCTTTTACAGAGGAAATGTCTTCTTTTATAGCTGAGATTTCATCTTCTAAGCATTTGAATTTAAGCCCCAAGCTTTCTTTTAGCTCTTGATGTTGAGCTTGAAAAGCCTCGCGAGTTTCTTGATTTTGAGCTTGCAAAGCCTGGTTTTGAGCTTGAATAGCTTCACGAGTTTCTTGATTTTGAGCTTGCAAAGCCTGGTTTTGAGCTTGAATAGCTTCACGAGTTTCTTGATTTTGAGCTTGCAATGCCTGGGTTTGAGCTTGCATAGCCTTGTTTTGAGATAGAATCGCTTTCAATATTTCTTCCATTTTTCTGGTAAGTACCATAAATTATTCAGGTTAAACCTAAAGATCCCACTTCTGACACCAAATTGTTGCGTTGTTGGTTAACAAAGAATAACTTCCGTGGTACAAAGGATCTTTAGGACTTTATTTTAGCCTAATTGATAAAATAATTACAGAAGAGTGCAAAAGTAAAACAACAATAAAGAACACAGCAGTTACAAACTCACCAACTGCAGCACGGTGAGGGAAAGCAGGAGCAGAACTGGAGACAGAAGTTCAAAAAACCTTCTAGAATCTTCCAGGAAGTACACCGGCGTCGGCGGTAGGCAGCAGGCCGACCTCTTGAGACAGCAGCTTTCTTGGAGTACACCACGTAGCTTCGTTCTTGGACTTCTCTTGCATGAGTTCCTCATCCCTATATATAACGGAGTAGATCTTTCCAGAACGGTCATGGTTGGTTAGCCAATCACAAAGCCGTCAGGCTTGAGCATTGCGCAATCGCTACTGATTGGCCAATCCGTTGTCTCCGATTTTTCTACATTTTTCTAGAACGTTCTAAAACATTCTCTTCTGGAATGCGCCATTTTTCTTTTTTACGTAACATTATTTTAAATACCTACTATATAATGAGTGAAAAATATACTACATTATTTCTGTTTGAAAATCAAAATTTTTTGAAAATATACGTGCGTGGTGAATGGATGATACGTGCTGGTTGATTGATATCTCGAAACTTTAAATTCACGAATTTATAAAATTAAATTTGAAGTCTTGAGATATAATTCAACCAGCACGTATCACCCATCCACCACGCACGTTAATTTAAAAAAATTGATTTTCAAACAGAAAAAATGTAGTGTATTTTTCTCTCATTATAGAGTAGGTATTTAAAATATGTATATAATAACGAGTATATAAAAAATATATTTAATATTAAATTTTTAAAGTGATAATCCTGTTGAAGGACTGACAAGTCTGAAAGCTTGAAAATAAAAAGTTGTACGAGAAACTTAACCCTGGAAGCTTCATTTATTTTATAATAAATAGTCTCACTAAAACGTGTTCTGGACCCGATGGAAAAAATTAAATATGGCAGGTAGCATTTTTTTTAGATTTAAAAATTGATGACACTGAATTATCCCACGAATTTGTAGTAATGGACACACATCTACGAACCCTTATTCTTAGGCGAGATTTTCTTTAAAAATGAATGCTAAAATTGATTGTAAACGAGAAACAAGGCGAATGGATGGCGAGAGGATGGCGAGAGGATGGCGAATATGTGATCGAAGAGAACAACAGAATAATTCAAACAAATGGTCTCCGATTGGCAAGAAGTTTGCTTACTGTCATGGTTAAGAAAACTCATATCTGGATAACGAACCCTTATCCTCGACCTTTAAAAATCATGAAAGACCAAACATTGGCTTATGAAAGTCTTCCTGCAGAGGTAATTTTATAGAGAATATAGAGAATAAGATTGAAAATCACGAAATACAATTTCAAATAAACAAAAATTTATCATTTAAAGAACAAGAGAGGTTAAAACAAATTTTGGCCAAGTATACTGATTTGTTCTCATCGAGGTTAAGCAGGACCAATTTAGCAAAACATCGGATTCATACAGAAGATGCAAAACCGATAAAACACAAGCCTCACAGGGTACGCGCTAGGGAACGAACCATTATAAAGGATCAAATAGACGAGATGCTTGAAGAAGGAATAATTATACCATCTTCAAGTCCCTAGTCCTTTCCCGTTATATTGGTAAAAAACGATATGGCAAATACAGATTTTGTGTGGATTACAGGAAATTGAATGGAGTAACAGTGAAGGATGTTTATCCAATCCCAAGAATTGATTATGTAATGGATACTCTCCAAGGATCCAAGTACTTCTCAGCAATAGATCTCAAATCGGGATATTGGCAAGTCGAAATTGAAGAGAGAGACAAAGAGAAGACGGCTTTCACTACGGCACATGAGTTATATGAATTCAACGTAATGCCCTTCAGTCTATGCAACGCCCCTGCTACTTTTTAGAGGAACATGGACAATGTCCTTGGAAATCTGAGATGGCAGATTTGCCTTTGCTATCTGGACGATGTGATTATATACAGCTCGGACTTTCCAACCCACATTAAAACACTTGAAGCTGTCTTGAGATGCTTCAGCGAATCGAATTCAAAACTGAACGCCAAGAAATGCAGATTTTCTTTCGAGGAACTTGGGATCCTTGGTCATATAACCAACCAAGAGGGTATAAAACCTGCCGAATATTATATCAAAGCCGTTAAAGATTTTCCTCAGCCCAAAAAGACCAAAGAAGTGCAATCATTCCTAGGAATGTGTTCATAATATAGAAAATTCATTAAATATTTCTCATTAATCGCTGACCCATTGACCAGTCTCATTAGAAAAAATGTGCAATTCATCTGGACAGGAAAACAGGAAGAAGCGTTCCAAAACTTCGAAAAAGTTCTTACAAATCCGCCAATTTTGGGTCACTTTGATCCAAATGCAGCCACCTGCATTCACACAGACGTCTCTAACATCGACTTAGGCGCAACACTAATTCAAATTATCGGCGGCGAAGAGAAGGTAATATCATATTTGAGTTGAAACCTAGGTAAACCTGAGCAATATTATTCAACCAACGAAAAGGAATGTTTAGCTGTGGTGTAGTCGATATTAAGATTACGGTCCTATTTATATGAAAGACACTTCAAGATTGTAACAGACTATCACGCTTCATGCTGGCTCAAAAATCTAAAAGATCCAACAGGTAGACTTGCGAGATGGACACTGAAGATTCGGGAATATGATTTTGACATAATACACAAATCGGGTAAAAAGAATTTGGACGCTGATGGCTTATCTAGAGGACCCCTACCTGAAACGGATTGGGTCGAAGATTATGAACGACTATTTTTTAATCATATAATAAACGAAGAAGATGACTTCATAGAAAATGTTAAGAAAAGCCTTAAAGGAAGCAAAAGAATTATAACACTGAATTTTAAAAAGGAAAAAGGGGTGTCTATTAAATAAAACCCTGAAGGCAGAGCATGGTTGTTGGTGGTCCCAAAGAAAAGAAGGAAAGAAATTATCATCGAATACCATAACCACATGCTGAGTGGCGATCTGGATGTCGCCAGAATCAGACATCGAATAAGGAATAAATATTATTGGCCTTCAATGCTGAAAGATGTTTCTAAATTTGTCAAGACCTGTCATCTTTGTCAAAGTAGAAATGGTTCAAGTCAGTTGCCGTCTGGGCTACTACAACCTATTCCCCCAGCTAACTACCCTTTTGAAAGAATCGGAATTGACTTTGTTGGCCCCTTTACATCAACTAAAAGAAAAAGGAAATGGATAATTGTGTTGACGGATTATTATACCAAGTATGTTGAAACAAAGGCAGTATCAGAAGCAACAGTGAAAGAAGTCTCTTCATTTTTACGTCAAGGGGCTCCAAGATTTCTTATTAGTGACAGAGGTTCACAATTCACTAGCAATTTGATGAAGGAGGTTATGAAAATGTGCAAAATTAAACATTGCTTCACGACGAGCTACTACCCCCAGACTAAATAGAACTTTAATCAATATGATCAGCATGTATGTACATAGATCAGAAGAACTGGGACGAAATCCTCCCTTTTATTACCCACGCCTACAACACCATGATTCAAGAAACCACAGGCTACTTTCCATTTTTCCTGTTGTTTGGGAGGGAGCCCATGTCCCTCTTAGACGACGAGAATGTTTCGATGGACAGTAACATGGGCGATTACGACGAATATATAGAAAATTACTTAGATAAAATAGCAAGGACGAAACAAGTAGTCGTTAACAACACAGAGAAGACCCAAGAGAGAATGAAAAGAAATTAAGACAAAAATACAATGAAAGAATCTATGAACCAGGACATTTAGTGGCAGTTTGGACACCAGTTAGAAAAATCGAAAAAAGCGAAAAATTATTGAGAAAATATTTTGGCCCATATCGAATATTAAAGAAGCTGTCCAGCGTGAATTACTTAATAGAACCAAGGATAATCCTGACCAAGACCCGTCGATTGTCCATGTCTCAAGACTTAGACCTTATTTTGAAAGAATTGATGAGGTGACGACCTCTGGAGAGGGGGTAGTGTTGCATCATGATTAATGCGTATATTTTAAAAATCATTTATATATATATAATATTATTTTTAATATATACTCTCTCTACAACAAAAAAATCGACGCACCAAGAAGCAGTTGTCCGATTTATATGAAAATACGTATACAAAGAGGTTTCGACCAAACATGCAAATGATTGAAATTTGGTGGCCGATTTATGCAAAGCAAGAACTCCAGCGCATCTGAACTGCGCATCCAGCACGAGCATTCTAGACTCAATATTCGGCGCGGCACGAGCTGATTTTCAGAATTTCCGTTTAATATTTTAGCAGTACGCCTATTTCTTCTGTATCAATGCCTCGCCGAAAGATTCGTGCTCATTACGAACATATGTCAGAGTTTGAAACTGGTCGTGCCATTGGATTGAAAGAGGCTGGTTGGTCTAATCGACTAATCGCGCGACATCTGTGTCGAAGTGATGCGGCTATTAGGCGATGTTGGCAAAAGTGGGTCAACAACGGAAGAATACAACGTCAGGACGGCAGCGGTCGACCAAGGGCAACAACAGAACGGGAGGACAGAGCAATTTCAGAATGGCTGTCGCACAGCACCGGAATCCACCTTATCTACCATCCAACGTGTGACCGGCACACAAGTGTCCAAAATGACCATCAACAGCCGACAGAGAGAGCGGAATCTAAGAGCTCGCCGACCGTTACGATGCCTACACCTCACACCCGTGCACCGACAAGTCCGACTAGAGTGGTGTCGGGAGCGATCAACTTGGAACTGTGCTGACTGGGGACGTATAGTATTTACCGACGAGTCCCGTTTCTTACTGCGTCCTGACGACCGTCGCAAACGTGTCTGGAGATGTCCTAGGCAGCGTGTGGATCCTGGCCTTACTGTCGAACACCACACAGGTCCACAACAGGGCGTTATGGTCTGGGGTGCCATTTCATTTGATAGCAGGACCCCATTGGTAGTAATTCCTGGCACCCTGACAGCACAACGGTACGTAGATGACATTCTACGGCCTGTTTTGTTGCCGTTCCTCTCACGTCACCCCGGGCTTATTTTTCAACAAGATAATGCCCGGCCACACACGGCACGTGTTACTATGGATTGTCTTCAATCTTACCGAACTCTTCCGTGGCCAGTAAGGTCGCCTGGTCTCTCGCCCATAGAGCACATCTGGGACGTGATGGGAAGGCGATTGCAACCATCCCGGAATGTTGACTATTTAGCCCGACAGTTGGAGACAATTTGGCAAGAAATCCCGCAGCACACCATCCGGAATCTTTATCAGTCCATGACACGCCGGGTGGCAGCCTGCATCCAGGCCAGTGGGGGTCCAAAGACATATTGACATTATCAATTTGTGAAGATCAAACTCTGAAATAAAACAATTAATTGTTCTGAAATTTCAATCGTTTTTACCCTATACATGCTCTTTACATACACCAATTTTTGTCCTAATCTGACTCCTTCTTGGTGCGTCGATTTTTTTGTTATACAGTGTATTTAAAATTTAAATTATATATTTATTTATTTTATAAAACAGATTATTATTATAAAATATTATGTACTATAAAACATTGGTATTTTGATTCACGTAATAAACCACCTGCTTTAAACTTTGATGTGATAAATAAAGAGATATTCTAGGTGCTACCTTAAAAATATAGTTGTCTTATTATTGACTGGTTTAACCTAGTAGGATGGTTGAGACACGTTCTGGAAAGATGCAATACGCGTCTGAGGAGATAATCAAGACTGAAGGATCTGGAAAACCGCAGCCTGATGCAACAATATTACACACTAGATGGCGCTCTGCCATCTCATGCTCATGCGAGCCTGGTCAGGATATGACTTTTTGTTTATATATATTAAAAATAATGAAGGCATCTCCTGACCACGAGCACATGTGCTTTTTAGATGACAGAGCCCCATCTAGTGGATAATTTTTTTTTCTATTGTTTTTCAATGTGTTAAGCATATTTACCTAAATTTGGCCTTAAATACCCATTTCTTGATTTCTCGGGAAGCCATTGGGATCAAAAATATTTTTGGTAGCAGTGGTTACAGCCACCTCCACGATGACGAGCGCCAACAGCGCGAAACGCGTTTGTGGATGACTTTTCTTCATTTATCAAGAAATTGGGTTGGCCAAATATCTCGGAGCAAGCTAAATAAACGTTTAGTTTATTTTTGCTCCACTAGATGGCGCTCTGTCATCTAAAAGCACATGTGCTCGTGGTCAGGAGATGCCTTCTTTATTTTTAATATCAACACCTGACCCACTTATCTTTTATTTTTTTCAATTGTTTTTTCATATATATATGTGTGATATCTTGGGACCTCTGGGACCAGTGTTACCTGATGCTAGATGAACCTCGATGTCAACTCTACCGTGCAGTCGTGGTGGAAGGCGACACAGCTGGGCCAAAGGTGAAATAAGCAAACAGAGATTCCACTTAGAAGCGTCTGAACGTCAAGAAGGAATGGGACGAGGAGATTTCTGGTAGGAAAGAGTTTACCTTTTATCGGAGCGTCCGGCGCACTGGTGCTGAAACAAAGGTTGGCTAAGGCCTGGCTAACTGAGAATCGGGGCCTCCTTTTATAGCTGAGATAGGTCCATGCAGGTCACTGCTCTTTTCTGACGTAAACAGGGGGGGGGGGAGTTTTATTATCCAGGAGGGCCACGACCTCGTAAAAGTTGGACTGGGTTTGCTAGGCCTGCTTTCCTATTCTCACCTAAGCCAGATTAGTTTTAACCTTAATTTTCTCCTGTTAGTCTCCATTCCTTCTATCTGTACAGTTGCTATACTTTATTATATTCTTACGCGGTACAGAGTGATGTTAGTTGAGGCTTTCTATTTGCAGTAAATATGAAGTTATATACAGTCACGTGGTGGAACATGTGGTGGTAGATATCTGGACTATTTACAACAATTCCATGGTCTTAAATCATCACAGAAGGCCCCCGGATGTGAGAGGGTTCATATGGAGGGATTTAAGAGTGTGGAATAGGAAGACTGTTATTAAAGAAGTGTTTTTTTTTAATTAATTAAAAATAGTTGGTATATAAAATGGGGTTGATTTCTGTATATCCATAAGATATAATAAAGTATACACATCTAATACTAAACATACAAGTAAAAACAAAAATAGGAATAAAAGATTTAATAGAGAAATATAATAATGATAGGTAAAAATATAAATGATTGGATGGGTAAATCATGATCTCTTCGTGATGGGCGTTAGAAAGGGTTGAGGGGTTATTTGTGATTAGGTTGAGGCAATGTCACCTTGACTCAAGTCCCAAACTATTTAATGTGTACGGCACGGAAAACCTAGGCCATGTTTCACATGTAAATTTAAGGACTGAATACAGTTACAGTACCACAATCGAATAGTAAGGTGATACAAGTGGTTCTAACTTATCTCTTTGAATTCGTTTTATGTTTGACGTGACTCGTGGATCACATTGTTTCCAACTGTGAAACTCACTGAGTCCTAATGTTGTCGATTTTTTGTTCCCTGCGCCACGTTTAGGTGAAAACGTGATTCTTCCTAAAGCGGCATTTATATTGTGTGTGCAGGAAACACGGCGATCTGTTCTAACTGGTCAATGTTTGTTTATTTTTTAAACATATGTTGATGTGTGTGATTGTTGTAGGTAAAATGTTGTCCTTGGTGCTAAGTGTCGATGTTAAGTGGACAAGTTAATCGAGGGCGAGAGAATCTAGACCTGGTGACTTGGTTTTGGGTTATTAATGAAAAAATAGATATGTTAATTCATTGGGGTCAGTAGGCGGGATTAGATTTTGGATTAATTAGTTATTCAGTTAGTGGACTGATTTGTAAGTGACTGTAGAATGGACGTGTTATACAAGTTATTTGTAGCTAAATAAATATGTAGCTTATATCGTCCCTGGCTCAGTCTTTGATTGAGCCAAATTTCTATTCTGTAGCTAAATGGAATATCGGAGTAGATTAATAGGTTAGGGATTAGAACGATATATAGTAAAAGGCACGCACTAATATTTGATTTAATAGACGTTGAAAATTCCTTAGTGAGACCGGGCAATAGCGATGGGTCGTAACAAGAAAATGTTGGCTGTTTTTTTGCTCGTGTCCAGCGGAAGAGGGGGGAGCGAACCTATTTTTGGTGCGATTCCGGATTTAGGTCAGGGGCACCTTTTGGGGACCGCTTGCTTTCTTCTAACTTATTGGAAGATCTCTTCAGTGAGATGTAGAAAAGGGGCTAAACAAGTCGGGGTATAAGACGGGATTTCTGAGCGTCAAATATCGTGGGACATAAATGGTTAAATTCTACTAAGTGTACATCAGGTGTTACACGAGGTGTTTGAATTAGAGGCTGGGGCGCGAGGAATAAGATATTTTCTGTAAAGTATTTAAGTTTGTTCACATGAACTGTATCATCTTCTTTATTTAGGAGTCGATTGGGTCTGTTAATTCGGACTACGTTTGGAAATTTTATTTCTATAATTGTAAACACAAAAGCGTTTTGATTTGTCACGTTTGGTGACAAGCATTATGGGACTGACATAGGGAGATACAGAGGTTGTAATTATCCCGTTTTCAAGCATTTGTTCGATTTGTGTTTGTATTTCGAAAATCCGGATATTGTATCTATTGATATTAAATCGAATGGTTGTTGTGTTTCGAGGTTGTTGTGGACTTAGTAAAAATGTTATTCAGTGATATCAGGTTAGAAGTGAGTGAAAGTGCGACTTTCGACGTGGACACGCTTTGAGGTGAGATGTGTCACAGGCGTGAAGGCGTCTTTGGCTTTAAAAGTGAAAGAGTTTTGTGGTGTGGCTCTGTGACACAAAGCGAAAAAATTGTAAATGAAAAGGTGTCACGTGAAGTCTTCGTTTTGTACAAAATCTGTTGGATCGGTGGTTCAATCAAATTGAGAATATATTGAAATATATATAGGTTTTAATATATCTCACGAGGACATTCAAGCAGGTAGAACAAGGGAAGACATAACAGGAAGTGAAAGGGAGGGTACAGCGCCTCTAGTGGTGATGGCCGGAAGCTCCTCGAATGCCACGTCGTCCTGTGACGTAGGCGCGCTGTATTTTTGAAGTAGCACGCGGTTCAGCATTCCCCCACTTGAGACTTCAAATTCATCTGGTAATATGCATCTCTGTGCATCAATTTCTTTAAAGTCTTGGTTTGGATATCGGCCATGTTTTCCTTGGTATTGACAAACTGGACAACGATATCACCGGAGTTCATCTTATCTCTTGTGTAGTGGAACTGAACTGAGATGTGCTTGGAACGAATGTTCTCAATGTTATTCTTAGAGAAGTCTATGGCTGATCGATTGTCACAGTAGATTGTGAGTGGTTTGGCAAATTGCAAGATAAATCCAAGATCAGACAGGGTTTGACCGAGCCAGATGGCCTCTTTAGCACTGTGACATAATGCTATATACTCCGATTCCATGGTAGAAAACGAAACACATTGCTGCTTTTTAGATCGCCAATTGATGACATTCCCATCAATAACTGCAACCATTCCGGAGTAGGATCTTCGATCATCTGTGTCACTCCCATAATCGGCGTCTGTGAACATTGCGACTTTATTGTTGTTTGTAGGTTGCCGCTCGCAGTCTGGATGGGCTCACACGTAGTAGGCTAGAAACTTGTAAACCATTATCGGTTCTTACAGACGTGATGTGTTGCGCCGCTGTCCAAGATGAATTCATCTTCCGAAGAGACTGCATTGAAGGCCATGAGCATATTCTCCGACGGAGATTTAAAAGAGTCTTTTTCCTGCTGTAGCTTTTATCCGCCTTGTAGTCTCGGTTGATGGACGACCTGCAATCCTTGGCGATATGGCCGATTTTCGAACATCGGTAGCACTTGACTCCTTGTTTTCTGGAAGTCTTCCTAGTGTCGGCCTTTGAAAAATTGAGTGCTTCGCCGAGACCTGAACTTGCTCCTTCTCGGGCAGATCTTCTTTCATACTCTGTGAGTAGAGTATTTCTAACCTTGTTCGATGTGAAGTCAGAGTCCTCGACATTTCCGAACGACATCACCAGGGTATCGATGCTGTCAGGTAACCCTGATAGCATGCTGTATGCTATATCTTGATCGTCGACTTCCGCACCTGCTTCTTTTAAATGGTCCGTACAAATTTTCAATCTATTCAAATAGTCTAACATTGACTCACCAGTTTGAAGCTTGATGTTCACAAACTGCTTCTTTAACTGTAGTATCCTCGAACGAGATTTTGGCTCAAAAACCTGTTCCAGATTTTTCCACGCATCCTGTGGCGATAAACAGTCGATGATGTGGATTTGGTGTTATGTATTTATCGACAACGCGATAACAGCCAAGGCTCTATCCTTTTGAGCTTTTAGTTGAGCATCTTGGGTATCTTCATCTTTAAACATCACATCCCACAATCCCTTCTCAATTTGTAGCATCTTGATGTTGTACTTCCATGAGCGGTAATTTTGGCCGTTCAATTTTTCAACCGCCGCCGTTATTGCACTAACGGCCGCCATGGTGACGCAGCAACTTCTCGACGAGGGCAAACGGAGGTAGCTTCGCTGAAGGAATTTTACTCACGAGGATACGCTAAACTTGAACCACAGAGCTAGGGAACCACGCTCTGCTACCACTTGTTGGATCGGTAGTTCAATCAAATTGAGAATAGATTGAAATATATATAGGTTTTAATATATCACGAGGACATGCAAGCAGGTAGTACAAGGGAAGACATAACAGGAAGTGAAAGGGAGGGTACAGCGCCTCTAGTGGTGATGGCCGGAAGCTCCTCGAATGCCACGTCGTCCTGTGACGTAGGCGCGCTGTATTTTTGAAGTAGCACGCGGTTCAGCAAAATCTAACCTGTTTCACCATGAATAACAAATTTACTGAAGTCATGGGTGCTGGTTGTACGAACATATCGAGAATTTGTATATTGTTAGTGGATATGGCACATTTAATGTGAATTTTTTTTGTGTGTGTTTAGTGTGGCGACGTTATGGAGCTTGTGTGGCTCGAAATTGGATTTTGGTGTTAACTCGCGCACTAAAAATTGTTGTGAATTGGAGAACGTGATGTGAGAGGATGTTGTTTATTTTGTTGAGAGTGATTTGTCGATGATTAAATATGCATGTAAAAGGAAGGTACGAGGGAGTGTAACTATGTTGGAATTTAACGATTGGAATAGTTTTGGAAGGCTGTGACTTAATTTGGCTACTTCTGTCCAAAGATATGAAAGAAAAGGACACAGGGGCGTTGAAAATAGGATTAAGAACATTAAAATGAGACCAAGTAAGAGAGTTGGAGTTCACCACGTGTGAGCAACCCGTTCCAGGAGGGGAAAATTTAGTAAAAGGGACAGTTGTATTAACCTGTCCATGGGACACGTGTTGCTTGCACGAGGTGAATTGGTACAATGTAGTTGGTAGGGGTACATTATCTTGATACAGGAGTAGCTGAGGACAGTTTATAATTAGTAGAAATATTTTTATGGAATTAAGGGATATGCCAATATGCCAAAAGGCAAGGGTGTATCTATGATATGGAATTTTAGGTTCTGCGTTATGTTACCTATTTTTAAGTTTAAAAATATATAACCTATGGTGAAAATATTGTTAGCTATGGCGTTAATAATTAAGTTAAATAGGTATATATTCTATTTTGCAAACTGATTTCTATTATTTTAAGAGTATTCTGCCTAATTATAGCGATAGATGCTCCTGTATCAAGTAGTAAAGGTAGGTGTACATTATTGGACAGTTCAGCTCGAACGAGCAATTGTTCAACGAAAATTTTAGAAGGAGGAACCTACTGTTGTGTTGTCTTGTGGGTGGACAGGCTTGGTCTGTTGCCATGGTTGGAGAGATATAAAGGGTGATCCAAAAGTCCCGCACAACTTTAAAAATTAATAACTCCGCGAATATTTGCGCTAGAGCAATGCGGTAACCACCATTGTGTTCAGGATGCAATGGGAATTTTTATGGCAAATAATGAAAAATTCGAAATTGATTTTAGTTACAATTTTATTCGCTAGATGGCGCTCTACCAAATCAGAGATTCAGTGGCCAAATTTTTTGATAAATTGAAAAATATAACTGATCGACACGTATTTTTCCTTTTTGAATACCAGGAAAGAACCCTGATAATATCAAATGATAAATTAATAAAACACCATTTCGCCAAAAGTTAGAAGAATTGGTTGCCGATTTTTAAATACAATCTGAGATAGGTAAAATAGGTATATGCAAATTAAAACATGTAGCAAAAAAAATGATATTTTAGATGCGGTTTGCTGGAATCCTCTCAGCTATTTAAATTTCGAAGATAATAAATTTCTAATTTTTTTAATTCAACTCTCTCTCTCTCAGTATCGATTATATTTATTTTAATTCATTTGAAAAACATTTATCTATCTCTGATGCTTTATTTTACTCTGGAATGTCGTTGTTGTTTTTGTCGTGTACAATAAAGAGCCTCAGATGTCTCCATGCATCTCTATCACAGCAGCAGCATCAATGTCCACTATCTTGGATGTATAAAGCTGCTGCTCTGGGTCTATGTCAATTTACTGCAAGGCTGCGGGCATGGGAATATGTGGGTAGGTGTTAGTTCCACACCAGGACAGTTGTTGCATGTTCTGCAGGTTCTTGTGCCATCTGGATGTATTGTCATTCCTTTATAATATTTTGTTCTAAGTCTTGTTATAGTTTTGCCATTTTTCTCTCTGAGTTTATTTCACATTTTGATCTTTCTTATTTTTGTTCAATTATCTTGTATTTTACAAAAGCATTAGCGCCAAATAATGACATTTGTTCTTTCCTTTGGCAAACCTTTTGGCTTCCTTTGCCAATTCAACTGCCATTTCATTGCCCCCGATCCAAACACGGGCAGGAATCCATTGTAGAATGCAGTTATTCTCCAATGATTCCAGTTGGGTAAGTAACGAGTGTATTTTCTGTGTGATTTTAGTATTGCCCTTCTGAAATTGCTTCTAGATCGGATATGATGTCGCTGTATATTAAAATTACTTCTGCTTGATGCAGGGATAGTTGGTTAAGGCATAAATCAAGAGCTTTCCAGATAGCTGTCAGTTCACAAGTGAAGTTTGACGATATCTTTCCTTCTCCTTCTTTGATTTTGATGTGTTTTCTATTTTGCAGTATTATGTTAATTCCGGCCCCTCCATTACTCAGGGTAAGGTCTGATGATCCATCTGTATATGCTGTTAAATAATTTCTCTGATTGCATAAACCAATTGTGTCAAGTCCTTTCTTTTTAAGTATGTTTTGTTCTCTTTTTTATTGCAGGGTTCATTCAGGTTAAGATTGATGATTACATTTGATGGCAATGGGGTAGGCAATATTGGTTCTTATTGAATTTGAAATTCATTATGTTTATATTTATGCCCTTTTTTTCTAATATTGTTGTCGTACTGAAGTGTTGAAGATCTTTTGAGTCTTTCTTTTTGTGTCCAGTTTAAATAGGTTCTATGGAATATGTGTTCGGTTTCTTTACTTTTTAAGCTATTGGTGAATTTTATTGTTTGTAATTGTCTTCTGCTTTCGAGTAGGTGTAGACTACATTCTCTCTGAAATTTCTCTTTGTTGGTGGATGGAACAGCACCAGTGAATATTTTGGCCGCTTTTGCTTGAACACTGTCTAGTCTTCCTTTTAGTGATGAGCTTGAGAGAGCCCAGACGAGTGTTGCATAATCCATTATCGGCCTTATTAAGGTGATATATGTTTTTCTGAGAATTCTGGGTTTTTCTCCCCAATTTGTTCCACATAGCCTTCTCAGAATGTTCAGGTTTCTGGTAGCTCTATTTGAGGTGCTAATTATGTGTTCTGTAAATCGCAATTCCTCATCAAGTATCACACCTAGGTATTTTGGAGATTCAATTTATCAATTATTTGGTTGTTTATGCTTAATTTGGGGTTATATTTATGCCTTTTTTCCTGTCAGTGGAGAAAACGCATTGGTTTGTTTTTATTGGGCTTATGTTCAATTTGAGTTTCATTGCCCACTTCTCCAGTGTTCTCATTGATGTGTTCAGTATTTTTCCTGATATTTTATACTGCTACTTGTGTGCCATATGGCTATATAATCTGCATAACAGGCTACTTTTGTGTCGTCAGTGAGGTAAGGATGGATGTCGTTAAGGTTGTGTTGTAATTAAACGTACAACAACTCAAACTTGACCATGACTCTTATTTTAGCTCTTATTCTCTTCGTTTGGCCAACAATTAATGTACAATTTATATACACATATATTCTTACATAATGAGACTTTAAAGAATGCAAATAATCTTCATCTATTTACATACACAACATATCTCCCCCCTTAATAATACTCCAGTCGGTCTAGGGGTTTCCTAGCTCTCTGAGGTCTAGGACTGCGGACGGGCACTTGCACAGGAGCAGTCCCCGGTCTGGGAGTGCAAGAGGGCACGTGCACAGCAGCAGTCTCCTCCTTGTTTCCTGATGTAACCTCTGGAACCTCCTCTTCACTTTCTTTCTGACTTCCACCTACAGGCTTCTCTCCTGACGTTCGAGAAGGTATCAAATTTCATGTCTCCACTTGTTTCTTTCTCACAGGTCGCAATTAATTGATATGCCTCTTATACACGACGCCCTCGCAACTTATAAGGTAGTGAGGACAGCTCAATAATTTCAAAATGGTACCTTTTTTTCATTTAGGTCCAGTTGCATAGTTGCGGAAATAAACCTCGCAACCTGTAGTAAACTGCTTCTGCCTTCTTACGGCCTCATGAAATACCTCTCGCGGATTTCCTATCTTGGTATTAAATTCGAGAATATTGATCTCAAACTTCTCTTCATTAGCAGTTCCCCGCGGGGGAATTCCTTTATTACAGTTTGGGGGAATGCTCTATGAGCAAATAGGAATCTTTGTAGATTCGTCTCTAAATAATCCTTTCCATAATTATTTCTCAAAATGTTTTTAAACTCTTACATATCTCTCAGCTAAACCATTTGTACTAGGATTTTACGGTTTGGTCTTAGTGTGCTGTATACCATTCTTTTTGGTAAATTCCTCGAATTCACGGGAGACAAACTGTCTTCCGTTATCTGTAACCAAAAATTCGGGCAATACAAATCTGGCGAAAATTTCTCCAAGATGACTTATAATCGTTTTGCTGGTAATATCTTTGAGGATAAAAATTTCTATCCACTTTGAGTATGCATCTACGAGAACCAAAAACATCCTTCCCATAAACGGACCCACTAGATCAAGATGAAGTCGATGCCACTGTTTTTCGGGCCAAGTCCATTCCGAGATGGTAGCCAAGGGCATGCTTGCCAATTCTTGGCATAGTCTACATTCTCTAGTTAACTCTTCGATGTTACTGTCTATGCCTGACCATTAAGAATCCCCATGTGCATTTCACGCAAGTCATTTAAAATTTAAGATCTTAATTTTTAGGGAATTACCACTCTTTCACGCCATTGAAGACAACCAAACTCCAAACTTAATTCCTCATTGATCTTATAATAAGGAGCTAGTGGGTTTTCCCTCAGTAACCTTGTGAATTTCCACACACACACACACACACAGCACAGTTGCCTTCTCTAACATTCCTTAATACTATAGACAGTATTTTATCTTGGAAGTCTCATATGCCACCTCCCTAAAAGAGAACGGTACCTCATTCAACTTCCTGAGAAGAAGTACCTGGTTTTCATCAAGAGACTCCCTTTCACTCGATTCTAAAGAAAGACGTGACAATGCGTCAACATTAGAATTGTCACTACTTTTTCGAAATTCCACAGCATAATTAAATGCAGCTAATTTTAAGGACCATCTTTTAATTCTGAATGGTGCATATGGGAATTGGTTTCTGAGGTGAAAATATATGAATTAAGGGTCGGTTGTCTGTGACCAATACAAATTTTCGTCCCATTAAGTATTGTCTGAATTTATCAACGCCATAAGTTATGCTTAACGATTCGTTTTCTAGTTGAAAGTACCGTTTTTACGCTTCAGTTAATGTTCTAGAAGCAAAGACTATAGGGAATTCTTCCTTTCTATCTTTTCTATGAGTCAGAATTACGCCTAGTCCATAGCTCGATGTGTCACAAGCCAGAACCAATTCTTTGTTTGCATCGTAATGTGTGACAAAATAGACTCATCAGTTATAATAATGATTTACATTTTAAAAATAACATTCGATGTTCTTTCGTCCAATTCCATCTACAATTTTTATTCAAAAGTTGATAGAATGACGCTAAAATGTTTGCTATATTCTTTATGAATCTAGAATAATAAATTAAGAGTCCTATGAAAGATCTCAATTGCGAAACATATTTTAGGTTCAGGCGCCTCTATCACCGCTTTAATTCTATTTTCTAAGGGATGCAGTCCATATTTATCAATTTAAATCCCTAAATATTCCACCAAATCTATTTTAAAATTACATTTATCTCTGTTTAACTTTAAACCTTTTATAGAAATCTTCTAAACACTAGATCCAACTTTTGTTCATGATATTCAGTCTTTTCCTTCAACCAAAATATCATCTATGTAGCAGGCCACACCTGGCAAATAGACCTTCAAAAATCCTCTGAAATTTATTTGGTGCTACCGCTACACCATATGGTAGTCTTTTATAAGAAAACAACCCTTTGTTGTGTTTATATTAACAACAGCTTTGGCTTCTTCCGCTAACATTATTTGTAAGTAAGCCTGTGATAGGTGTAGAGTCGAAAGTACGGTGCTTGAAGATAATTTTGAAGAGATTTCATCGATCGATGGAAGGGTATACCTATCTAATTCTATTGATTTATTAGCTGTACATCTAAAATCACCACGTATCCTTACACTACCAGCCTTTTTTAATACCGGTACTATTGGAGCGACCCAATTTGCATGAACTATAGTTTCGAAAATGCCAGAATTCACTAAACGAAAAATTTCATTCTATACTTTCTTTTTTAAAGAGAAAAGTAAACTTCTGGCCTTACAAAACACAGGAGTCACATCCATTTTCAAAATAAAATTTATTCTAACATCTTTTAGACAGCCCAAATATTTGTTAAACAAATCTGCATACCTATCCATCAAACTATTTCTATTAGATTCATTATTTAAAATTTTAATGCTAAACAATATAGAATAATCAAGTTTCAACTGTTTAAGTCATTCTCTTCCTAATAAAATTACCTGGATTTTTTCATTTACAACTATTAATGGTAAATATTGGTTGGCTTCTTTTACAAAAACATTTCTTTGACCTATAATCTCTATTGATTTGCCACAAAAGGATTTTAATCTTAAATTTTTTTGAAATAATTTTTTACGTTGCCAATAATTCTTATAAATATCTTTAGGTGTTAACGTAACTGGACTTCCTGTATCTATTGTAAAGCACAAAGAATAATCATCTACTGTTAAATTTATTGTGGCATCAGTTTCGCCCTGTACATAATATATAGAGTTCTCTTGTACAAATTTACATCCCCACATTTTTTACTAGCTTTGCAGACCCTACTTAAATAACCCAGTTTATTACATTTTAAAACAAGTCTTTATTCTATGAGGGCAAACAGAGGCTACGTGTGAATGTCTTTCACCACATCTATGACACACTATTTCTCCTCTTTGCCTGAAAAGCCTATGCTGCGCCGTACTATTATTATACTCACCCTTTTTATCCTTTTCATTCACAGGGGATATCTTGGCCACTAATTTATATTGTAATTCTCTTGTATTTATCTCCGTCAGTTCGAACGAGATCGCCATTGCAAAAACTTTATCCAGGGTGACATCGTCGTCCTCTTGTAGTAGTTTCTTTTGCAGGCTCTCCGAATTGATTCAAGCCACAAACCATTCTCGCAATTTGGTTCCCAGCATATCGCTGAAATTACAATTTATTGCTAAATGTTTCAATTATCAAAGATATTCCGAAATTGATTCTCCTTCCTGTTGAAATTTCTTCAAAATTCTGCATCGCTGTGGTATCACTTTCTTCTTTGGATCCAAATGCAGCTTAATTCTTTGAGTGGTAGTATCATAGGGTTGATCTTTCATTAGGCCGGGAAGAAAAAGTCGTTTCGCAGCTTAAAGTTTCAGAATCTAGTAGCGAGGTAAAAATTGGCACCTCAGTCTCCTCCTTCAGATCATTCGCCATAAAGGAATCCTCAAATTTGTGTACAAAAAGATCGAAGGTATCCTCCACTGGACTATAGCATTTAAAAGGTGCTATTAACTTTGAACTTGTCATGCTGATTTTTCTACTCCTTTTTTCTTGATCCAGATAGTTTCAAAGATGTAGTAGTTATACTTGCGTAGACGCCGTTTTTCTCAGCTTTTTACTGTCTCTGTAGATCCCGCATCCTGGTCGACACTTTTGTTGTGTCGTAATTAGACGTACAACAGCTCAAACTTGACCATGACTCTTTATTTAGCTCTTATTCTTCACGTTTGGCCAACAAAAAATGTTAAATTTAAATACACATATATATTTTACATAATGAGGCTTTAAATAATGCAAATAATCTTCATACACTGCGTGACATTGAAAATGGAACACCAAGAAATAGTGGCCAGAAAGTGATGAAACTCGGCAGACAGAGAGAGACAGGGACGAACAATAAGTGATCTTTATTTCAAAATGATAGTCATAATACAGAGCGAGAACGGCGTCGGCTTAGTAGCAAGTAGGACCACCGCGGACGGCGATGCACGCAGCAACACGTCTAGGTAGAGAGTCAATCAGAGTACGGATGGCGTCCTGAGGGATGGCTCTCCATTCCCTCTCAACCATTTGCCACAGTTCGTCTTCTGAACGCGGCTGTGGCAAGGCATGCAAACGGCGACCAATGATGTCCCAGACGTGCTCGATGGGTGAGAGATCAGGAGAGTACGGTGGCCAGGGAAGCATCTGTACATCATGCAGAGCTTGTTGGCTAATGCGAGCAGTGTGCGGTCGGGCGTTATCCTGCTGATATAGGGCATTGGGTACCCCCTGAAGGTAGGGGAGTGTCACCGGTCGCAGCACATCATCAACGTATCGTTGGGCCGTCATAGTGCCCTGAATACGAAGTAAAGGTGACCTGGAATCATACGCGATTGCGCCCCAAACCATGATTCCACGTTGTCGCACGGTGGGGCGTTCCACAATTGCTGCCGGATTGGACCTTTCTCCACGTCGACGCCACACGCGTACACGGCGACTATCACTGGACAAGCAGAAACGCGACTCATCTGAGAACACGACCCTGTGCCATTCCGTCATCCACGTCGATCTAGCCCGGCACCATTCCAAACGTTGGCGCCTATTCGGTGAGGTCAATGGCAGTCTTCTTAGCGGACGGCATGAGTGCAAGCCATTAGCAACCAATCGACGGGAAATGGTTCTGGTCGAGATGGAATGATCTAGGGTGTCTTGCACATGTTGCAGGATGGCGGTACAAGTGGCTTGTGGGGCCGCCACTGCTTGTCGAAGGATACGCCGATCCACACGTGCTGACGTCACTCTGGTTGTTCCGACATTCCTATAAATTGCCACATTTCCTTGTTCCAAGCATCTTCTCCACAGTCGGTGCACCGTGGACGCACCAAGGTGTGTATCAGCTGCGATTTGACGTATGGACCAACCTGCCCTTTTCAGTCCGATCACCATGCCCCTCGTAAAAGCGTCTGTCTGCTTGAACTGCCTCCGTTTACGATGACCTGGCATTCTCTGTTATTACACGTGTCTTTTGACACAAGAACAAAATTTCTACAATGATTTTCCTTGAAGAAATAACGACACGAATACTGTCCTTTCTGCAAGTTCCTTCCCTTAAATCTTACTCCATGTGCGCACGAGAGCTGCGCATTTTACATAATTTGCATAACTCGGTTAGGCGCGTCTACCCTGAAATTTGCATAATTTTCTGGCCACTATTTCTTGGCGTTCCATTTTCAATGTCACGCAGTGTATATTCACATACAAAACAGTTAATATATAGCGAGAAGAGTAGAAGACTGAGCACAGATACCTGAGGTACACCAGCCCATGTTCTTCGGTCCTTGGAAAATGCTCCATTGACCCGAGCCTTTATCCTTCTTCGCCTTATGAAGTCTGCATCCAGATTAAGATTTTTCCTTTTAATCCGATGTTGTGCAGCCTTTCAAATAATTTCTCCCTCCACACTCGATCAAAAGCTGAGGTCATATCCAGGAATATGGCCATTGTCTTCTTTGGCGGTTTTTCCTGGGAAGAATCTATTATTGATTGAGAGAAGTAGAACAGTTGATCAGTTGTACAGTGTCTGGATCTATAAGCAATTTGGCAGAAGTTCATTTTATTATTGTTAGTGAGCCAGACTATGAGCCTAGAGTGGATAATTCGTCCTGTTATTTTACAAAGTATGCTGGTAAGAGCATTTGCCCGATAGTTCTTGCATATTATCGTCATCTTTGTTTGGTTTCTGTATTGGCGCTATAATTGATATCATCCAATTCTTTGGTAGTTTACCAGTTTGCCATGAAATGTTCAGTATTCGTAGGAGTTGATTTTTAGATTTGTCTCCAAAGTTTTTAATCATTTGACCAAAGATTAGACCATCTCCTGGTGACCTCTTGGATTTAACTTTTCTATGGATGAGTTTATCTCATTCAGTGTGAAGTCTCTCGAGTAAATATCTTGTTGATGATAATTTCTTGCTTGTTCAACTAACTAGTTTATATTATTTTTAGAGTCCTGTCTTCATTCGTATAGCTGTGTCTGGAAGTGCTGGAAAGATATTCAGCAATTATATATATATGTTTTCCATCTGTTTGTTCGTTCTCGCTGTTCTATTCTTATCGGTTAGAGTTTTGGAGGATTAGTGTTGGTTTTAATTGTTTTATAACAATCTAATTATATTCCAGTTAGGCTGTCCTTTCTTGGATCTAACTTTTTGCAGAATTCTGCCCTTTTTTTCTCTCTCTCTTTTGTTTAAATATATTAATTTCTTGTTCTATTTTGTGACTAATTTCAATGAGTTCCTTTATGTTTTCTTCTGTTTTATTTGTTTTAAGAAGTTCATTGATATTGTCTCTCTCTGCAATCATTGCCTCGATGTTGTGGTCCTTTCAGTAAGGTTTTCACAGGTCTTTACGTCTACCTCTAGGTATCGATGCTTTTTTAGCTTTGGATATGTTCGAAGAGAATTTTTCCAAGTTTTTGTCAATCGTTCTGCGATTTAATTTTTCGTTGCACAGTTCTTCAAGCTTTTCTGTGATTTTTTCCAGTGTTCTTTTATCCTGTTGGACATTCTAAATTTTGAAGTTTAGGGTTCTTAAAATTGGTCTATGGTCACTGGTTTCACTTTTCAGGATTTTCCATTGTGTTGTGGGTGCGATGTTGTAATTTATCGCTGTGATGCCTTTTGCGGATTCTGTTGCTGTGGACTTGGATAGATAGGTCTTCATTTCGTTATTTAACGGTGTAAGGTAGAGGTCGGTTAGCATGTCCTCAACCTGCTGACCTTTGTATTCCTGGACAGGTGATGCCCAAGTTGGACTTTTGTCGTTAAAATCACCGAGTATGATTGTGATGTCCGAAGACGCTTCACTTAATGTCTCTATCAGGCCTGTATTGATGCTAGTATTATTGGGGTGATAAACATTTAGGTTTGGTATTGTTTTATCTGGGATTTCTATTGCCTGAGCTTCTGTCGTGCTTTCTGTAGGCTTACTCTGATTATAGGCGATTTCATTAATTTTGATTTCTAGAGCTTTAATCAAAACGGCAAGTCCTCCTCCAAATTTTCCCGGTCTACCTTTAGTAGTGTTGTATAACCTTTGATATTGAATATAAGATTCTGATTCAATTTTGTCTCCTGAAGACAAGCAATATGTACATTGTTGTCACGGAGAAGACAAGTCAGCTCTTCAGTTTTCCTCTGGGTGCCATTTATATTGATCTGTACTAGATATAATTGTGTATTCGTAGTAGATTTCTCATCAGAAGTCCAGGCTGCAGCTCCTGACGCGATGGTTACCCCGGACGCGATAGCATTACTGATGATATCGGTTTTGCTATCCATTGGAAAATAGGTGCCATTGCCACGTTAGTCACCTTGGAAACGAACCAGAATTTGGTCAAATATTCCAAGGGTCCAGGGGGGACCGCAAGGAGGTGTGGTCGGACTTCCCTCCCCCCTGGAATGCCGTTACTACAGAATAAAGCACTATTGGTGAATTTTTTATTGCTATTTAGAATCTGCCACTGAAGATTTACGAGCGTTTCGTTCCTTTAAAGATATTCGAAGCGGTAAAGGACCCATGAGTTGCTACTCTCTAAAGCAAATGATTAAAATTTTTGAGGAAACTGGATCTCTGGAAGCAAAACCTCGGAGTGGAAGACCATCGACATGCAAGTCAGTGGCTGTTACGGTTTTGCAGAATATTTAAGCTATTGAAACGTTATCCACGTATGGAGAAGTAAGTTTCTCGACAAACGGGGATTTCGTATGGAACAGTTTGGAGAGAACACACATTTAGACTTTTTCCTAAAAAAATACCCAAACAAAATTCAAAGTTTTCACGAATTGAAAGTCAGCGATTTTGAGAAGGGTCAAGAATTCGCTGCATGGGTTTTCCGGCAAATTGATATTGATGAAAACTTGCTGTCGAATGTTCTGTGGACAGATAATGCTCACCTTTCACTAAAGGGAGAATTTAACATTCAGAACGCCACATTTGGGCAACAGAAAACCTTAAGATTTTTACAGAAAAACCACTTCATCAGCCCAGAGTTACAGTTTTGTGTGGGTTCACTTCTTCTTTTATTATTGGGCCATTTTCTTTGAAAAAATCAATGCTGAAGGATACGTTCGGTGAAGATCGTGGGATAATTCGCCACTTTATATACCATTGGGCTCCAATATTAACAGACTTGACGCCTTACAATTTCGGTATAGGGGTACATTAAGTCGAGTATAAAATAAAAGGATTTAAAAGCGCGAATGTTTCTTTTATACATAAAACGAACTTCTACTGTCCTTAATGCGACGAAAAAATATATTGGGAGGGCTTGGCTCATCAGTGGTGAACCCTCAGCGGTTTCGCCAATTTAATCCACCAGACCGCTTCTCAGAGCTCTAATACTGTATTGGATCATTCTGCTTTTATATGCTACACTGAAGGATGAAATCTTAGAAATGGCTTTCAAGTAAACTATGGACATAAGCTTATAGGACAGTAGAATTACATTCAAATATTTGCTTCGAGCAATGCTCTTCAGCAAACTATAAAGACAAGGCCGTTTGGAATAAATTAACACAAAGCAATAACGCGCCATCTATACATATAAAATAAAGGATTTAGAAGCGCGAATGTTTCTTTTATACACAAAACGAACTTCTACTGTCCTTACTGCGATGAAAAAATATATTGGAAGGGCTTGGCTCATCAGTGGTGAACCCTCCCAGCGGTTTCGCCAATTTAATCCTCCAGACCGCTTCTCAGAGCTCTAATACTGTATTGGATCATTCTGCTTTTATATGCTACACTGAAGGATGAAATCTTAGAAATGGTTTTCAAGCAAACTATGGACATAAGCTTATAGGACAGTAGAATTACATTCAAATATTTGCTTCGAGCAATGCTCTTCAGCAAACTATAAAGACAAGGCCGTTTGGAATAAATTAACACAAAGCAATAACTAAGCAATGATTCACATTTTCAATTTCTTCCTTTTCTTTTTTTCCTTTGCCATTTTTTTCACACAAGTTTCAGATATCCTGTCGGCTAATTATTATATTTGATTTCTATTTTAAAAGATAATTGGTGCTGGTTGTGAGATGAGATTGCGCAGTCGAGGCCTTTTGATTAAAAGAGATCAAACACTCCACTCTTGACGGGTTTATTTATTAACCAAAACGTCACAGTTTCTCAAAAATCAATGGAAATAATACTCTTGAGGCATATTAATAGGTAGAATACCTCAAAAATCTTAAAAGCAAAAAAAAAACTTAATTAAAAAAAATATTGTAAATTTACATATATTGGCTAACAAAAACAAAAATCTAACTAACTAAGCAAAAAAAAACAATATTTATATTTACATGCGCGCCGACTGGACTTCTCGGCGTCACAGAGTTCATCTATGAAAATAAATAATAAAATATTAATAAAAATACTATTTTAGTAAATTAAAATTTTATTGCCCTCTATCGTTAAAATTTTACACAAATAAATTTACTGGCAATGCGTTTCTTAACGCATTGCCAGTAAATTTATTTGTGTAAAATTTTAAAAATACTATTTATGTAGAAAATAATAATATCAAAATATTATTTACAACATACATATATATATGCTTAGTAAAGAGAGCGCTATTAAGGAAAAGTAGAACGCGGCCTCTGAGATCAAGAATCCAAATTGGGAAAGCTTTATATCTTGTACAATTTTGCAACCCCAATTACATAATAATATAAATGAGTTTTTATTCTAATTCCAAATTACACATGTGATTTAGCATTGCTGTTGTGTTGTTTATCTTTTATAAACTACAACTTATATATTTATTATTTAATTATTTATTTTTCACACACATTTAACTTTAGTAAAGATTAATTATATGTGTTGGATCCTATAGTTAATAATTTCCTTAAATTCAATTTTATATATGAAAATTAAGCCAAAATATTCTAAATTCAATTGTACAATATAAATCTTTAATATGTAAATTTTAAAGCAATTAACATGTATGTAAATTTCCAGTTTAGTTAATTAATAGTTTTTTGTTTTCTCTCTCTCTCTACCACTAGTATCAAAATCTAAGTTAAATTCATGTATTCTAAAATCATATGTAGTAGCTACTCCTAACTCTAAAACCAAAAGACAATAAAATAATTCAAGACAAGTGGCAAAGTGCTTCTTAGTATTTTTTACTGAACATTCAAGCCACGAACATTATGGTCCCTCGAGCCGGATACTTTAAAAAATTAAGGTAAGCCATTTGAAAACTTAAAATTCTTAAAATAAAGTCATGCCCAAATCTGAAGTTAAAATTCGGCACAAATTCAACTTTATTATTCAGGAAATAAAGGATCTGGAATCAAAGAATAAAGCGCTATTGTAGAATCCAAAAACATACATAGATTAAAGCTATTCCAACAAGAAGTTAATGAAAGGAAAATTAGCCTAAATCAAGTTATCAACACATTATTAGAATCAGAGTTAGATGATACACAATATGACGATTATTCAAAAGCCAAAGAGGATATTTTTAATATGTTGGTGTCTATTGAAGAAGCTTTATCTTTGATTGAAACCAAAGAAAATACTCATAGTGATAAACAACTGCCCGAATCCAATGTTAATCTACCTAAGATAAATTTACCCATTTTCAATGGTGATTCAGCCAATTGGCTTAGTTTTAGAGAAATATTTAACTCCACCATTAATTCAAATCAAACAATAACTGAAATACAAAAATTTCAATATCTAAATGCATCTGTTAAGGGTCCTGTGGAAAAGTTGATTCGGGGTTTTCCCATTTCTGAAAAAAACTACCAGCAAGCATGGGATACCTTATGCAATAGATTTAATAACAGAAGAGAATTGGCTTTTTCACAAATCAACAAAATATTCTCCATAAGGCCATTAAAATCTATTTCGGCTGGTTCTCTCTATGAAATCCTTGATGTTTGCAATGAAGGCATTAGAAATCTCTCAGTGCTAGGACTTGAGAAAAACACATTAACAGATCTAATCCTGATCAATTTTTTTGAAAAAAGAATTGGTGAAGCCCTCAGGAAAGAATGGGAATTAACCCTTCAAAATGAAGAATATCCAACATTTGAAAACTTTGTGAATTTTTTAGAAAAACATGCTAGAAGCCTGCAAGGTATGAGAATTCCTTTGTTCCAGGAACAAAAAACCTCTAGCAAAAATATGATGGCTCATGGCCTTTATGTCAACAAAGGTCAAAATTGTATTTTATGTCATCAAATTCATAAACAAAATGACTGCCAGAGATTCATAAATCTTCCCTTGCCTAAAAAATGGGAATTAGTTAAAAAACATAAACTTTGTCAAAATTGCCTTAGAGCAAATCATGAGATATCCAAATGTCTCATCACATCAAGATGTAAAAACTGCAAGCAGAACCATCATACTCTTCTGCATGAATACAACTCTGAACCATCCATTCCACAACCAACAACCTCTCAAGAGATGTTGATTTCAACAAATACCATCTGTAATGCGATGCCTTTGGAAACGGAAACAAATATTCTACTGTCAACAGCCCTTATTAAAGTCAAGGCGAAGGATGGCTCATTTGTGCTATGTAGAGCATTAGTGGACAATGGGTCCCAAATAAGCCTAATTTCAGAACAATGTTGCCACAAGTTGGGACTTGAAAAAAGGAAAAATTCTTATACACTAAAAGGTGTAGGTGACATTGTTGTCAACAGGACAACATCGCAGGTTGAAATAGAGTTCACCCCACATCATAATGATCAATTATTTTCTGCCAGAGCATTTGTGGTTGGGAGGGTAACTGCAGACCTTCCAAACTTCCAAATTCAGTCAGCAGACTTTCCTCATTTAGAAAATTTGCTCTTGGCAGACCCAGAATTCTATGTCACCAAGCCCATAGACCTAATTTTGGGTGCAGATACCTTTGTAGAATTCATTCTAGGTCAGAAAACAGATTTAAAGCACCATCCTATAGCACTTAATACCAAGTTAGGTTGGCTTGTTTCTGGGAGAATCCATTCAAATATTAAGTCGAATACTTCGGTAATCAATCACTGTACCACTGAACTTGATTCCAGCATAAGAAAATTCTGGGAACTTGAAGATGTCCCAATTTCTAAGGCCCAGTTGGGTACAAAGAATGCCTGTGAGATATTATTCAAGTCAAACCTCAAAAGAGACATTGAGGGCAGATATTCAGTCATCTCCCTTTTAAATCAACACCCAATTTAGGTGATTCAAGATCTCAAACATTGGAAAAAGGGCTACAGGAAAATCCAAGTAAATCTGAAGAAATTCCAAGTAAATCTAAAAAGTCACGTATCTCCAAGTTAACTCCACAAATTACTTCTAAACAAAACCAATTACTTCCTTCTGAATCAAGTCAACCATCCACTCCAGAACAACCTCTCGCTTCTCAGTCAAGTGAACCACTCTCATCTAAGAAAGAAACTTCGATTATTCCTAAGATAAAGCCACCACCCTATTATAGGCGAAAACGTCAACTTCCTGCTGAGAAAACTTCATGGGATGAACCAATTGAATCAGATATAAAGTCAAATTGGAATAAATTCCAAACTCAACTATCGTGCCTAAAGGAAATCAAAATACCAAGATACCTGA
This sequence comes from Cordylochernes scorpioides, assembly GCA_030710605.1. NCBI lineage: Eukaryota > Metazoa > Arthropoda > Arachnida > Pseudoscorpiones > Chernetidae > Cordylochernes > Cordylochernes scorpioides. The sequence continues at coordinate 100,172,175 of CP092886.1, forward strand.
ACAGTTCATCTTCTGAAATAGAAGAATTACAACTACATGGATTTTGTGATGCATCCCTTAATGCTTATTCAGCAGTTTTTTACTTGAAAACTAGATTCAAAATTCAAAAGATCAAAATCAATCTGATAACCTCAAAAACTAAGGTTGCACCATTAAAGACCATTACAATTCCAAGACTTGAACTAAGTGCAGCATTGCTTTTGGCTCAACTGAATCAAGTCATTCTTGAATCATTTCCTTTTCAACCTGACAAAACCTTTTTGTGGACTGATTCACAAATCTGCATAGATTGGATAAGATCAGATGCCAGCAGATGGAAGGCCTTTGTTTCGAACAGTGTCGTCAATTCAAAATTTGACTCAAATCACTGATTGGTTCCATGTATCCAGTCAAGATAATCCAGCTGATTGCGCATCAAGAGGAATCATGCCTCAAGACTTGGTCAATCATAGAATTTGGTGGCGGGGTCCTATTTGGCTTCAAGAAAATAATGTTCGATATATTCCTTCTTCACCAACCCAAGTAAATGTCAATATCATTCAAGAAGAAGTCGGTGAGGGTCAAGTGTTGGATCAAACAACCTTAATTCAAAATTCAGAAACTATGTTAAATCTAGAATTCATTGTAAGGTATTCCACAATGACCAAATTGATCCGAATCACAGCTTGGTGTTGGAGATTCTACTACAATTGCCTCCTCTTTGATCCAATTCGTCAGAAAGAACCTTTGACAACAAGAGAATTAACAAAGGCAATTCAAGTCTTAGTCAAATCAATTCAGCAAGTTGAATTCTGCACGGAAATAAAATTACTGAAGTCAAACAAGCAACTACCTCTGTCCAACAAGCTAACTTCTCTAAATCCCTTCTTAGACACTCAAGGACTTCTAAGAGTTGGAGGTAGACTCAAGTATTCCTATTTAAATGAAAATCAAAAATTCCCTCTCTTACAACCAAAATCCCCACGCCAGGAATCACTTATCAAAAATCTCTTAACTGAGAATGCCGACATTCCTGAGGCTATTGATGAGAATCAAGAAGATTCTTCAATTTTAGAAACCACTTTTGTCATTGAAGACGAAGAGTCTAACAAAGATATCGGGACTCCAAAGATTGAAATCTCCGAAGTTTCGGTTATTGATAAATCGGAAGGCAAATATTCGAAAGAACCAGTGGTCAGTGTAGAAGCTCTGGATCAGAAAGAACTGTGCCATGATGACTCAGCTCACCTCAATGTAGTTGAAGCTGATCTTAATCGACCTAAAGAGGCTACCAGTGGCATAATCAATGTTTATACAGAAGCTAATGAATCGTCAAGCAAAGAGAAAGTTGTACCTGTTGAAATTGTGGATACATCAACAAAGGATTATCTACAGAGCGGTGAAAAGGTAAAATTATCCCGCTGGAAGCCCATCGAATATCTATGCTTAGAAGACGTCAAGGAATCTGAAGACGACGATGAAAATTACAGTTCATCGGCATATATAGAATGGCCAGAAATCTTGAAGAAAGAAGTCTTAAGACCCGAAGCTTTAGAAAAGGCAGTCAATCTGGAAGATTTTGAGAAGGCGGCAGAAAGTCGACAACTCTCCAAAGAACATTTAGAGGAATCGACCGAACAAGGCTCATGCATAAAGGCTGAATCAAAACCTTGGGAAGATCCTATTGAATCCGACTTAGCAGCCGCAGAGTCTGATAATCCATAAGTTCCCGAAAGAGAACTGGCCAACGAATCTGAAAATCTCATCCAAGATTCACCTCAATCGGATACTCAAAGATGGAAGCTGATTCCATTACCTTTCAAACAATGAGAATTGTAATCTTAGCTACATAGTCGGAATCAATTAGTCCAGCATCTATACTATTGGAACTCTTTTTTATTTTTATTTATTTTTTTTTATTTTTTATTTTCTGGTCATCTCTTCCCAGCCGGGGGAGTATGTTGGATCCTATAGTTAATAATTTCCTTAAATTCAATTTTATATATGAAAATTAAGCCAAAATATTCTAAATTCAATTGTACAATATAAATCTTTAATATGTAAATTTTAAAGCAATCAACATGTATGTAAATTTCCAGTTTAGTTAATTAATAGTTTTTTGTTTTCTCTCTCTCTCTACCACTAGTATCAAAATCTAAGTTAAATTCATGTATTCTAAAATCATATGTGGTAGCTACTCCTAACTCTGACACC
>CP092886.1:100174467-100316518 GCA_030710605.1 Cordylochernes scorpioides
AAAAGACAATAAAATAATTCAAGACAAGTGGCAAAGTGCTTCTTAGTATTTTTTACTGAACATTCAAGCCACGAACAATATTGTTGTGTGTCAACAAGCAACCGACTGGAAATACACGTGACGTTGCAAAATTATCTTAAATTTTGTTTATTTTATTTATTTATCAGAGAAACGGCACCACAGAGATAACAGGCACAAGTTGTATTTGACCACGGACCACCGTTTTCGCGGAATGCTTACAAATACAACGTGCCAGTTATCGTCTGACCTTCGTGCTATTTTTATTATTTTTTTGTTTTTCTTTTTATCCTTGCCGGCGAACGAACGATGTCTTGTACCAGATCTAACCCTCCCAACGGCTATACCGCAGAGAATCGGACCTCAACCACTCTCCAGAACCGGACCACAAGCCCAGCCCTGGAACGGGCCATGGTGACCATAGCCCACCAGGACAATGTACTGCAACCTACCAATAAATTGAGTTTTATATCCCCACTTCAGCCTCATCACATGGTGGAGAGCAGTGTCGGCCCAGCACCTCAAGCAGCGAACATAAATATCGGCTACGGAGAGATGCCGTGTTTCAACCCGGAGGAGGAAGACATCGAGGACCACGTGGAGGAATTCAAGACGTGGCTGACGGCGAGCAAGGTACCGAAGGGAGACTGGACGAAGGCCCTAGTACGGCGGCTTCCACTTGACGGCCGCGAATTTATCAAGTGCAGGTTTGACCCTTCAGCCGCACTTGAAGACGTCTTGGAAGCACTGAAACTTTGCTACCCAAGGAACGACGGCCGGGCACGTAGTAGGGGTAACGAATTAAAGAAAACGAGACGGCCCCAGTCCACGGAAGATACGGGGAAATACTTGATGAACCTGATTACGGCCCACGCGACGGCAGGTGAGTTTTCGCCGTTTAATTCAAGCAAGGAGGCATTGTGGGCATTGGCTCCAAAAGACTGCCTACTACTGGCAGCCTCGTGGAGTACCACGCGGAACCCAGAAGAGGCCGACTTCCTACAGGCGGCGAAATTCCTCGACGAGACGAATAAATGGAACAAGGAACGGACGGAGGCAGGTACAACGACGAGTTGGGAAACAACTACGAGGACGGCGGAAGAGTGGGAACAAAAACAAGGATGAAATCCAAGGACCGAAACGTCAATGGAGAAAGCAAGAAGATTTATGCTACCGGACGGGACGCCAAGATGCTTCACTTGTTACCAGACGGGGCACAAACACTGGGATTGCCCGAAAAGGAGGCCACGTGGTAAGTACAATTTTGCCTCTAATCCTGTGGTGGAAGTTTCAAATAGTGTAGAGAGCGTACCACATGTATTTTCCGAGGTTACTGGTAACACCAATCGCATAATCTTCAGGGTTAAAGGACAACCGGGGGTTAACGAGAAACAGACATTAAATAAGGTACCAATAGAAAAATTCACTTTAGAAATAGGGGGTACAGCAATGGAAAAATTCCGTTGGACAGGTATGACAAATTTCTGTTTAATCACGCATATCAATGAGACACATGTAGGCAAACTGATTTTCGATTCAGGGGCAAATGTTAGCTGCATAGACGAAGGAATAGCAAACGCACTAGGATGTGCTAGAATGCCTTCAAAATTACTTATACGGGGAATAAGTGGGTCAGTAGTCTCGAACACGTGCACATACTTGGAGGTCAACATTGATGGTTTCGACATATGTGGCAGGTTCACCATAATTCCAGGAAAAGGGGAAAAGATTATCTTCGGCGTCGATATTCTAACAAACTATCATTTCAAAATTATGTTTAGAGACGAATCGGTAGAATTGTATAGGCCAAAAATAGGCACGGACGACCACGTGGTAGAACTAAACGAAGAACGGGAACTCGAGAGGTTAGGCACAATTACGAGCGATCGGAAAAACCCCAAACAAAAGTACTGCATACTAGACGACCTTGAAATTGCACCACGTTGTAAAACGAGGGTTAAGTTAAAAGGGCCAACAGTAACGGCGGGCATTTTAGAACCCCACCCCGACTGCGTAAGAAGAACGGGGCTACTAATACCATCAGTACACGTTTCCGAAACGGTATCCGAGATATTCATTGATGTCATAAATACTAGGAACGAGCCGGTGCGGTTGGTAGCAAACTCGTGCTTGTTACGATCCGGCGGGGAAATAGCGAATGTTTCTTTCCTAAGTGAACAGGTGGGATACAGTACGACGGCCACGTGCAAATACGAACCACAGAAGTTCGATATAAACCCGGAGCTATCGGACAGCGAAAAAATCGACGTACTGGACGTATTGTACAGGTATCGGGAACTTTTCTCAGAAGAGTGGAATAAGGCGGCAGATATCGAACCGTACCACATTAAACTTAAAGCGAACACGGAACCAATTCGACAAAAAGCCTATCGCCGCAGTCCTAAGGAACGTGATATTATAGAGGAACAGGTTAAAGAAATGTGTGAAAAAGGAGTTATTAGGAAATCAACATCTCCATGGGCGAGCCCGGTCGTTTTGGTTAAAAAATCAGACGGATCCTATAGATTTTGTGTGGACTATAGAAAAGTTAACAACGTAACCGAAAAATTCTCATATCCATTACCGGATATCACCGAATGCCTGGACCGTTTAGCGGGAATGAAGTATTTCTCTCACACGGATTTTGTTAGCGGTTATTGGCAGTGTCCACTGGACGAAACAAGCAAGCCAATTACAGCGTTCACGACAGGTAACGGGTTGTACGAGTTTCAAGTGTTACCCTTTGGTTTAACCGGGGCACCGGGTCATTTCGAAAGAATCATGGATACACTGTTAGCTGAATTGAAATGGTCTGAGTGTATGGTTTATCTAGATGACGTCATCGTGTACGGAAGAGACATACGTGAACACAACGTGCAATTAACAAATGTTCTAGAATGTTTCCGCGGGGCAGGCTTATCCCTAAAACCATCAAAATGTAGATTCGCCTACCAAAAGTTACCAATTTTGGGACACGTGGTATCGGAAAACGGCGTAGAACCGGCTACTGATAAGATCGAGGCGGTTAAGGAATTTCCGATTCCGAAAAATGTAAAGCAAGTTCGTTCGTTTCTGGGACTTTGCGGCTATTATCGCCGTTTCATAAAAAACTTTTCAAAGATAAGCAAACCGCTGACGTGTTTAACGGAAAAAGAGAAGAAATTCGTGATAGGTCCGGCCGAAATAGAAGCTTTCGAAACCTTAAAAAAAAAATTAACTGAGGAGCCAATTCTAGCACACTTCAACCCAGACGCTAGAATAGAAATACATACGGACGCATCAATCGTGGGATTAGGCGCGGTGCTAATGCAACCGGACAATGACGGGTTTTTGCACCCGATCCACTACTTGTCGAGAACGACATCGAAACACGAGAGTAAATATGGTATCTCAGAACTAGAGTGTTTAGCAATAGTCTGGGCTCTACAAAAGTTACGGCCGTACATCTTCGGGAGAGAATTCAAAGTCGTAACCGACCATAGCGCGTTAACGTGGCTAGCTAACGTACGTGACCCGTGCTCAAGACTTACTAGATGGGGGTTAAAACTCATGGAGCACTACTTTGAAATAGTCCACCGCGCAGGGAGGAAGAACGTTGCACCGGACGCACTCTCATGCAACCCGTTTCACAAAAAAGATACGAACGTCGAAGACAACTTCAACGATTTAACGGCATGCACAGTACGGATCGACGAAAACGGACAAAAGGAAGACACGTTTTGCCGCGATATTACCGGGAAACTACCAGACGCTAAAACACGGGACGAATATAAAAAAATAAACGGGATCCTTTATAAAAAGAACCATGCAACACAAGGTAACCAATGGTTGGTCGTAGCACCAAAGCAAAGCGTATCCGAAATATTGAAAACAGCGCACGATATACCCGAGGCAGGACACATGGGGGTAGCGAAGACGGTCCACCGTATTAAGCAACGGTTCTACTGGAAAGGTCTGGAAGAAGACGTGCGGAAATACGTTCGGTCGTGCAAAGTGTGCCAGGCCTTCAAACCACAGAGGTTCAAACCCGCAGCCCCGCTAGAACCGTTACCACCAGCAACAGACATCTGGGAACGAGTGGGAATAGACCACCAAGGTCCTTTCAAAAAATCGGTAGAAGGCTACGAACACATTCTAACGATCATAGACCATTTTAGTAAATACGCACTCGCAATCCCGGTAAAAGATACAAAGGCGGAAACCACGTGCAACGCACTCTCAGACAATCTGCTCTACGTTTTTGGTACTCCGAAATGCATAATATCCGATCAAGGCAAATCTTTCGATTCGAGTACTTTTAGAGACTTTACACGGTTGTACGGGATTAAACATATTATGGCTTCCGCGGCACACCCGCAAACAAACGGCTTATGCGAAAAACTCAACGGCATCATAAAAAACGGCATCAGAGTTTATCTCGAGGACGATCACGCCGAATGGCCGAGATTCGTAAAAACGGCGACTTTTGCGTATAACTTGTCCATTCAGTCGTCGACACAGGTGACACCGCATAAGTTGATATTTGGCGTAGAACCGAGGACGTCCCTAGACGTAGGACTACCAACCGTCGAAGAGCCAGTAAAAACTTACGACGAATACGTGACCAACCGCATTTTAGAAAACGAGAGATTAAAGAAAATTGCCGACGAAAACTACCAAGACCGGACAATGATGACGAAGTGTCAGTATGACCTTGCGAACCGTGACCGCTTCCGGAAGTTTGAAGTGGGCGACCTGGTACTACTGGAGTCGTCTCGCAGGAAACCAGGGAAAACGGAGAAATTTCTGCCGAAATATGTAGGACCGTACGTAATAACAGATAGAATCAAGGAAACGACATATAGGTTACGACCACAGGACGGACGCAACGAAAATAGTAGGCGCCAGAGCACGTTAGCGCACGTGTCGAGACTTAAGGAATTTCTAGAAAGATAACGGCGACTCGAGGGACCGAGTCTAAGATAAGAGGGGGGGTGGTGTTGTGTGTCAACAAGCAACCGACCGGAAATACACGTGACGTTGCAAAATTATCTTAAATTTTGTTTATTTTATTTATTTATCAGAGAAATGGCACCACAGAGATAACAGGCACAAGTTGTATTTGACCACGGACCACCGTTTTCGCGGAATGCTTACAAATACAACGTGCCAGTTATCGTCTGACCTTCGTGCTATTTTTATTATTTTTTTGTTTTTCTTTTTATCCTTGCCGGCGAACGAACGATGTCTTGTACCAGATCTAACCCTCCCAACGGCTATACCGCAGAGAATCGGACCTCAACCACCCTCCAGAACCGGACCACAAGCCCAGCCCTGGAACGGGCCATGGTGACCATAGCCCACCAGGACAATGTACTGCAACCTACCAATAAATTGAGTTTTATATCCCCACTTCAGCCTCATCAATATGTTTACAAAACACCGTCAGTCTATTGTTCTTAATTCCATTTTCTTATATTCACATCGCTTATATATTTCACACTATTCTACATATTCCTCCCTTGTTTAGTTAGTATCTAATCATGTCCTTAAATCTAGAAGGAACATGTATTTGTCTTCCACTTCTAGTAATGACAGTCTTGTTTTCATTCTCATTAGGTGATTCATTTGGGTATAAACAGTCCATATCAGATATAGCAATCTGCTCTTCTGGTACAATATCTTCTAAGGTTGCTTCTTGTTCTGGTAGATACCTTGAAGTACTAGGAAGTTCCATTCTAATTTCTGGAGTCTTAATCAAAGTGGTATTCAAATCAATTCCTTTGTTAAAATCTTGTAAGACATTGGCATGTCTTAAATGCTTTGCATTCCTAATGATAAAGCTACCTGTCTCAGTATTGACTAACTTGAATGAATTTGGAGATATAGTCTCTAGATCGATAAATCTTTGGTTGTCATAATTTGGTGTCAACTTGCTTTTCATTTCAGTGTTTGCGACATAAACAATATTACCTTTCTTGAAGTCATGAGGCAAGGCCTTATTCTTGCTATCAGCATATTTCTTCATTCTTTTTTTATAGGCTTGATTATGCTCCATCACTTCTTCATCCATAAGAGAATCATTGTCATTTATATCATTGGGTTATTTCTAATTTCCCTGGAAAAAAGCAATAATGCTGGTGTTTTCCCAGTAGAAGGGTGTGGAGTCGACCTATATGCCATTAGAACACATTGAAGTTCTTCTTTCCAATCCTTTCCTTGCAATTTTACTGAAATAAGTTGATTTTTTATATATCTGTGGAAACGTTCAATTTTTCTATTGCTTTTAGGATAATATGGTGACACTCTTATATGTTTTATACCTGATTTCATAAAAAATTGCTCAGTATCTTTGCTTACAAATTGAAGACCATTATCTGAAACTATTTCAATGGGAAATCCATATCTTGCAAAAATTTCTTTTAATTTTGAAATTATAGTTTTCGAAGAAATATCATGTATTATAATCGCTTCCGGGAACGATGAATAATAATCAATAAGTGTCAAAATATATTTTGAATCAATTGGTCCAACTAAGACTACTCCTACTTTATACCATGGTCTAGGAGGTATTGGTATGGTTGTTAAAGGTTGGTCATGCCTTAAAGGTTGATTGACTTCACAAATGTAACAATTCTTTATACGTCTTTCTATATCTTTGTCCATATTGGGCCAATAGTATTTTTCTCTTAAAATTTGTTTAGTTCTAGCAATCCCTTGATGAGTTTCATGAGCTAAGTCTAAAATATTTCTTCTAAGATCTGTTGGTATAACAATTCTCTTTCCTTTTAAAATGAGATTATCATAAACTGAAAGTTCTTCCTTAAATTTGTGCAAACTTTTAAGTTCATCATCATCAATTTGATATGGCCAATTTCCAGTTTGAATGATTTTAGTTAGAAATTTGAAAAATTGATCTGCTTCACTTTGCTTCTTGATATCATTGAGGGAAATTGCCTTCATTTCTTCTGAAAATATGGAAAGTACTTTTTCTACATAATCATCAACAATATTTTCACATGAAATATTTGTTAAAGGTTTTCTTGAAAATATATCTGCAATATTTTGTTTGCCCTTAAGATACTCTATTTCATAATCATAAGGTTGAAGTCTCCAACTAAGTCTTTCAATTCTTGGTGGCAAGACTGTTGCCTTCTTGGGATTAAGCATATAAATCAATGGTTTATGATCTGTCTTAAGTACAAATTTATTTCCCCATAAATAGTCATTGAAATGCTCAACAGCCCACACACACCCAAGAGCTTCTTTCTCTATTTGTGAGTATCTTCTCTCAACATTAGTCAATGATCTACTTGCATAGGCCACTGGCTTTTTGCTTCCATCATTTTGTCTTTGTAGTAAAACAGCTCCTAAACCTACAGGACTAGCATCAGCAATTACTTCGGTAGGTGCATTCATGTCAAAATAGGCTAAACATGGATTTTTTGTAAGAGCTTCTTTCAATTTTCTGAATGAGTCCTCTTCTTTCTTGCTCCACTTCCATTTTATGTCCTTTCTTGTCAAATTATTAAGTGGTTCGGCTAACTTTGAAAAGTCTGGAATGAATTTTCTTAAAAATCCGCATGTACCTAAAAATGATTTTAGAGAATCTACATTTTCAGGTTTTGAAAAACTTAGAACATTTTCTATTTTCTTTGGATCAGGTCTAATTCCATCTTTACTAACAATATGGCCTAATATTTCCAATTCATTTAGAGCAAATTTACATTTACTTTTGTTTAGTTTGAGTCCAACTTGTTGAAATCTTTCAAATACTTTCTTCAGTCTTTGTTCCAATTGTTCTATAGATTGCGCATATACAATCACATCATCTATGTAGCATAACACTCCTTCTAAATGAGACAATATTGAGTTCATAGCTTTTTGAAAAGCTTCAGGTGCGCTGCAAAGTCCAAAAGGAATTTTGCAAAATCTGTAGCATCCTCTGGGTGTAATAAAGGTGGTCAATGGCCTGGACTTTTCATCAAGTTCAATTTGCCAAAAGCCTTTCTTCGCATCAAGATTAGCAAAAACTTTTGCTCCCTGCAATGCTTGCAATATATTGTCAACTGTTGGTATAGGATATCTCTCTCTAACTATGGCTTTATTCACTTCTCTCAGATCAACACATAGTCTGATTTCTTCAGTACCCTTTTTTGGAACTGCCACAATGTTTGAGATCCATTCAGAAGCTTCATGGACTTCCTCAATAATGCCATCTTCTATCATTTTGTCTAGCTCTTGATTGATGGCTTCTACCATTTTATATGGAAAATGTCTGCATCTCTGAGCTACAGGAGTAACATTTTCTTTTAGAGTTATTTTTTGACTATAACCCTTCACATTTCCTTGACCTTGAAAAAGGTTCATGTTTTCTTGTATCAAATTATATATATCCTTCGGAATAACTTCCTGTTGAATATTCCTTATTTTTGTTCCACGCTTTATAATTTCTAATTCGAAACTTGCTTTCTTTCCTAAAAGAGGTTCTGCTTTACCTTCAATCACAAAAATCTGTTCCTTTATAGACCTTTCACCCCATGAAACATCTGCAAAGAAATATCCACAACATGGAAGAGGTGAAGTTTGTCCATAGGCATAAAATTTCCTTTCTGTACCATTTAAAGTTGGCATTTGAGACTTAGGAAAAATATTTTTCAAATTTTTAAGTCCTATGAATGTTGTATCACTAGTCATTGTTATTTCCTTTCCATCTATATAGATACTTTCTTTGTTATCAGAGCCTAAAAAGAAAGTGTATTCATCTGAGTCTTCATTATTTTCTGAAATATTTTGAATATTTCTTTTCTTTCCTTCAATATTTTTATATTTATTTTTTATTTCTACAAACTCTATTAAGATGACCCATCTTGTTACAAAATGTGCATTTCATATTTCTAGCTCCACATTTATATGGAGGATGTGTAGTTAAGCCACATCTATAGCATTCTTCCAAATTAGGTGCACTTACCTTGGAGGTGCTTCCTTTTTGATGGTACACATTATGAGCTTTTGGTCCTTTAACAGTTGATTCATTAGCTGCTTGGAAATTATTTTTATAGTTTACTCTATTTATTGAGGTCATATCTTCATTTGTCAATACTCTAAATTCTTCTTTGGCTGTTTCAAACATTATTGATATCTCAATTGTTCTTTGAAGATTCAAATTATCTTGTTGCAACAACTTTTCTTTTAATTGCCTATTATAGCATTTTTCTATTATCTGATCATGTCTTCTTCTAAATTTCCAAATTCACAGGATTTGACTAATTCTCTTAGGGCAATGACATATGAATCAATATTTTCATCTGTATTTTGTTTTCTTTGCCTAAATTTAAATCGTTCTGATACAATATTTTTTTTGTGGTGTGAAATATTTAGTTAAAGCTTCTTTTGCTTTTTCATATGTATCTTTTTCTTCTGGCAAATTAAAGAAAATTCTTTGGACCTGTGGTCCAAGGCAATGCAAAAGTGTTGCCCTTTTAACGTCATCTTTCTTTGTTGAAACACCGCTTGCTAATTCATAAATTAAATATGAATTCATCCAATGTTTGTATTCGGAATACAAATCTGTAGCATTAAAAGGTTCAACGTAATGGAGACAGACGTCAAATTATTTGCCATCTTCTTTTACACACGCTTATTTAATTATTATTATTTTTTTAATCCTCGTCGCCAAATATGTTGTGTTGTTTATCTTTTATAAACTACAACTTATATATTTATTATTTAATTATTTATTTATCACATACATTTAACTTTAGTAAAGATTAATTATATGTTTACAAACACCGTCAGTCTATTGTTCTTAATTCCATTTTCTTATATTCACATCACTTATATATTTCACACTAATCTACAATTGCTAGCCAGCGAGACCTGGGGGTGGATGATGATATATATGCTAAAACAGAGTACATTTTACAGAGTATTCATTGATATATAGGTTTTTAACTTTCAATTAGACATTTAAAATTTATATTTAGACATTTTTCATTTTAATTTAGACACATGGACTTTTCTCTATATTCCTTTTTTATGAGCATTTTGAAACAACTAAAAATATTTAATATAGTTTTTATTATAAGAAAGAGAAGAGCTTGAAATGGAAATAGCGATGTTTGACATCATTTTTAAATCAGGTGAATTATTAATAAACAATTCCGCATCTTCTATTCTTTTTCGCTTAGTTTCATCTGATTTTATTTTGATTAACTCAATAGATGACTTTTCAGAGTTATTTTAAACTCTTTTATTTATATCTATATCTATATATATATATAAATGAATGTATGTGTGTCTGTTTGTTTGTTTGTCCTTTATGCCTGACCAAACCAGTCATTGGATCGCCATGAAACTTTGGGAAGTTATTTAGTATAGTACTGGGTAGGTTTCTAGCAAATAAAATTTTTGAAATAACTTTTCACCTAGAAATAATCAAGATAAATATTCTAATTTATCTGTTATAATTCAACAATCTGCTCTAAATATTATCATGATGATACGATGATTTTGTAATGTAGAAAATTAGGAAAGACAAAATTCAGGATGACATGGCAATTTATTTGAGACAAGAATAATTATACAATTCCAAGGCGAATATACTATTCCTTTAACTTCCAATTACCGAGGGAACCAATTAATATTGATTTTATTCAACTTATCGAGTATTTTTCAAGGGACCGGGAAAAATCACTTTGATTCGTTAACAAACCTTTACTCGGGCGGGCGAAGCCGGGTACATCCATACAAGAATAATGATACAATTCCAAGGCAAGATACTATTCCTTTAACTTCCAATTACCGAGGGAACCAATTAATATTGATTTTATTCAACTTATCGAGTATTTTTAAAGGGACCGGAAAAAATGTTCACTTTATCGAGAGATTGGTTAAACAAACCTTTACCCGGGCGAAGCCGGGTACATCCATACAAGAATAATGATAAAATTCCAAGGCAAAATACTATTCCTTTTACTTCCAATTACCGAGGGAACCAATTAATATTGATTTTATTCAACTTATCGAGTATTTTTCAAGGGACAGAAATGTTCACTTTATCGAGAGATTCGTTAGACAAACTTTTACTCGGGTTGGCGAAGCTGGGTACGTCCGCTCGTCCGCTAGTATATATATATTTGAATGTCTGTCTGTCTGTCTGTCTATCTGTCTGTCTGTCTGTATTCTATAGATTCAAAAACCATACATCCAATCGCCGTGAAATTTTGGGATATTATTAGATATATCCCCGGGAAGATTTTTGAAAAATAATATCTTTAATATTTTGAATATCCTTAGAGTTATTTGCAGATTTGTAGATTCAACTCGCAAGCAGCGCCCTCATTGCGATGATGATTACAAGTTTTTTTATCTATGAGTTTATTATCTTAAAGATTATTTATCAAAAGAAAGATTTTCTACCTATTAATTGCGCACAAGTCAAAGTTAGTTTTATCATTTATCTACAACATATATATTGGGAGAATAGATAAAATGATGATTTCGTAATGTAGAAAATTAGGAAAGACAAAATTCAGGATGACACGGCAATTTATTTGAGACAAGAATAATGATACAATTCCAAGGCAAGATACTATCCTTTTCTATGAAATCATCCCTTGAATTCATGTTTTTATTTTAATTTTAATACTATTCCTTTAATTTCCAATTACAAAGGGAACCAATTAATATTGATTTTATTCAACTTATCAGGTATTTTTCAAGGGACCGGGAAAAATATTCACTTTATCGAGAGATTCAAATTTACGAGTTTCAAATTATCAAAATATATCTATTATTTTTTAAAAATAAGTTTATAGAGAATTGTTTTAACAAATGTTGTTAGACAAACCTTTACTCGTTAAACCTGGGCGAAGCCTGGTACATCCGCTAGTATTAGTGCCTAATATAGTGCCTAAATTAAAATGAAAAATGTCTAAATTGAAATGAAAAATGTACAAATATAAATTTAAAATGTCTATTTAAAAATTAAAAACCTATATCACAAAAGCGACTAATGAAATCTTTTTCAATGTACACAGAATAACTTTTAGGTAGATATTTATATCTAAAACTTGCATTCTAAAAGCAAGTTTGTGTTTCGAAAAATTTATTCTAGGTAAATATCAACGCTTATTTCTATTTAGAATATAATAGCTTCTTTATAAATATATATTATTTATTGGTAACCTTAAACCCACGCTGTTTTTTTTTTTTTTAAGAACATAATGTACAATTAGAACAAAGAATCAAGTTAGGCCTAGATTAAATTCGAGCAACGATTGACAACTTGGTTTAAATTTAGGTCTTGGTTCAGTAAAACACCATCTGGAGTCACCAGATGTGTAGACACCAAATATAATTTTGGCGCTAACAAAATGGTAAACAATGACGTCACATTTCTTCCTATTCTTACTCACGATTGGCTAATAATGAACACATTAATTAAGATTTTTTTTTAAATTGATATTAAATAAGAATTTACATTTCCTTCTTTAATAAAGCGCGCACGTTTATAAACAAATATTTTGGAGATTTTCAAATAATATTAACCCGAGCTTCTTATATTGAAAAAATATCTTTGCCACTTATATATTTTATTTACATGTTTGGTGTTTAGCAATATGAAGTAAATAAGTATAAATGTTTTAAGATATGTGTATGGGAGAGAAAATAATTCTCTTAAAAAAATATTTTCTAATTTGCTGCAATGTGTATGTAAACCATAGAATACACAGGGTCATAATAAGCATAGCTTATGGCAACTTGCCATAATGTAAAAAATTGGCAGGGAGTTTATTATATGGATATACATATTTAATATGGTATTTTAATTAATGAAATACATTTAATTTTATTCCATCAAATCAATTATTTACCAGATGTTACTTTTTATTTATGAACTAATAAAAGAAAATAAGAGACCTAATCCAAATAATTTATTAGTGTGTTAAAAGAAAAATGAAGTACTCAACTCTGAAATTAAGCCAAAAATAACATAATGAATTTAACAGGTGAAGGTGAAGTCCTAGACCTGCTTAGCAAAGGTTTTAAATATGCATTAGGGGGAAATCTGAAACAAAAAGAAAAATTGGATATTATTTCAAAAACAGAAGAAATATGCAAATTTCTTAACCTTAATGAGGCAGCAAATATAAGATTTGAAGTTACTAATACACTAAAACAAAATTATATATCAAAGAAAATTGATAAAATATTGACTTCCCAACTTAAAGACCTGCAAACAAAATATGACAAAGGAAATGGAATTGTTTTAATGAAAAAAGATTATAAACAAAAAATGCTTTCTTTATTGAATAACAATGGGACCTTTTCTCATATACAAAATGATCCAACAAAAAACTTCAAAAATAAATTTAATGCTATATTTAAAAACTGGAGAAAAAACAAATATATTACTTACAGCCTTTTAACCAAGTTAAAAAATTATTATGCACATTTTCCCAATATATATGGTGCTCCTAATGTTCACAAGTCTAACTGTCCATTACTCCCAATAGTAAACAATAGACCTTCATCAACATATGCCTTGGCAAAATGATTATGACAACAATTGAAAATCTACCAATATATTAATGAAGATTAAATTGTTAACTCCTATGAATTCAAAGAAGACATTATTGACATGAACATAAATAGAAATCAAAGAATCATATCATTAGATGTTGAATCAATGTTTACTCTTCAATCCCTATACCCACAATTATGGATACATTAAACCTTGTGATAAAAAAGTAAAAAATAAATAACTTGCCTAAATATGAATTTTTAATTGCTGTAGAATTTTGGGGTGAATCAGAGACATTTGGTCCAATCTGAAACTGAAATGACCTCATGGTGACGCAGGATGTAATCAAAGGTTATGATTGGTTCATTGTTTTTTTTTAAACAAGATTTAATTATTAATATTTTAAATACCTGTGATTAATTTATATTGTCACTATATTTATTTCTTCTATTTTAAATTATAAATTTTTTGGAAAATATTTAGTGCAATTGTAAATACATGTGTGTTATGAATACACACAATGTTAATACCTTGAAAGCAATGGTGTCCGATATTTTAAATTATTATAAAATTTATTATTAAATAATATTAAAATTTCGTATTTAATTTAGGTTAGGTTTAGGGTCGTTTAGGTTCGCTTAAGGTCAGGCTAGGTTCAGGTTTGTTCAGATTAGGTTTAGGTTCGTTTAAGGTTAGATTCAGGTTCATTTAGGTTAGGTTAGTTCGAGTGAGGTTTAGGTTCGTTTAAGGTTAGGTTAGGTTCAAGCTCGTTCAGGTTAGGTTTAGGTTCGTTTAGGTTAGGTTCAGGATAGGTTTGATTAATTTAGGTTAGGTTTAGGTTAGGCTTAGTTAGTTTAGGTTAGGTTTTGGTTCGTTTAGGTTAGGTTTAGGTTTGTTTAGGTTAGGTTTAGGTTAGGTTAGGCTAATGTGATTTATATTAATATTAATTTTGTAATTTTTATTTTTTGTATATGCCTCTTTAAAAATTCAAATATCACCTGTGGCACTGTTGGAATGTATTACGACAGTATTTCTTTGTTTACGTTCGCGCTAAAATATAATTGAAAAATTGCTAATATAAAATTATAAAAATAAAAAGTCCTTTATAAATATAGTGACAATATATATATAAATTAATCACAGGTATTAAAAATATTAATAATTAAATCTTGTTTAAAAAAAATAATGAACCAATCATAACCTTTGTTTACATCCCGCGTCACCGTGACATCATCTTAGTTTCAGATTGGGCCAAATGTCTCTGAGTCTCCCAAATTTTGTTTAAAAACAACATATTTTATTTATAATGATCAAATATATCTTCAAATGAAAGGGGCAACAATGGGAAGTCCAATATCCCCAAATTCAGCTTGCATCATTATAGGCCAATTAGAAATTAAGGCTTTGAATTCTCTTAAAAATGATATTTACTATTTTAGAAGATATGTGGATGACTCTATTTCAATTATTAATCAGGGAAATGAACAAAGAATATTGGATACCTTCAAAAATCTATGCCCTGACATCAATTATTCTAGGGAATTAGATAAAAATAGATCAATCAATTTCCTGGACATGAAATTAACATATAGTAATAATATTATTTCCACCTCTATCTACAAAAGGCTGACACACACAGGAACTTATTGGAACTATAGTTCACAGCACCATTTTAGTCAAAAAGTGGGATTGGTCAAAACTCTTATAGGACTTTTGCACTCATCGATGATGTGGTTAAGAGAAATGAAGAGGTTAGCAGCATTAGGGAGGACCTAATCAAGGAAGATTTTTCTATTAAATTGATTGACAAAATAAAATATACAAATGAAAAGTATGAAAATAATAAAGTATGAAAAAATATTTGATTCAGAACCTTAAGGGTGAAAAACCAATAAACCAGATTTATAACACTGCCATATATAAACCAAAGGTTTGCAAGAAATTTCACCAATATATTAAAAAAATATGAAAAAATAAAAATTTCATGGAAACCATGTAATACTATCTCACAATACATAAACAAGCACAAGAACACCCAATTAACAGAATGAGCAGGTTTGATCTATGAAGTTAAGTGTGAGAAGTGTGACCAAAGCTATGTGGGACAGACATCCAGAACATTAAAAGAAAGGATGGAAAACCATAAATATGCTCTGAAGTGGGATAGAATTCAAAATTCTGCTCTTGTAGAACACAGAAGGGATACAGGACACAATAAATTCAATTTAGAAAACCCAAGAACACTGGATTATGAAAAAAAATACTACAAAAGACAGTTCAAAGAAGCCTTTTTCATCCAAAAGACATGCTTCAATTAATAAAATGGAAGAAAGGGGAAATATAAATGATATTTACAGATATGCCTTTAATTATATTTTTTAAAAAATCACTCTTAATTCTAAGAAGAATATTTCTAGTAGACTTGAAAAACTATTTTCCTTATCTGTTATCTTGTTTAAACACTTAATAACAGTACTATTTAAGAACTTGCTGTAATATTTTTTCTCATTTATTATTTTGTCTGATGATGGTGACAATGTTGTTGCTGAAACGTCATACACTAATTAATTATTTGGATTAGGTCTTATTTTCTTTTATTATAATCTACTAACGGACGTACCTGGCTTCGCCCGGGTTTTACCCGAGTAAAGGTTTGTCTAACGAATCTCTCGATAAATTGAACATTTTTTCCCGGTCCTTTGAAAAATACTCGATAAGTTGAATAAAATCAATATTAATTGGTTCCCTCGGTAATTGGATGTTAAAGGAATAGTATCTTGCCTTGGAATTGTATCATTATTCTTGTTTCAAATAAATTGCCGTGTCATCCTGAATTTTGTCTTTCCTAATTTTCTACATTACAAAATCATCGTATCATCATGATGATATTTAGAGCAGATTGTTGAATTATAACAGATAAATTAGAATATTTATCTTGATTATTTTTAGGCGTAAAGTTATTTCAAAAATTTTATTTTCTAGAAACCTTCCCAGTACTATACTAAATAACTTCCCAAAGTTTCATGGGGTTCCAATGAGTGGTTTGGTCAGGCATAAAAGACAGACACACATACATTCATTTTTATATATATACTAGCCGAATGACCCGGGCAACGCCCGGGGTTTACCCGATTAAATGCTTTTATTCAAATACTATTCGCTACAATTATAAATTGGCGCCGTGGATGTCATTCTTGTATTATATATAAATGAGTTTTAAAAATTGTAAAAAAAAAAAAAAAATTGCATCGGCCGGGAATCGAACCCGGGCTGCTCGCGTGGCAGGCGAGCATTCTACCACTGAACCACCGATGGTTATGAGAAATGGCCATATTTGGCTAATAATTCCATTCACAAAAGCAAACGGTGACAGAATTGATTAAGAAAGGGTAATGCCCGGGTTTTACCCGATTAAATGCTTTTATTCAAATACTATTCTTTACAATTATAAATTGGCGCCGTGGATGTCATTCTTGTGAAACATCCCGCTCCAAACTTTGTGTCTGAGAAGCAATATTTTTATAAAGAGATGATCTGGCTTTGTGTCTTCTGCTCGAATGAATGTTTTTCTGTTAGAATTTTTTTCTTGCATACTAAAAATGAACGGGCTTCACCCGTGGTCTCTGCTTTTTGGAATTTTTCCGGATATAATTTTGTATCTGATAATCAAATATGATACAGCAATATTGTCATCATCATTTTCTGAATAAAAAATAACTACTTTTATCCCAGAACCTGTCAATTTATTTTTCTTGACTAAAAATCCAAAAAATATCTTTTCCAGATTTTTCTCTATGTCCTGTTAAAACATGTTTTACATGTCCATTAGGTCAGCTGATATTACCTCCCATCTTCACCACTAGAGGCGCTGCTTGCAAGCGAAAGAGTAAATTTGCCACGCAATTTGCAAATAACTTGTATACATACTTGTATACTTGTGTACATAGACCATAAATCTGTACATAGACAGGAAAAGCACATATATTTTATAATATAAACGAGTTTTAAAAATTGTAAAAAAAAAAAAAAATGCATCGGCCGGGAATCGAACCCGGGGCGCCAAGTGGCAGGCGAGCATTCTACCACTGAACCAAAAGCAAACGGTGACAGAATTAAGAAAGAATTGTGCATGACGCTGATAACTGTATATATTAATGATACAGCAATATAGTCATCATCATTTTCTGAATAAAAAACAACTACTTTTTTCCCAGAACCTGTCAATTTATTTTTCTTGACTAAAAATCCGAAAAAAATATCTTTTCCAGATTTTTCTCTATGTCCTGTTAAAACACGTTTTACATGTCCATTAGGTCAGCTGATATTACCTCCCATCTTCACCGCTAGAGGCGCTGCTTGCGAGCGAAAGGGCAAATTTGCCACGCAATTAGCAAATAACTTGTATACATACTTGTATACATAGACCATAAATCTGTACATAGACAGGAAAAGCACCTATTTTAATAATATAAATGAGTTTTGAAAATTGTAAAAAAAAAAAAAAATGCATCGGCCGGGAATCGAACCCGGGGCGCCCGCATGGCAGGCGAGCATTCTACCACTGAACCAAAAGCAAACGGTGACAGAATTAAGAAAGAATGCATGACGCTGATAACTGTATATATTAATAGATAATCCAAATTGTGCTTTATCATATTTATGAACTAGTTGACTTGTTGATAAAACCAATCAGAATTTTTTTATTTTTAAAAGATGAAACACACAGTGTCAGGATAACTTATTGAACAAAAATGTTAATTTTTCTAGTATTTGAATTTAAAAGTATATTAAGCTGAATTAAATGTGATAATGTGCCTTAGGTAAAATCAGGACACACACTAGTTACCTTATGATGTCTGCTGGGGATGAGTAGAGCTCATCAATAGATAAGTCAATGCAGCCTATAATGTGTTTTGAGGTTGCTGGCTGAGAATTACAAGTACATAGTGGGAAACCTTGCAACCATTCTGGAAAGTCATTGTCCATAGATTACCAGACTTAAGTCTGGAAATCAAAGCCTGTCCTCAAGAGAGGACAGAACTGGTGCTTGTTCCTCCTGCTCTGTACTAGTCATGTGCAGCATTAGATTTCCATTCCTGCAGGCATTGGGTCTTGATGGTACAGAGGAGGTCTCTTTTGTCTAGTTGGGTGGTAGATTTCTTGGCCACAGGAAGGTCAAGAGCTCCAGACTTTGCCAGAGAGTCTGCTATCTCATTTCCAGGAATTCCATTGTGGGCTGGAAGCCATTGCACTGTGACAGAACTGTTGGCTGGGAGTTGGTTTACAGATTTAGCGATGCTCTTGAGAAGAGTTTCTTGACTGGAGAAGACTTTGAGTCGGAGTAGATTATTATTTTGCTTGGCGAGTTGATGTTGATGTTTTTTAGAGCATTAACTATTGCAGAAAGTTCTGATTTATTTACTGAAAGGTTTCTAGGGGTGGGAAAGAGTTTTTTTTCCAGGATCTTTGCAGACTGACTGAAAACACAAATATGATTAAGAATACAGATGGTGCCCCAGCAACTAATGACAAAAATGCTGCTAATCTTTTTTTTTTTTGCTTATCCCTAGTACACGTGGTACAAGCCATGATAATCATGGTGGGTAGTTAGCGACTGCTTTTTTTACTGTAAGCGCACCACATGTCTACACATGTGAAAGCAGTTCAACTTTGCACTTACAAATGTGCCAGAGCCCCGTTTGGTTACTTGCACTCGCTGGTGGGGTTGGACTTTTGCAAGAATCGGGGGGCCATTGGAGCATTTTTTTTTTTTTTAAACAGAAAAAAGTGTCCAATGCGGGGATCGAACCCGGGTCGTAGTGGTCGTAAACCAAACGGTTTAACCAGCCTTCCACCGACCCCCCTGCTAATCTTTTAGGTAATTCATATCAAATGTGTAGTAAAATCAAATTTGAAATAAAAGATAAGAAAGTTGAAAAAAAGGCCCGGAAGATTATTCATGACTGTAAAAATGTCACCAGCACTCATAATATTTTCCATGAAAAAATTAATATGAAAGAGCTAAATTAGGCATTAGAAAACACTGATTTAAACAAGACTCCTGGGCCAGATGGAATCCATGGCCAAATGATATCAAACTTGGGCAAAAATGGCAAAGAAAGACTTCCTGATATTTTCAATAACTCCTGGAAAACTCGAAAATTGCCTCAAAACTGGAAAACTGCAACAATAATTCCTATTAAAAAACTTGACAAATCTGCTGATGACCCAAAAAACTACTGACCTATCTCCCTCACAAGTATTTGCTGCAAATTAATGGAAAAATTATACCCAGACGACTTACCTACGACCTCGACACAAGAAATCTCTTACCAGAAGAACAATATGAATTTAGGAAAGGACATGGGACAATAGACCAACTCTTATTTTTCACACAAAAGGTAAAAGATGCACAAAACAGAAAACCAACTGACCACACCATAGCTACTTTTTTAGACCTTACACAAGCTTTTGATAAGGTATGGAAAAATAAGTAAATTACAAAATTATACAAACATATCAAAATTGATGGAAAGCTATCCCTTGGATAAATGATTTCCTTAAAAATAGATACATCAGGGTCAAATATAATGGCACTCTATCTAAAACCTTCAAATTGAACCAAGGATTACCACAAGGATCAGTCCTTAGCCCAACTCTCTTCACCCTATTCATTGCAAGCATAGAAGAAAAAATTGCGCGTAATACCAATATTGGACTTTTCGCTGATGACATTATTCAATGAAGCAGCAACACTTACTGGAAAAAAGCTGAAACGGATTTGAACAAGTCTCTTCTCCACCTAGAAAAATTTTCTATTAAACATAAATTAGAATTTAACCCTCAAAAATCTGAAACCTGTCTTTTTACTACCGATAAGAAACTATACAAAATAAGACCAAAAATTATTCTGAAAGAACAACAATTGCAATATAATAAACATCCTAAATATCTCGGCTACACCCTGGATTCAAAAATTAACTCCAGTAAACATATTGAAGAAGTTATTTGAAAAGGAAGAGACCGACTAAAAATCCTGAAATATATTTCAGGAAGAGAGTGGGGAGCAGATGCAACCACACTAAAATTAACTTACACATCTCTAATTAGACCTATCCCGGAATATGGATATCAAATCTATGGTACAGCATATGAAACAAATATAAAATCACTGGAGAGGATACAACTAAGTGCAGCTAGAATTATTACAGGTCTTCTAAATACCTGCCTTAATGATATTGTACTTTACGAGGCAGACATTATGCCCTTAAAGGATAGAAGAAGCTACAATCTGCCAAAATATATAAACAAAATCAAGAGGTATGGAAACAAACACTGAACACCAATTACATACTTAATTGGGAATCCAATTTAAGACTAAAAAAAGAAGGCCCTCTACACCTGGCCAAAAGAAATGGATTCTTAAAATATAAAGTGGAAAAAAATTATTTAGCAGAAAAAATTTCTCTCTCTATGCAAACCACTACAAAATGTTAATTTTAATGACACTTTAAATGACCCCACCAACAAACAATACCAAAATCCAGAATACTTAAAACATTTATCATTAGGAATAATTAATAACATTCCTAAAAATGCAATAACTATCTATACCGATGGTAGCAGAGATGAGTTGGGACACACTGGCAGTAGCTGTCTCATCGACACCACAAATGGCATTGAGAAAATGAACAGAAGAAACCCAGATTTTTGTTCAGTCTTCAAATCAGAACTTATAGCCATCTATGAAGCCTTAAAATCCATCAGAAATACTAATTATCAAGATATCTGGATTCTTACTGATAGTAGAAGTGCCATACAACACTTGAGTCACACAGGGGAACTTAGAGACAAAGTAAGCAGGAACCTAATTGGCTCTCTCCAAAAACTCTCAAAATCTCAAAAATTCACCTTCAATGGATACCCTCGCGTGTTGGAATTGAAGGCAATGAAGCTGCTGATGTGCTAGCGAAAAAAGGCACAAAAGAACCCTTGCCACAAAAAAATAAACTTACTTTTAAAGAAATAGAAACAGTAGCCAAAACAAAAATAAACAAGAACTGGAGGATCCCACCTAAGCACAGTTGGTACAGTGGAGTGAACCCAGGAGGAGCTCTGAACATCAGAAATAGACAGCATCAAACAACACTAACAAGATTTAGAACAGGCCCTCTCAAGCCATTGAAGATAGAAAATAATAACAAAATCTGCCCCACTTGCCCAAAATGTAGCTTGGCACCTGCAGCTCCAGAACACATTTTGGCTTGCATTAGATGAACTAAACAGGACCTTTGGGTGACGCCGCTGCTCATCATAAAACAGCTCGAGGAGCATGAACTCATGGAATTCGTGTAATCTTTACACAAGGGGATAAGAAACAACAACAACAACAAACTTGAGAATTTCATTTTTTTTTTGTTGCTTATTGTAACTACTCGACAAATGGGATCCAGCCTCTCCATCAAAGTTTTTATACTTGTGAAGAGAACAATCACACAACACACAAGGTTGTGGGAAATGTCATTTGTCATGTGCTCTGGGAGCACACATTGGATGTCAAGGTAGAGAGTCCCATGATTCCTTTTTTTCTGACTGCTCTGGGAGCAGCAGATAATATGTTGTATAGACTACATAAAGATCTGTGGTCTTCCACCTGAAAGTCCTGAAGGTGTGAGAAGCTCAAGCTTTGGGCAGCTAGACGACAGATCTTATGTGTTTATAGATATGGTATAAAACTTTTAATACTGGTTCAAAATAATACTTTTTTTTCTTTAGTTTATTACAAAAAGTAGGGCAATTTTTGTGTTAAGTCATTTTTTGAAAAGATATATACCTTAGAGTTAAATTTTTGATTTAAAATATTTGTGAAGTTAGGATTTTAAATTTTTTTAACAAAGACTTCTCTATTATGTGTGGCCCTGTGAGGTCATATATTGAGTAATTTAGGTGGACAACCTGTCTAGCAGCACTTCTTCATATGAAGAGGTTTCAGTTCAAATTTTTGATCAAAAATTGGTTCAATTATTTTCACCAAAATGAGTTGTCTATGGGATCTTAGTGTTTTAAATTTCAAGGTTTCTGATTTTGAATTACCCTGTGGGTGTGAAAAAAGTAAGGAAGCACACTAGTGCATACTTTGTAATTTTGTCTTTGTTTCCTTGGTATTTTTGTTTATTTTAGGACTATTATTGGATGCTATAATGAAAAAAGGATTTAGAGTAAAACCCCTCTATAGCGAACCCTAATGGGACGGAGCTTTTGGTTCACTATAGCCACGGTTTGGCTATAATTTTTAATTTTCACAATTTTTAGACCATATAATTAAAGGACAGCCATACACACAGGAAAGGGCAGCCACTTAATTTAGAGAATATTCTTTAAAATACAAAGATCTTTCATTCTTAAATTGTTCAATTATAAATTATTCAATTTTCGTGTATTCTGAAACAATTGAAGATGAATCAAAAGTATCTGACCCGAAAAAAATTGAACACGAAACATGGTACGCACGATCGGTAAAATCGCCTACAAAAATGTCCAAATATCCAAACATAAAATCGGTAATAAACAGACAGCCAGTGGGAATATCCGCGAACCCTTAATGAGTCATACACCCAACTTCCATTCTAAAAATAGAACTGTAGCGGTCTTTCCTGAGAATTTATAAGTTGATTTGTTGGTGGCTCGGGGGACAATTTTTCTATTTAAAACTTGTCGAATGCAAAGATATTCTATTAAATAAAAGTATAATGTGTAAAAAGGTATATAAAACATGTGGCAAAAATGAACGTAAATGTGAATAAACAATGCCTCTAAATTTTTTGTTTTGAAGTCGCGATCTGTGAGTTGAAACTTTCTCAAAATTTTATTTTATAATCTATTAATTACAATTTTAAAAGTTTGTTATAAGCATAGTATTTTAAATAGACTTTATTATTTTGGAACTTAAAATAGGTTCGTTATAGGGGTAGTTCGCTATTTAAAAAATCGCAAAGTTCATTATAACGATGGTATTTTCAATGGAATGGAATCGGGAATTGCATCAGGTTCGTTATAAGGGAAGGTTCGCTATATCGCGGGTTCGTATTAGCGGGGTTTTACTGTACATTGGATAATTATTATTTAGAAAAAAAAAATTGGATAATGTGCGTGCATATATGTGTGTGTGTATACTCTAATATTTAAAAATTTAGAGATGTTATTTTTTAGGAATTGGCTTTTTTTTTTTTTAATTTTTGAGATTATTTTTCCAGTATACTTTTATCACTTCACCCTAGCACCCAGGATGCATGTGAGGGATAGCCTTTTGATATTTTATAGAGGGACACAACAATATTTTCGAGGAATTTTTTTTCATATGTATAATTTTTAAATTTTAGCATTTTTCCTCACCTTGTCACTCAGTGCAAGAAATTAATTTTACACCTAGGAAAAATAAATTTTTAGACAGGGAGCATATTGTTAGGACACTTCGTGGTCACTGTCCCCTCGAACCCCACTTAACCTAACCATGTCCCACCCTTCCCTATCTAAGCTGTGAAGCTCTGGTGATTGTGGGGTGTAGATGGAGCCTGAAACCCTCAGCCTTGACAATACCCAACCAGAGTCTGATATGGACTCAGACACTCCTTCCCTGTGGTTGATCCACCTGACCTATGGTGGCTGACTTGATCCCACCAGTACCAAGCCAGACTCCAGCTTGCCTATCCCTATGGGCAAGCCACAGACCCATGGTAACTGATATCACCATCTTCAGGCAGGACACTAGCTCCACCATGAGCCAAAAACCTTTCCCAAGCCGGCCCCAAGATGACTTAATCCCACCGTGTTCATTTTTCAAATATATATAAATATACAAGGTATGTCCCATAAGTTCCCGGACTGGGTCCATAAAAAAAAAAGGTAAGATATATATTTTTTTAAATATTGAAAATTTTCAAAGTAAACCCCCCTTGCTTCAACGCACCAGCGCCCTCGTTTCTCCCAATTGTCGAAACAGTTTTTATAGGCCTCTTTTGGAATGCTCTTCAATGCCAACAGCAATTTTTCTATTATGTCATCCCTGGTGTAAAAATGTCTTCCTTTTAGAACTGCTTTAAGTTTGGGGAACAGGAAAAAGTCATTTGGTGCAATTTCTGGGGAATAGGTTGGTTGAGGTAGGATTTGTGTCCATTTTTCTGGCCTTTTTTTTTTCGAATCACTACCCTTATACAGCGAAGAATGCCCAAATACATTTTCTTAATAACTGTTTGGCCTGTAGGAAGATACTTGTGATAAACAATGCCCTTGTTATCCAAAAAAGCGACCAGCAACACCTTGTTTCTGGATTTTTTGGGTCTAGGCTCACCCTGACCTCTCCACTCGGCAGATTGATGCTTGGTTTCAAGGTCATAGCCATAGACCCATGTCTCTTTGCCTGCGATTATCTTGTCTTTCCATTCCGGATCCGTTCTTGTCATTTCCAACATGTCCTCACAGGTTGCAAGCCGACACAGTTTTTGCTCATTAATGAGGAATCTTGGGATGAATTTTGCAGGAGTCTATTTGAACTTCAAATCTTCGGTTGCGATCCTTCCAATCGTTGTTTTAGAGATGCCTGTGTCTTGCTCTAGCTCCAGCAAAGTGGTTCGAGGATTTTCTTTTATCAAATCGGTAATTTTTTGCCCATTTTCATCAGTCCTTTGAAATTTTGGGCATCCTTGACGAGGATCATCTTCAATGGAAATTCTGCCAGCTTTAAATCTAGAATGCCATTCAAAAATAGTTGTTCTTTTTGGGGCGTCATTGGGAAATGCTTTATTAAGCATTTCAAAAGTTTCGGTTTCTGATATTTGAAGTTCCACACAAAATTCTATGCAAATCCTCTGCTTCAATTTTTGTTCTATCGTAAAATTGCCACAGCAATAGGTGTGACCTCTAAATAAATTAGAATGACCTTGGCGCGCGCGTACTTACCGCCTCGATATTGGTACCATTGTGTTGTCAGATATATTTTCTATAATAAAAAATCAAATTTATTAATTTTTTATTGGACTCAGTTCGGGAACTTATGGGATATACCTTGTATATTTTATTTATTTTATTACTTTATGAATATTTTAATTGGTTATTTTTCTTTAATATATATATTTTTAATTTATATTATTTTAAAAATATATTTAATTCACAGAGAAAAGATGAAAGCCTTGGAGGGTGAGTTCAGCAACATTGAGCAGGATATTTATAATATTTATTAATTTTTTTTCTTGGAAAAAAGCAGAGGGCAGGGACAAAAACAAGAGGAGTTCCTAAGCAGTGGAGAGTGCAGGCTGGTGGCCTGGCTGCGGCTCTGGCAACCCTTTTCAATCCTGGACATGAGTTGCTGGATTATAGGTGAGGGATGGGTGATTTTGTGGATTTAATAGGCCTCTTCATTTATTTTTTGTTCATATATATTTCAATCCTCCCATTGAACCTTCTCTACATATTTTTCAAATTCAGAGATTTTCTTTGTTCCTATATGTCATTTTTATTTTTGTGTACTTTAAAAGTTTTTTAGCAGTTTAAATAAAATCTGTTTAGTCAAAAAGGAGTGCTTAATTCCTCCTTTAACACTTTTTGCTAGTGGTACAGCTTTAGGTCTCTACATGTGCCATAGAAGAATAAATTTGTGGTCTGCTTTTCTGCAGCTACTGGTGCCCGAATTTTAGACATGTTAAACAATTATTAAAAGTAACAGTAGCAATAAAAGCATTCTTAATAATCTATTTTTTCATACCAAAATTAGCTCAATGAAAATAAATTTTGATTAAAGACTATGTTTATAACTTTAAGAATGTTTCAGCTCACAAATTGTGATTTTAAAATAACCCCACATACATGTGCACATAAAGCTATATCACTGAAAAGGCATTATCAAACTTTTTCAAAATGAAACAAGGCAGGTAAAACACTTCAGAACTTGAACTTTCTTCCAAAACACATACCCATAATTTGATTGAACAGTAAATTGACATTAGTATTAAACTGACTTAACCTTTAACTGGACAGGTGATTTATCTTACATAACTAGACAGGTTGGGTTGATTCAATCCACCTATGTAACTTTATGAAATAAGCACTAAATAATAAATGAAATCAATATTTAAAAATATATATTCAAGGAATACAAATGTTAATATACATATTTTGACTTTTAAAAATTCTAAATACAATCTATTTACAGTTTTCACAAATTATTAAGAAATGTTTTTGCAAACGCTTAGTTGACATACAGAGCAAAGGGTTTATATTTTTACCATATTTTTGATCGACATTTGTAGCACCTGTTTGGAGTATCAGATTCTTGTGGCATCGTAGATTCCCTTGATGTACTTGAACCATCAGTCTTCCTGAATTGTCATCTATAATTCCAGCAGTAGAAAATTGAGGTCACGTGGCCAGGTGTTCATCAATCAATGCTCTCTCTAGATCACCAATAAAATTCCTCTTTCCTTTTTTATCTTTTTTATCAATCTGATTACCATTTTTTTTTTTGGGGGGGGAATATAGGAGACTAAAGTGGTTGTTCCAGACAAACCAAAAATAGATGTTCCCAATTCTCTATTAGGGTGCGATTAAAATTGTGTTTGAATCAGATTTGTTCTTTCTCATCGTTCCTAAATATGTGAGGCCATGTTCTTTCAACTTATCAATTAATTCTACTGAAGTGAACCAATTGTCTGCTGTAATTCTATTACTCTTCCAAGTGGTCGATTAATCTCTAAAACTAGTTGGGTTGGCAAGGATAGTTCTCTCAGTTGACTTGATTAATAATCCTACTTATCCAAAGAAAAAACTTATTTTATGAAAGGAAGCTAAAAAATAGCGACTTAAGTATGAGCCACAAACTAACACTGACACAAAAAATTTGCACGCTTCTGGACGGCCTGGGAAGAATCTGCCCCACATTTAAATTTAACCCCCCCTCCCAAAACTGATATTTATAAGCAATGTATGGAAATTGTTTGTATCACTGTAAAATTATAATACACGAAAGCTAGTAGTTCTCAGTAAACAAAAAAATATATTTTTCCTATTAAAGTTTATGCATGGGCGGAATCAACCCTACCCGTCCAGTTAAGGGTTAAAAATATTTACAAAATCTGTTGGCGAACTATAAAATTTTTATTTAAACTACAGTATTTATAAAAAAAATCTAAATAGGCCAAAAAGTGTCAGTGGTCGCAGAAGTTTAACTACAAATTTATTTGTCAATGGCATATGTAGCTAGCAACAAAGTGTCAAAAAAAGAAATGACACTACTTTTTAGATTGAATTAATTCATTTGGGTGACTGAAGAGTTCTAATATACAACAAAATAAAACTTAAACTCATAAAAGGGAATTTTAAAATGAAATATAGTTTATATGTAATACAGTAGAACCTCCCTTTAGCGGACACCTCTCTATAAAGGACAGTTTGGATCTGCAATTAGTGTCCTTTACAGGGAGGCTCTACTGTATATATTATATAGTAAAACACACCCCTATAGTGAATGGGACTGAGCTTTTGGATCACTATAGCCATGGTTTGGCTATTTTTTTACTTTTCAAAAATTTTAGGTCATATAATTTAAAGAGAGCCATACACACAGGAAAAGGCAGCCACTTAATAATGGTCATTTTGTTTTAATTCCCTAAATTGACCTATTTATTTACATTAAGGCTGAATATCAAAAGAAATCACCTGATAATAGGTTTTTTTTATCATTAGCATGCATGTACCTCTAGATATAATTAAAAATTTAAGATGAATCCTAGGCAACCTTTATTAATTATATATTAAAAGATATAAGAATATATTAGAGCATATTTATCATGTTATATAATACCAAATTTACTTTTAAAAATGCCTTTAATGTTTGGTGGATCTCTATCATCTGTTACATTTTTCCATTCATAATCAGAATTGCCTAAAATATCGTTATTTCTATCAAAGGAATAATTTCTGTTTATTCTGAATCAATTGAGGATGAATCAAAAGTATCTGATCCTGAAAAATATGAAGTGAACAATGTTGATATGCTAGCGGGATTTGTAAAATTGCCTTAAAAAAAAAGTACAAAATTGCAAACACAAAATCGGTAGTAAAACAGGTGGCCAGCAAAAATATCTGCGAACCCTGAATGAGTCATACCTAACTACACTTCCGTTCTAAAATAGAACTGTAGTGGTTGTTTCAGAGAATTATAATAAGAAGAATAATAAGCCAATTTGTTTGTGGGCCGCGAGATGGGGCACTGATGTTTAGTGTTAAAATGTATTTTTCCATTTTTAGTTTCCACATATACTGAAGTCTAGATTTATTTTGTTTTGAACCTGTTATTCAAACCATTTCTGTCTTTAATATTATTTGGGCCTTATTTTTATATAGCCTAGGTTAAACTAGATATAGAATGCTTCTAAAAGGTTCATCCTAACATGTATGATTGCGGCAAAAGTTGGGGTTAATTCCACTTTGTAACAATTTATAATAGCTAATACAGTGGACCCTCGGTTTACGAGCACCTTGGAGTACGAGCTTTTCGCAGTACGAGCAAAATTTTTTGAAAAATTTTACCTCGGATTACAAGTGAAATTTTGCATTACGAGCAACTTGTGATGGTTGCCCGTAATCGTGATGGATGAAAATTCACTGGGATCCCTCCCTTCAGATCAGATTCGGGAAATATGTAAAATGTGGGAAACTGTGCAATTGTTCGTAGCAAGAAGAATTGCCCGAGTTTCAATTATTAAAAATAAGAAATTAGTTTCGCACTACGAGCGTTTTGGAGTACGAGCATGGCTCTGGAACGGATTATGCTCGCAAACCGAGGGTCCACTGTATTTTTGTCTCTTATAATGAAAAAGTTACATTATTTTTATTTTAACATGTTCAGAAAATTTTCCTGCATTATTTCACTTTGAAAAGCTCTTATAATGACTTTTTCTAGTAATAGCTTTGGGTATTTTTATGCCATTCTTTGCTTTGTTTTCTTCATTTTGGAAACCATTTTTTTTTTCTCTTTAAAACTTGTCGTATGCAAAGATATTCTATTCAATAAAATATAATGTGTAAAAATATATATAAAACATGCAGCAAAAATAGAACCTAAATGTGAACAATGTCCCAAAATTTATTGTTTTGAAATTGTGATCTGTGAGCTGAAACATTGTCAAAATTTTGTTATCCTAAATTCTTTTAATTACAATTATAAGCCTAGTCTTTTAAATAGATTTTATTATTTTGGGACTCAAAATTAGATTCGTTATAGGGGTAGTTTGCTATTTTAAAAATTTCCAAGATTGTTATAACGATGGTATTTTTAATGGAATGGAATTAGGAATAGCCCTAGGTTCTTCAAAAGTAAAGGTTCACTATATACCAGGTTTGTATTACCAGGGTTTTACTGTATATAGGTTTTGTACTTTTAAAAAATCATTTTACACTTTAATAGCAATGTTTTCAGTTTATGCGGTATTTAAAAGCTTTTAAAACTTTTGTTAGGAAGTTTAAGTACTTACAGTTTGTAGGAAGGCATCAGACCATTGATGGCTCTTTGATAATGAACTTTATTATCCATTAAGGGAGTTAAATAGAGTGAATAAGATTTGGAATAAAAGATCTAAAACAAAATTGGATTAAAAATATATATATCATTATTAAAGCAGCCAAAGTTTTAATATACTGAGGTTTAATGTTAACCCTTTAAGCTCCAGGGCCCAATGCTAACTATCATATCATGACCACACTCATTAAGCCTAAACTGATGATCAGGGAGTTGCTGAGTAGAAAAATGTTATAAATAAATAAATATAATATAAGTGTTCTGTAAAGTGCAATATAAACCAGACTCATCTCTAAACATAACACTGATTTTATTAAAATGAAATGATTAATTAATTTCTAATTGGTGGTTAATTATAATTAATTGATACAAGAAAATAAGACCTAATCCAAAAAAATTAATAGTGTGTGATGTGTGTGTGAACACCACTGTTATCGAAACATCATACACTATTAATTTATTTGGATTAGGTCTTTTTTTCTTCTATCTATAATCCAAATTATGCTTTATCATTATAGTTAATTGAATAATTGACTTGGATTTTTCAAAATATTGTTTTACAAATATAGAAAGGAATTTTAGATATATACAAGGCTATTTACAAAGTTAACACTTGTTTTTTAAAGCACAAACTGGACGCAAGCCTCTTTTGCACTTTGAACATATGATTCTTGACCTCTGTTTCAGGCCTTTTTTGTGCACTCCACACATCTACTCTCTCTCTTTTCCAGAAGTTTCTCCAGCCCTTCCTGGGGCTTGTCGAAGGCTGAACTGGAGGTTTCAAATGACTTTTAATTATTTCAGCTATTGCAGAATAGTTGAAAGTACTTCTAGAAAGCTTGGGATTGTCTTTTGTATGCTTTTCATATAGGATGAAGGAATTTAGGAGAACCCTGTGGAAGATGTTGAGGATCACTTTTCTATAGAATTTTATTTCTTTTCTTTCATCCATATATATATATTCAACCTTTTATCATTGAGATATACCTCTACCATGTAGCTATCATAGCAGATTTTCATCTGTGGAAAGTTTCTTTGGTCTGACACCTTTTTAGCATAAGAAGCATCACAGAATGTTGAGAAAAACTTCACTGGAGGTTGCTCTTCTTTTCTTTGTAAGCCAGGACCAGTAAATTGTTATTTACCATATAAAGGGATTCATCAACACCTAGTTTTGCTCTGGTTAAGGTTTTAGGGAGTCTCTTCCTATATTAGTTCTGATAGTTCCTGTCAAATGAGTATGACTGTCCAGTAAGTCCTTGGCTAGGTTGATGCTTGTGAAAAATTTATCAGTTATCAAATGAAGACAATGAATAAACTTCAGTGTCTTCAGAAAATGCAAAGCATTCTGAACCGGAAGTTATTTTTTTAAGATTAGAAATAAAAAAGATAATCACAAGACAAAAAAGATAAAAACACAGCTAATGTGTAGAGGCAAGCCCAGAAGTGAAAAGGAAGGTGATAAAAATAGTCAGCCCCCACCCCAGGAGGGACCCCACCAGGAAGTAATGATGGATTGGTACCCGGACGCTTCTGGTGACATTATAGGGTAACAATGGATCATTACCTCGGAGCTTAAAAGTTAAGAAAGGGATTCTAAATTATACACACCAGGCAAAAGAGATTCAAACACTTATAATTTAAATAAATTATCAACAAAAAGTTCACCCAAACCAAACAAATTGTAGAACTGAATTGAACATTGCGAATTCAAAAATAAAAATATATTTAAATATGAAAAGGGAAAAATGGAAACAAACTTGTGAAAACCTGAACCCAAGAAACCAAAATGCAAAACTTTGGCATTTGGCAAAACAAATTGACAGTCCAGCCACAAACTTAAAACACAAATATGATTAAGAATACATATGGTACTCCAGCAAGTTATAACAAAAATGCTGCTAATCTTTCAGGCTATTCATATAAGTAGTAAAACAAAATTTGAAATAAAAGATAAGACATTGAAAAAAAGGCCTGAAAGATTATTCATGAATAAAAGGTCACCATCACTGTGGGACTTTTGGCGTCTGCGTGTAGCAGGCTACATGGGATGAGTAATCAGTAGGAAGGTCATGGAGGACTATAGGTCTTTCTTTATATACTTCTTTCACTTTCCCCACTTTTATTTATATTATATATGGCCGACCTAATAGAACTTTATAATAACTCAGCACTTACAGGATTTCATCTCCCTGATTTTGGTGTTTTACACCTACTTCTGTATGCGGATGACATAGCCATAATTGGAGAATCGAAAATTAATCTACAAATTAAAATCAATTTACTAAAGTCTTACCTGGATAATCACAAATTAGTTTTAAATGGAAATAAGTCCAAAATAATGGTATTTAGAAATGGAGGAAGACCGGCAAGACATGAAAACTGGTACTGGGGGGACATCCCTCTGACTTGCGTCCAATATTATATATTTGGGATATCCATTCACTACCACTAATAATAGCAAAAAGGTAGCCCTCTTTTATAAAGCCAAAGCAAATACGGCAATAAATGCAACTATTAGACTGATAAAAAAGGAAAAAATTAACTCATTAAAAGTTGCACTGAATTTATTTGACTCGGTTATTAAATCAATACTACACTATGCGGCCCCTGTGTGGGCTTGGGACAATACTGATATTATAGACCAAATACAGAATACGTTTATCAAAAACTTTCTGAATCTACCAAGATATATACCAGGGTATATTGTAAGGCTGGAAACAGGCAGAATATCTCTGACTTTTACAAAGATCAAATTAATTATTAAATATTTCATTAGATTACAAAAAATGGAAGACAATAGACTACCTAAGCTATGCTGGAATAGATTGAAGGAAATTTCCTTAATGACAAAAAAACCTATAGGATTCTTTAAAAATATCATGGATATCATCAATCATTGTGGACTCACACGGCTAAACTTTAGGTTAAATTATGATGACATACAGATCGAACTCCAGAATATACTAAAAATAAAAATTGAACAGCTATTGAAGCAAGATCTGGCAAAATTATCTCTTACGAAAACATACTCAAACTATAGGTTACTTTATGATTCATTCATTCCAGAACATTATTTTTCATGCAATCTGTCCTCAGCTTTAGTGAGTTTTATTGCACAGATCAGATTGATATCAACATTGATCAAAGAAAATCATATTTACGTAATTAAGAAAGAAGATTTGTACTGTAGGTTATGCGGAAGTCAGATAACGATGAAATATACCATTTTATTGCTGAGTGCGGGGATCTGGAAGGAGAGAGAAAAAAGATCCTGAAAAGTCTTCCTAGACCGCATTTGAACTCAATAAAGTTAATAAAAACGGTTTCAGATAAGAAAAGTTGGGCAATAGAACTGTTCAACTATCAAAAAGCGGTTGTAAATAAAATTGCACTCGTGGAAGAGAGAAGAACAGGGGCACAATAAAAAAGTCACCCTGTTTACCATACCTTAATTGTAAATACTCTATCTCTCCCTTTTCTTTTGTGTTGAATATTGTCTGTAATTCCACGGCGAATCTGTACAGGGCAAGACGCCCTAATAAAGTTGTTTTGTTTGTTTGTTTGTTATATACTTCTTTGGCCACATTCTCCAGCTCTCACACAAGGCTTGGTGTAGTTCCTCATACACACTTCCTGGTTAGCGGTGAACTCTTGCAGGATGCCATCTCCTTAAAAACGTCCATGGGGTTCTGGGCCTGGATAAGAGTTGCCCTGGTTTTGAAGTCTCAGGATGCATGCTATAACAATCAGTTGGCTGTCAGAATTGGGCTTTGGGGTTAACTAGGAACTTTATAATTGCCAACCTGCCATAAGATTTGGTAATATTGTCCCTTTACTTCCACTTAAATTTATTTAGGCCACCAAGCTATTTACAAATATTTATGTTGAATTCCAAGAAAATAAGACCAAATCCAAATAAATTTATAGTTGTGACATTTCACTAATAGCGCTGTTACCATCATCAGACAAAAGAATAAAAAACATTTTTAAAAATCTTTTGTCTGATGGTAACAACGCTGTTATTGAAATGTCACACACTATTAATTTATTTGGATTTAGTCGTATTTTCTTATACTTAGAATCTCTAATCCAAATTGTGCCTCATCATACTTATGTTGACTTATGTCTTATGCTTCCTCCAACAATCCCCCCCCACTGCCACAAGCATCAAAAACTTGGGGAGGATAAATTAAAGGAAAAGTTTTTGTGCTTCCAATGTGGAAGACAAATTAATGGATCATTATGCATCCACACATTAAAAAAGCAAACAATAAATGTCTCAATATGCTTTCTAAAAAGGTATTTTTTAAAATTAGACACTTTTATCTTAAGTTGTTTTACAAGTTGATCTTTATATACAAATATAGAGGATTATCAACAAAAAAAAAATATTCTACTTGGTATGCCTTCTGAAATGTATTATAATATAAATTCATAATATTATAACATGGTTAGGAAAGGCAAACTTCAGGATGGCAGAAATTTATTTGAGAAAAGCACCACTTAAAATTGATAAAATACAAGAGAAACAATCAGGGAAGGTTACGCAGAATAATATATATATATATGGTTATTTAAACCAACAACCCTATATTGTATAATTACTTATAACAAGATTGTCATGTTGTATATAGAAACGCATCTATAAATAATTATGCGCATGATTAATCTGTGTCATTGCATCACCATATGTAATGTACTTTGTACAAATTGAAGACAAATAAATAAAACTATGTAATAGATTAAGAGCTAAGTTAAAGCAAGATTGAAAAGTTCAAAAAACGTCTACAATCGAGACAACTCTAAAGGAATTCGGCAGCCCGTTGCCATCTGGTCCAAAGGGTGCAGAATGCCCCAGACGTTCAAAGTTCAAATTCGCAGATGTCTCCCCCCCCCTCCTCGGGAATGGTATATAAACACCTCGGTTTTAGCCGACAATAGTTAGTTAGTCCAGAGTTAGTCTCTTCACCGTCGGCGCAAGCCCTTGTCGCTTGTAGCCAGGTCCACATCATCGCCATGTAAAACAGTAAGAACTCTATATCTCCATCTTGCTTAGCTCAACTCCTATCTGTTCATGGAACTTTCCTACTTCAGCTGTGTCTCTTCGTTTTGTGTGTGTGGTTCCCAAGCTTTCCACTCTGCCTCGACCACGACTGCCTGTACTCTGTGAAAACTGTTAAAGGTCTTCCAAAGTGCAGAGAGGTACTGGAAAACTCTCCACGCCCTGACTGTCCCTCTCGGTTACTACAGGTTTGACCCTCGGTTACCACAGTTATAGCGAGAGTCGACAGGATCCCTTATCACAATTAAGTCGACAGGATCCCTCATCACAGATAAGTCGACTGGACCTTATCACAGAAGAGTCGACAGGATCTTATCAGTTAAAGTCGACAGGATGACCACAACGAAGGATGACCACAACGAAGAAGGTAGGAAGCCTGTCCAGATAGAAGGGAGGAAGAGCAAAGATGGAGGAAAAAACCCGCCGCCAGTCCAACGAAACGATCAAGCAATCTCCCCGCCAACAAGAGACTATATATTAGGAGCAAGCTGTCAACACCCCAACGACATAGCCGAAGATCCCGCAAAATAAGCCGGTGAGAAGTTCCCCACCTTCGGCCTTACAACGCACCCATCTTCCAGTCGACATGCCGCCGTCACCAAACAGAAGTTACAAGCTTCTACAAGCTCTACTCGGAGCGTCTTCCACGTCATCAGTAGGACGACAACTAAAGACCAAGTCTCCTGACTGAACAATCCTCAAAACTGTGAGTTTTTAAAAACTTTCTCCTCATGCTCACAACTTGATTCTCCATAAATTTAATGTTTATTTTCGCTGTAATCATTTTAAATCAATTTTTACCATTTTTATATCATTTCAATTCAAATTTTAAATCTTTTACACCCTCATTTATTAATTTTTACCTCATTTTAAGCAACTTATAAATTTTAATTCATTACTTTCAATTTTACATAAAGAAAAATCATAATATTTTTTAATTACTCGAATCATAATTTTAAACTTATTTGTGTGTTTTTCTTAATATCTTATTTTTATACCAAAACACCAATTTCTTAATCAAATGCTCAAAACTTTGCAAAAATAATTTGTTATGTTCAATATTTTATATAAACGCCCCATTCAATTTATAAGTCACTATCACGCCATTGCCCCTTTTACAAGGATAATTTTTGCACTACCATAATCAACGATTTAAAAAATATATTCAATTTTAATAAACATAGGTGAAACGCATTTTTTTTTAAATTACAAAAATCGAAAGATACAATATCTTCAAAATCACAATAGAAAAGTAACTATCTTTCCCAAAAAAAAGGTAAAAATAAAAATCCCATCAACTACCACGTCAGTAGCTAAATTAAGTCACAGTCTTCCAAAACTATTACAATCGTTAGATCCCAACATAGCTACACTCACTCGTCCTTTTCTTTTACATGCATAATTATTAATTATCCACACATCTCTCTCAACAAACTACAACACACTTCCCATCACTTTCTACAATTGGCCACCATCTATTAGCGCACGACTTAGCAACAAATCGAATTCGAGCAACACAAGCTCCGTCGCCACTAAACGTGCCACATTCACTAACAACCAAGATATCTCGATGTGTTTTGTACAACCACCACTCATGACTAGTAAATTTGTTGTTCATGATGAAACAGGTTAGATGCTGTACCAAAAACAACGACTTCACGTGTCGCCTTTCGATTCAATTCACTCACTCGTGTCACACAGCGCATCACAACAATTTTTCTCACTTAACAGGCCACAAAGACGCCTTCATGCCTGTGACACATCTAACCCCAAAGCGTGTCCACGTCGAAAATAGCACTTTTACTCACATCTAAACCTGACATCATTGAATAACATTTTTTACCGCAACAGCGTCGAACGACAACACTTACGAACACCGAGAAAACTACATCTTTCAAATACATCATAAAACTACCAACAAGCTTTCACCACTCTCAAAGGGAGTTTAACCAGTAAACCAGTACCCTAACGTACATTCAAACTCTCAAAACTGTACTACAACAAGGATTTCCAAAATGTCTGTTATCTGACAGAGCGCCCGCTTTTACCTCAGAAAAATTTCACAAATTTCTAATAACACACCCCATTCTGTCACAAGTTTTCCACCCACCTATTTAATGTTCAATGTTATACCCCCAAATCTGATAACTCATCCTAATCCATACCCCGAAATAACCAGACTAGATGAGAAAGAATGTAAAGAACGTGCGACGCAGACTTCCCCCATATCGCCCCTTTAAAAACAATACATCGCACCCCGGTCGTAAGAATGGACACCTAAATCCATCGCCACTCTTCCCCCAGAGGCCCCCAGTCCTACATTCCCCGTGTCTTGCATTCCTCTTACTACATTAACAGTCGATATCTTAACCTAACTTTTTAAAACATTTGGACATTTGAATTTGAACAAGACCTGCCTTAAATTGAACATTTTTGATATTTTGATCCAGTGTAAATCGCTAATTTTTGCTACATATCAAACATTTTACATGTTAAATTGAGATCACAATCTTTAACTATAATATAATTTTTGTATAAAATATTTTAAATTTTATTTTTTATTTTTGCCTTTCAATTATATAATCACTAGTTTTTAATCCTACATTATATATAAAAAAATATATTTTATTTTTCATAATATTATTTTAGTATTACAAAAGATATATTTGTTGTCAAAAATCACTTTAATTCTTCATTATTATCACTTTTATATATTGATTGTTTGATTTTATCCACTTAAACTTTATTCAACAACAATGATATTTCTATATTTTATTCATTTTATATTTGTTTTATACCTTTTTATAAAATGACTATGTTATCATTAACTTTCGGGCATACAACAATCTATTTCTCTAACCACTTCAGTGTACTTTACACTACTATCTTCTTAGTCATTGCTTCACATCAACGTAGAAAAACGATAGTACTGCTTGACAATTTTTTGATTTCATAATTTCAACAAACTATTTGATCAAAGTTCCCCAGAATTAAAAATCCCAACTTCTGGCCTTGAACACGTTTTAAAAGTTTACTACAATCATCCCTAGAGCATAATCACCCACGCAAACACAAAGCGTCCACAACTCTCACAACTCAAATTTTTTAGCTCTAGCGGACCACAACCAACCTTTGATTTTAAGTCAAGTCAGATCACCTACTGCCGCTACAACAATTCTACTTAACGCATGACTCTATTTCACCCCTTTCAATCATATTAATGAACGACTTTTTCTTCAACAACTTTTCAACGCAATAACCCTACAATTGTGACAAAGCACTGTAACCCTTATACAGGATCACAGGTGAAACATTGCCTCGGAAGATGCACAAGTCTATATCCTCG
This sequence comes from Cordylochernes scorpioides, assembly GCA_030710605.1. Taxonomy (NCBI): domain Eukaryota; kingdom Metazoa; phylum Arthropoda; class Arachnida; order Pseudoscorpiones; family Chernetidae; genus Cordylochernes; species Cordylochernes scorpioides. The sequence goes on from CP092886.1 coordinate 100,212,971, forward strand.
CTTTGCACCTGGACCTAAGTATTTGATTACCTATGTAATACTTACAATTGCATATTCTTTCACCACTAACCCTTTCCAACGCCCGCCAACAATCTCTTAAAACATCATTATTTTTTATCAAACAAAGGTTTTATCTTAATTTCTCTTATATAACGAATATCATAAAACATAAACTGTATTTTTTATGATTTGCAGATATATCCAAACAAAACATCTTGTTTTAGCCCTTTTTTTAACCCTCACAGTTTAAATTAATTAAAAGATATTTTAATTACTTACCTGTGTTAGAGAGGCTTTACCATTTAAACCCGGATAAACCCTTTCACTCCCGGGGCTCATCTATGGTAATTTAAACCAACAACCCTATATTGTATAATTACTTATAACAAGATTGTCATGTTGTATATAGAAACACATCTATAAATAATTATACGCATGATTAATCTGTGTCATGGCATCACCATATGTAATGTACTTTGTACAAATTGAAGACAAATAAATAAAACTATGTAATAGATTAAGAGCTAAGTTAAAGCAAGATTGAAAAGTTCAAAAAACGTCTACAATCGAGACAACTCTAAAGGAATTCGGCAGCCCGTTGCCATCTGGTCCAAAGGGTGCAGAATGCCCCAGACGTTCAAAGTTCAAATTCGCAGATGTCTCCCCCCCTCCTCGGGAATGGTATATAAACACTTCGGTTTTAGCCGACAATAGTTAGTTAGTCCAGAGTTAGTCTCTTCACCGTCGGCACAAGCCCTTGTCGCTTGTAGCCAGGTCCACATCATCGCCATGTAAAACAGTAAGAACTCTATATCTCCATCTTGCATAGCTCAACTCCTATCTGTTCATGGAACTTTCCTACTTCAGCTGTGTCTCTTCGTTTTGTGTGTGTGGTTCCCAAGCTTTCCACTCTGCCTCGACCACGACTGCCTGTACTCTGTGAAAACTGTTAAAGGTCTTCCAAAGTGCAGAGAGGTACTGGAAAACTCTCCACGCCCTGACTGTCCCTCTCGGCTACTACAGGTTTGACCACCGGTTACCACAACATATAGCGAGAGTCGACAGGATTCTACAAGAGGCTACCAGACCTCAACTTATTACATATATATATATGAAAAAATAGTACAAATGTGATATTGTACTGGGTTAAGGTGCATAAATTAAGAAAAAGGCATCTCCTTATCGTGCAACTGAAAGTTGCTGATGGCTGGCGCCATCTTTCGGAATAAATATCAACTATTCTCGTTGATTTTTAATTATTCCAGAATTGGCCAAATACCCATTCTTGATTAATCAAGAAAAGCTAACTACGGACGCGTTTCGGGCTGTTGGCCCTCATCAGCGTGGTGCAAGCTGTACCTCAACGACCAAAAAAAAAAAAATTGGTCTTTAAGGCATCCTGAAAAATCATGAAACGGGCAGTTAAGGCCAGAATTGCGTGAAGACGCTACACAATGTGAAAAAATAGTACAAATGTGATATTGTACTGGGTTAAGGTGCATAAATTAAGAAAAAGGCATCTCCTTATCGTGCAACTGAAAGGTACAGCTTGCACCACGCTGATGAGGGCCAACAGCCCGAAACGCGTCCGTGGTTAGCTTTTCTTGATTAATCAAGAATGGGTATTTGGCCAATTCTGGAATAATTAAAAATCAACGAGAATAGTTGATATTTATTCCGAAAGATGGCGCCAGCCATCAGCAACTTTCAGTTGCACGATAAGGAGATGCCTTTTTCTTAATTTATGCACCTTAACCCAGTACAATATCACATTTGTACTATTTTTTCACATTGTGTAGCGTCCTCACGCAATTCTGGCCTTAACTACCCGTTTCATGATTTTTCAGGATGCCTTAAAGACCAATTTTTTTTTGGTCGTTGAGGTACAGCTTGCACCACGCTGATGAGGGCCAACAGCCCGAAACGCGTCCGTGGTTAGCTTTTCTTGATTAATCAAGAATGGGTATTTGGCCAATTCTGGAATAATTAAAAATCAACGAGAATAGTTGATATTTATTCCGAAAGATGGCGCCAGCCATCAGCAACTTTCAGTTGCACGATAAGGAGATGCCTTTTTCTTAATATATATATATATATATATATATATACAGTCGAACCTCTTTAATTCAACACCCTAAGGGATCAGAGCTTTCGGTTGAATTAAAGGAAGTGTTGAATTAAGGTTAGATGATTGCTAATCATATAACTCACACACGAAAATAATATTTTAAAAAGTTGCTTTGTAATATAAATTAATGATATTTTACCATTCGAAACTTGGTAAAACGTGTCATTAACAATCAGTTTGTTATCTCTTAGTTTTGCATTGATTCCTTTATTTAAGAGTTCTTTCCGTTTATAAATCAATATTCTGCGTTGTTCTCTGATGCTAGGGGAGTAATCCTTGTTCACGAAGACATTTAAATCTTTAGGTTTGAATGAATTTTTCAATATCTTCATTCTCTCACTGTATTCGGAAACCTCGACCAAAATTGCGGCTTTATCTCTTTTGGATAGCCTCCAGCACTTGGAAACATCGATCTCGTCGTAAATTTGCATATTGTCCTTTAATAATCTTTTTATTTTTACGCAGGATTCGTTCGACGTTTCTGTACCACTGCCTTCAATGCCATAAAAAACAAGGTTCTTCTCTCTGCTTTTCATCACCAAAAACTCAACTCGCCTCTCGAATTCGCTAATCTTTTTTGCATTCGATGCAACAGCACACGTGGTATCTTCTAGTGAAGACTCGAGCTGCTGTACACGGGAGTCGAATTTCTGCACACCTAGTTCAATCGCAGATAGCCTAGATTCTATTTTTGATCCTCAGTCGTCAATTTTAACTATAAGTGCCGCAATCAATTCTCTTAAATCTTTCTCCATAGAAGTTTCTAGTGTTGTTTGTCTAGTAGCTTTAGGGCCTGGATTACTTTCGATACCCGAAATTAGTAGCAATGAAAGTATGATTATTCTCAGATTTGATTTACCATAACGTACGTATCGAGTAAGATGAATGTTTTTCACTCGATCTAGGTCAGCCACTTTATCGAAATTTGTATCATTGTCGCCAATAAAGTCCAGATTTGCATAATCAAGAAATAAGCAAGCTCGTAGCTTTACCTGACACGTAATGAATAAAAGTAAAACCATGGTTAAATTCATTTTCAAAATCTAATTTATACTCAATTGCTGAACTAGCACAATTTTTTTTTTAAATAATAGGGATAAAATGTAAAAGAAATAAAGAAATAATAGTACTTGGCGAGAGCCGTAGTTACCTGCTGCTTCTTCGGTTGGCCACCTAGCCGGGAATCCCCTATAAGTTTTCAAATCTAAATTAATGATATTAATATAAACCATTGTATGTGAACTTTTTTTTATTTTTTTTTTTTATTTTGATGATTAACTTTTAGTATTAGGGACAAAATGGCAATAATACATATTTTTGTGTGTGAAACATAAATAATTACAAATAAAATTTATTATAATTGAAGAATATAGCAGTTGAAAGGAAATAAATATGGAAAATAAAAAGAAAATTCAAAAATAATATTTAAAAATAATCATGAATATATTTTTTAAAATTCCTTTATAGATGTCTGCTTTTTCACCGAAATCCTATTCAAAATGTATTACAAATGGTATATTTAAAAAAAAAACATGCATGTCTTTCTCCCTCCTGAATGTGTTTTAAATAACAAAGAGCTTTTATTGTATTAAAGGCATCTACTGCTGCTGCAAGTGATATTGATTTTGTGTTTAAATCTTCATAATAACATCGAAATGGAATATTGAAATAAAATGTTATCATAATAATTGTGGCTACATTTTATGAAGATTTATTTAAAAAGAAATTATTTGTAAATTTTAAAAGAACTAAAATATTTCAATGCTGAAAATTAAAAAGTAAATAATATTATTAATTAGGGCACAAAGCCTAAATTCCCGCGTAAAAAAAACAAACAAAACAATAACCCTCGCGATATTGCCCAACGGCACTGCAAAGTGAAACTTAAACTAACAGAAACCAAAAGTGCGCAGGCGCGATCCTATCGGCGCCTGCCGATGCCGATCGTCGCCGCCGTAATACCGTTTAGCGGTAAAGTTGTATGTAAAAAAAACATTCAACTGTCGAATTTCGAATTTTTAAATGGTCGAACTAGCGGAACTGTCGTATTATCGATACTGTCGAATTACGGTTTGTTATTTGATAGGCCAGAGGTCGGGACATCAGAATATGGTCGAATTAAGGTATAGTGTCGAATTTGCGTGTGTCGAATTAACGAGGTTATACTGTATATATATATACATCAAAATTAAAATAATCTGTTAATAAAATAATAAATACTTTGCAACATAGCTTCTCCCCTATTGGAGCTGTGACCCCCAGTTCGAAAACATTGTAGATACTGACATGAATCTAACGTTCTTTTGACAAGGATTCCCTCAGTCTTGGAATCCTGTATCTAGTAGCTTTGCATCCTCTCTCTCATGGCATGAAAAGCGGCTTTGTCGTCATATCATCTATAAGGACATCATTATATTGAAAGGAAGTCTTGGCTTTGACATGGTGGTGGAATCCTGCAGCCATTCTCTGAAGATGTAGATCACAGCACCCATGACCAAAAAGTCTTCTCGGCGATCTTCAGTTTGACTTCCCTAATCCACCCAACATCTCCCCCAAAGTGCAATGTAAAAAATTAGGAATGACAAACTTCAGGATAACACAGCAATTTATTTAAGACAGGCACCACTTAAAATTGATAAAATACAAGACAAGCAATGATGGTAGTTTACGCAGAGTAATAATATATTATTGTTTGTCAACAAGTATCTGACTGATGGTACACATGACCAGTAAAAATTATTTCAATTTTTGTTCATTTTTAAATATATTATTTTATCAGAGAAACGGCACCACAGAGATTACGGGGATAAATTGTATTTGACCATTGACCACTATTTCGTGGCAATGTTTTTGTGCCCATACAATGTTTTTGTGCCCATACAGAAACAATATATATATACATCATTCATTGCTTGTAGCACTTTCTCTCTCTCTACTTTTGTTAATTATAGACTTCCGAGTAGCTGGTAGGTGTTGGAATGTCTTGGGCTCTAATTTTAATACTATGTAGTCATTGTTTATGGAGATATTCCATTTGTTGATCTCATTGATCTTGGTGTTGCAATTTGTGTTTCTGTGCTTGTACTGGAGTGGATTTAATCCACGGTTTCTGAGTCTTCAAGGTTTTCCAATTGCATTTCAAGTCATGAATTTTTGTGCTTAGTACTTGCGATGAAACTGTTTTTGAGGAGGTGTGGTGAAGCACATTTTCTTTTTCTAGAAACTTTATAGACATGCTGATTGCAATCTTGTTCATGTGCAGTTTTCTGTATCCTTTGCTTCATTGTATCTGAGAAAAATCCCTTCGATGACTTTGCTATCCAGCTTGTTCCTATTTATTTTGGGAATATAGGCAAAGGTTTTGCATCAGAATATTTTTAGATGCTTCAGAATGGGCTTCGGGTTGGTCAGCGTACAAATTTAGTCTTGTCTGTAGCTTTTGAGGATATTAGGTTTGTAGGTAATTAGCTGTGGATATCGTTTCCAACTATAGAGACTGTGGGAGTCCTGAGTCGAACAGCATAAATCTTGTCACCTCCATGAGTGATCAATTTTTCCTTTCAGTTACTCTGTTTTGGGCTAGAGAATAAGGAATTGTTAGCTGATGTTTGATTCCTCTTTGATTTAGGAAATCTTCGACTTGGTTTAGGTACTCACAATCATTGTCTGCCTTTAGTTTTGGATGTTTTTTTTTCCAATTTCCTGTAAGCTGAGGTGGCATAATCTTTATATTTTCATAGGCTTCATTCTTTCTGTTCAGGAGGTATATTTTGTATCTGCTATATTTGTGTCACTGAAGGTCATGAAGTATCTATTACTGCTTAGAGAGTTTGTCAGTAGACCGCAGACAACACTGTGGATGAGTTGAAGCATTCCAGTTGTTCTGAACTCTGTTTTCTTTGGAAATGGGCTTAAGTGAGTTTTCCTTGGATGCACTGAATGCAGTCTGTGTGTGTTAGCAGTTGTTTAGTTTTTTAGTCTTCTTGCTAGGTTCTCATTTTGGATTCTCTTAATCGATTCTATATTTCTGTGACCTAGTCTGTCATGACAGAGGATAACAGTTTTTATTTTTGCAGTGGTTTTGGTTTTTGATAAGTTTGCCTTGAATGGGCAAATCTGGGGGTTGTCATCCAGGTAGAGTCAGTATATTCCATTGTCAAGTATTCCATTCGTGAGACCTGTGTTGTCTCTTTCAATGGTGCACAAATATTTTTAAAAGATTATATTACATCCTTTGGAGGCAACCACACAGAAGGTTGTCTTGTATTTCGGGGACATAGATGACTTTTGTGAGAAGTAGGGTGTCAGTCTTTCATTGGTGGTGTGATGACTAATTTTTCCTTGTCCTATCCTTTTGACTTTCAGTTTGATGCCATTTGCAACTATGATATTTTGTATTCTGTTCAGTTTGGTGAAGAATCTTTCCTAGTGCGTCATTTGGGATGTAGCTCCAGATTCGATGGACCAGTTGTGTACATTTACTTCTTATTGAGCGCAATTGAGAGCTTTTAGATTATATCTTTTTATTGTTCTCCGATTTGTCGATCGTTTTTTAGGGAAATTGGCTGATTTGTGAATTGTGGTACATTTCTTCTTTTGAAGATTTCAAAATTTTGAAATCTTTGTTGCCATTATTTAATTTTTGATAGTGTCAACCTTCTTTCTTATCTCAAAGCCATAATCATGGTGGGTAGTTAGCGACTGCTTTTACTGTAAGTGCACCACATGCAGTTAGACTTTGCACTTACAAATGTGCCAGAGCCCCGTTTGGTTACTTGCACTCGCTGGTGGGGTTGGACTTTTGCAAGAATCGGGGGCCATTGGAGCATTTTTTTTTAAACAGAAAAAAGTGCCCAATGCGGGAATTGAACCCGGGTCGTAGTGGTCAAAATCAAACGGTTTAACCAGCCTTCCACCGACCCCCTTGGAGTGGTTTGGCTTGTGGCAGAGGGTAAATATTATTCTCCTTTTCTTTTCTTTGGTTTAAAAATCTGTAGATACTTTTAAAGGTTTCTGATTGAGTGCTTTCATCTTTTGAAATTTCTCTACTTTGCGCATGTGGTTGCGCAGGAGTTCTTGGTGAATTCAAGAGTTAGCTTATCCTTGGGCTTTGATTCTAAAATTATGATGAGAGTAGGTAACTCTTTGGAAGCGAGCAAAGAAGCTGTGATGTGAGAGTACTTTAGAGTTTCGATAATTATCTGCAGTTTGTCAACTAGCTCCATCATGGTAGTTATGTTCTGTTGCATGTCATTGTCTTCTTTGAGTTTTAAACTGTATAGTTTCCTAAGCAGTTAGTTTTTTTCCTGAGATGTTTTTCTTTCATAGATATTCAAAAGAATGTGTCAGGTAGCTTTGGTTGTTATTAGGTTTTGACATACATTATTTGTGAGTCGGTGATGCTTAGGTTAATGATAGCTTAGATTTTGAATCATTTTTTTTTCTATTCAATTATTGGTTTGTTTGTATGCCTGGAATATTTTCAGTGACAACTTCCCAAAGACCTTCCATTTGTAAGGGCATTTCAAGTTTGAAAGACCACCCAGTTGAGCTTATCTAGGGTTGTGACTGACGAGTCATGCCATTTCTGCTAAGCTATATTTCTTATTTTAACTCATTAGTTCTATATTTTATTCAATATCAGTCTATATCTGATTGTTTCAATGTGTAGGTACTTAACAGTTTGTAGGAAGGCATGAGGCCATTAATGGTAATTTGATAATAATATTTATTATCCATTTAATAAAAGAAAAGTTGATAGCAAAAAACATTTAGAGAATAAACTGGTGTAAGAAGGTAAACAACAGGCATTTGATAATTATATGACCAGGTTGGCACTAGTGGGAGGTTATAGCATTCAGTTCCAACAACTTTAACAGTAATATATTTTTTCTTTTTCAAATTTTTAATTGAAACACATTTCGAAAAATGAAATTAGTTCATTTTAGTACTATTTTTTGTTAAGGTTTTTCTTTTTCTTATTCTTTCTTATCTCCACTCAATCATATTAGAGAATCAAACCTGTAGAGCTTGAGATTTTTGATGGTTTTTGCTGGGGATGAATAGAGATCATGAATGGATGAACCAATACAGTCAATGATGTGGTTTGGGGTTGCAGGTTGAGAATTTTACTTGGTACATATTGCAAAAACTTTGCAACCATTCTGGAAAGTAATTGTTCGTAGATGAAAAGACTTAAGTCTGGAAATCAGGGACTGCAGTTCCCTTGGGAGGACAGAATTGGTGCTTGCCCCTCCTGCTCTGTACCAGTCATGTGCAGCAGTAGATTTCCATTTTTCTGTCATTGGGCCTTGTTGGTATTATGGTTGAGGTCTTTTTGTCTAGTAGGGTGGTTGATTTTTTGGCCACAGGGTGGCCAAGAGCTCCATATTTTACCAGAGAGTGCCAGTTCTTTTCCAGAAATTCCAACATGAGCTGGAAGTCATTGTCTTGTGTCAGAGCTGTTGGCTGGAAGTCGCTTTACAGATTTAGTAATCCTCTTGAGAAGTTCTTGGCTGGAGAAACGGGTTTGATAGGAATAAATGGCTGATCTTGAGTTTGAGTAGATTATTATTTTGCTTTATAAATTGATGTTTTGAGAGCAGTATCTATTTAAGAGCGTTCTGATATGTAAAACCGAAAGTGTATAGAGTGGGAAAGGGAGATTTTTCAAGGATTTTTATCTTTTAAAATAGAAATACCACTACCAGACAGTCCAGTTGAAAGTTGGGTAGCATCAGTGTAAATTGTGATGTCAAAGAGGTAGGTATTTTATTCAATGATTTGGAGGCCAGGAGCTTCGAGTAATTCTGGCTGTTTTATATTTGGGAGATTGGCTAGGAGATAAGGTATACAGGTGAGTTTATTGCAAGCTCTGTGTGGAGGGTTGAAAGTTTTTGTGTTTAGGATTGATTAGGATATTAAAATATGAGAACTGTAAGTCATGTTGAGAGAAATGGAGTTGTCGAGTCTTTGATTTGGGTCCCAATTTCAAATAAAATTTCCTGTGAGGTGTTATTTTGTAGAATTGATATTTTTAAATATGAATTTTGAAAAAAAAAAAATATTTTTCTTGAGGTGTAGGGAAAGAAGGTTAGATTCGAATTCAGCAATGTGATTTGGGCAAAAACCTTGAAGCCCACTTATGATTTTAACTGTGATAGCTTGGATTCTTTCTAATCTGGATAAATGATTTTATGTTTATTGATTCAGGCTGGGGCAGCATATTCCAAAATAGGCCTTATAATTGCGAGGTATGTGTAAGATTTGGCATTTGCGCCCCAGCTAAAGCCGCCAGGTATTTTTTTGAGAGAGAGAATTTGGAGTCTATTTTTAGCTTGTGTATCATGGTGTCAATGTTTTAAAAGGTGAAGGCAGGGTAAAGTGTGACACATAGATATCTTGAGGAATCTGAATATTTGATATGGAGTTATTAAAAAAACATTTGGGGTCCAGTGGCAAAGGTGATTGTTAACGCTTAAGAGGCCAATTGCAGATTTGCTGTTGTTAATAGATAATTATCTATTAAATCTATTAAAAATATAATTGTATAATTATAATTGTAGTTTCTGGGTTACCTTTTTCAGGTTTTTTATTGCCTCGTTTAGAGAGTGTTCTGTATGGGAGTTGTTTTTGGAGAATCAGATGATTTTTTTTGCAGTAAAATATATGACAAAAAATTATTAATTTTGATAATTATATTTTGCTACCAAAATAGTATTTTGGGTCCTTATAAAATGATTTACTTCTTATTGCAGCTCTTATTTATTCAACTCATAACAGTACCAACTATTTCAAAATATGCTGCGATATTTTTCTCATCTTTTATTTATTTGTATTTGTCATATATATTACCCCAAATTATATAATAATAATCCTGAAATAATAATTATAAAAAGAGAGAGTATAGTGAAATAAAATATTAGATATATAAAGTACTTTCATTAAATTCCTGGATTTTTTTAAGATCAAAAGTAATACAAGATATCAAAAGAAAAATTTATTTAGTAATATTCTAAATAATCCCCTTTCACATATAAACACTTAAGTCATCTTGGTTCCTAATTTTAGTAGTATTTTTTATTGTCTTCATTCAAACCTCTGAGGAAATTTAGAGTTTTCTATTATGAATTCTTGTGACTCAAATCACTGCCCTTTAAGAAATATTTTTATTTTACTGTATAGGAAAAAGTCATTTGGCGCACATACTTAAGAATGGAGACTAGAGGAAGTTTAAGAATATTGTTTTTGGCAACAGGTATATGGGATCTGGCATTGGATGAGAACCCAAAACTTGCCAAAATTATTTTCCTATTGCAGATTGTCATGAATAATGGAAAGAATTAATTCCACGATATACACATTATTCTTTAATTAAAAAGGTATATATTGGATCAAAATATCATTTATTATAGGTAAAATAAATGATATTTTGATCCAATATATGCTTTTTAATTAAAGATTTATCTATGGATTGCTCTATTTTCAAAACACATTATCCTGTATGCCATTTTTTATATAATCAGAAAACTTTCCTGCAATTTGGTAGATGTTTTTCCCTGTTTTCTTCTCTATAGGTCTTCTGACTCTTGGATTGAACTTCATAGCCACTTTTAAAGTGGCTATGATTAATAATTTATTTAGGCATGTCTCTCTAAATGCCTTTCAAACATTGTTTCTGTAACTGGAATTTCACATTTTTAACACAAAAACAAATGCATACATAATTGGTAAGAAATTTTAGGCATCAAAAATCATGAATAACTCACTGATAGTTTTAGAACCTCACATAGTGTTAGAAATCCCTCTATTTATTTTTCACATATGCACACAAAATGCATTGATGCAAAAGTTATGCACCATCTGTTAAATATATTTTCAAATTAGTGGACAAAGTTTGACACCTAAGCCCCTCTTTAATCAATTCTGATTTCATAGATCCCTTGCGGTTCATCTGACATCAAAGCCATTAAATTGGGAAGGGTCATAACCCTAAGCCATGGTTTCAAGGTTGGCATTATCAGTTTGATAAAGTTTATGTGATGGATTTGCCATGACAAGAGTCTGCTAGTTTGCAAAGGCATTCAACAGATTACATAGATTTTCATAATTTTAATGGAAGAGGTATCCATTTCTTTTATGATCTATTTCCTTCTGGGCTAAATTTCAATCAAAATATATGAACAGCCTTATAATTTAAAGGACAAAATCACAAGACCTTTTAAAATTACATTTAAAAATAAAAGATTCAAATTTATCTGTAGCCCCTTACAATGGGGAAGATATTGTCATTTTCAATTTTCCACAATAAAAAAGAGAATTTAAACTTTATTTCAAAGGCATTTTGGGAAACATTTTAGCCCAATTGAGATATATAGTTTTGATGAAACCTCTCCATTTAATTATTGGTTCCAAATAAAAACTTTTGAATTAAAAATGAAAAATTTGCAGTCTAGATTTTCAAAAGGATGAATTACTGTCCTGCTCTCCTGCAATAGATGACAGTAAGAAACTTCCTTTATGATTATAGACAAATCAAGAAAACCCAGATTTTTCATGTTTTAAAACACTAAGTAGTATTCTATATTAGTTTTTAAATAAAGATGACTCAATTTTAGCATTCAATTAATATAAAAATCAGAAATACCTTGCTTTTTTATAATTTTGGAGTGATGATTAAATGCAAATTATCCATGATTTATTACAGCCCTAATGTCTGCTCTCTTGAATATGCTATTATTATTCTATATATAAATATTTGTAAAAAATACACTACCAAAATTTCCTCTTTACATTTATAAATTTGTACTGATAATATGGTGGTGTTACTTATCCCAAGCATCATGGTACAGGTTATGATGATCATGGGCATGAGCGAGTTTGAAGCTACTTATACTGTTAGTGAATTGTATGTACACTCATGAATAAAGCTTAGGGAAGTTGTACCTTTTAGCATGTAAATCAGGATTTAGACAATAACTGAAAGATATTTGATACACAGTGACCTTTATTGAAGACGCACTAGATAACCAAGTGTGAACAAAATGGCCTCTGTCTCCTTAAAAAAAATGATGACCAGCGACATCAAAGACTTTCCACTTCCTTAAGTTTTGTTCATTAGTGTATATATAAATTGAATCAGTTTGATACTTACAAGTAACCAGCACCCTGTCTGGTTACATACACTTGGTGTGAACTTCTGAATCTGGGGTTCTGGTTGCTGAAAATGAGCACTTTATGCACCTCACCTGGCCATCATACCCACATTGATAATAAAAAAATATAATATTGACTTATCTCTTTTTTCTTTTGCATCAGAATTTTAGAAAAATAATCACATGTCTTCGACCTAATAGGCCCTACTAGATTAATCACCAAGCCTGTGTAGAGTACCAAAAAATGATCAAATTTGAGGGTATTTTTATCCACTAGTCGCAGAAAATTCTCAAAGTGAATTTCAAGAGAAATATGTGCACACACATACCAACAAATACCCCCCACCCCCGCCGCCAACCATACACACACAAACAATTTCATAATTCTTCATTAATCTTTTAAAGACCATTGGGCAGACACACAAACACACACACAACTTTCCTTATGACCTTGTCTCAACATGGGTACCCAGTATCATACTAGCTTTTATGCTACAAAAATTTCTTGTAGATTCTACAATGCTATTGGTTCTGCTATTTTTGTACCAACTTTCATAATTAGATGGCACTAAATGATTGTGATATTTGTTGTTTCTGTATATCTGTTGATAATCTTCAGTAATGGAAGAATATTTTCTATATATAGTTGTGTGCATCATAATGTATAGAAATTTTATTTTTCAAATAATTTTGAGAAAATTTTTTTTTACTTATATAAAAATTCACTAAATATAGCTTTTAAATAATGATAAAGGTTATCTACTCATTATTTTTCTTGTGTTAATTGACTAAACATTAATAAAGATGTTTTCAAATCGTGTCCCTCATTTCTCATTTATATAGCTCAAAATATAATATTCTCACAATTTTGAAATTTAGAAACTAGTTGAAAAAATAAAGCAGACCAACAAATTTTGATCAAGACTTTCTTCACCAAACAATTGTCTAATTTTCTACTAGCACTTAACAATTGTCTATAGAATTTTGCACTTCATAGTTGTGCTTCATCTACATATACTAGAGAAGCCAACCAAGAGTCGCAGAATTGTATTTTATCATTTGACTCCAGCAAATACACAAGCCCAGAATAGTTAATGCAATGTCATCAGTTACAAAACACTGTTAGGAAAATCATTTTCCACTGAATTGTGGTATTATATCGGAGAAATGTGATTTATGACCATAATCCAAAGATTAGAACTAATGAGTAATAGACTATGAGTCAAAAAAATAAGTAATGAGAAATAGAAGTAATGGAAAATGCTAAGGCACAATTTGGATTATGGATTAAAAACACAAGGCAATAAGTCCAAATCCAAATAAATAAATAGTGTGTGACGTTTCGGTAACAACTATGTTACCGAAACGTCACACACTATTTATTTATTTGGATTTGGTCTATTTCCTTGTGTTTAATGGAAAATGAAATATTTGAGCACAAGGTGATGCAGTGCAAATTGTGGAATTTTGGAGTTTATAATGTATTTGTTCCAAATGTTCATAATTAACCCATAGCTATAGATCACAGCTACTGTGCCAAAAATATCCAAATTTAATAAACCTAAGCAACAAATTTACTAAGACAAAAATACAAATAAGTAAATCTCATATGTAATATTTTGGTAATAGTGTCACTCTGATATGTGTGTGCCACATAAATTACTTATTAAATTTGATCTTATTGGGATTCTCCGTTAGGAGGCGAAACAAGCAGGTCGCACACAACGTGGCTCCCCGTAAGTTGACTAACTTTTTGAAATATTCTCTCTACTTTGCTACATATAATTTTGGCTAACTCTACCACAGTCCAGAGATGAAGGTTCTGTACCTGATATATTTCAACTTTCTTATTTATTACTTGATAGAACGTAATTCATATCAAAATTTGTATAATTTCAAGTTTACTACGGGCTACATTTCAAAGATTTGCATATCAGATAGGAAGTTTTTTTATGATGAAATGCTATCGAAAAACAAACTTAGCCTGTGTTGTCTTGATGCCTTTTATTATTTCTGGCGTTAAACAAAACCCTGGGCCCAAAGCAACCGGGCAAACTACCCTAGACACAACCAAAGACAAAGAACTCAAAGAGCTGTTTGACACACTTACTAAAAGGTTGGATGACTGAGGGGAAAAGCTAGAGAACCAACTTTCATCGATAGACAATACAGTAGAAAGGATTGAACACAGATTGCACCAACTAGAAAGGTCACTTAATACTACAAATGTAGCAGTTTCACAAAACTCGAGCAAAATTAGAGAACTAGAAGAGCAACTAGAATACCTAGAGACAAGGAATAGGGAAAGAAATCTTATTTTTTATGGGATAGAGGGAGAATTGGCGAGGATTGCCTAGAACGAATACAGAAATTGATCCATAAAAAAATGCTGATCCCTGAGAAAGTAAATATTACAAGATGCCATCGCTTATCTTGAAAGCCAGCAGCACCTATCTTGATAGAGGTTCCGGAATATAACGAAAGATCCACTCTTTTAAAAGCCGCCTTCAACTTAAAGAGGTCTCAAACTGTCTCTATTGAAAGACTATAATGTAAAGACAAGTGAACAACAGCGCCTATTGAATTCTAAAAGAACTCGCCGAAAAAGGAATTAAGGCTACACTGCGGGACAATAAACTCATAGTCAACAACGTCATCTATAAAGTATCCGACAGTCAAGTCATAGACGCTAAAGGAGAAATTTATAGCTATTTCTATGGTGAATGTTAAATATACCAAAAACCACACCAGGCTATATACTACACATGGAAACTGGACGCTTTTCATTAGGACTCGCAGTAACTAAACTGATTTTGAAATTTTGGCTCAGAATATTAAATATGGAAAAAAATAGACTGCCATTAATTTGCTAAACACAATTATGGGAAATATCCTCAGTATTGGGAAAATTTATAGGCTTCTCAAAAACCCTGTCTGCAAAACTGAATGCTACTGGATTCTCATGGCTAAATTATTGCTCAGATCCTAACATTCTTCAAAAAGAAATACCAGGAATTTTTAAGATTTCACCGGAACAATTCATACAATCCGAACACGCAAGAATAGACAACTCGAAGCTATACCCCCACTACAAGTATTTGCATGAATCATTTGTTACGGAAAAATATCTACTTGCTGACTAAAGGCTTCTTAGCACAACTAAGAATTCTTTTTGTCTTCAACAGAGAAAATTATATAAAAAACTTAAAATCAGAAGATATATATTGTACAATATGTAAAAGCATAACCAAGGCAGAACTAGAACACTATACAAGTTGGAATGTTTGTTTCTGGATTTAGAAAGAGACTTACTTCTCCCGGGAATTGCTCAGGGACGCCACTCATTATATTATTTAATATCCAACCTGGCAGATAATAGGTCATTCACATTAAATGTATATAAATTTTACATGAAGGCTTTGAAAATCAAAGACATGTCTAATTAACTGAATCTTTCTTAAATTTATTTATTTATTTTTACTTATATAATACCCCTACTCATATAATGGAGAATCTGTACGAGACCAGAGAGTCTCAATAAAGGCTTTGTGTGTGTGTGTGTGTGTGTGTGTGAATTTGATCTTATTATATGATTCTTATCTATATTTCAAATTTTACATCTTTTAAATTTAAACAAGCTCTGCTACAGCATGATATATATAATGTTCCACTACGTATAGCAAGGTTAGATCTTTTTATTGTCCAGGAACCTTTGTGTAACTTATATCTTATCCAGATAATACTCAAGAACTTTTCCAAGTTATATTTTTATATTAATTGTTCACTTCTTTCAGGATAAGAATTTCATAAATCAATAGGAAACAAAAATATTTTTCCAGTTCTTTTTCTAATTTCAAATTTGGCTCAATATTGGTTATTTAACATAGACTGATGGACTTCATTTTGAAGATTGATAAGGTTTGCTTTTTTTTAATGCTATAAAATGCGACACTGTAAAGAGTTGAATGAAACAAAAAGACTCCACAAAGGCTATGCCTTTTATTAGTTCTAAGCTACACATATATTTGAACAAATTCTTGACAATTAAATCTGCATGCAAGATATGCTATATAGCGAAATTTGAAAACAAAATGTTCACATTCACATTGTAAAAGAAATAATTTTAAAATAAAAATCAAATTTATTTTTTCTATAAAAAAAAACTACTATAAAGGGCATGCACTAAACATACACACACATATATATATAACAAGTAGATGTATAACATTAAATATAGCAGTCAAATTCAAATATATTCAACAAATTATTAATAACAAAATAAATATTTTTTTTGAATGAGGCAAATAAAGACATTGTCAAAAAACTCAAGATTATGGTCAACATTTATTTTTTCAAAGGGTGAACATTTCATATTCTATAAAGTATTGAATAGAGAGGCAGCGCTCAAATTTAAAGCATTGCTTCTGCATATATATTTTTTTAATTTATAAAACTAAGTGCTCTATCAAATGATAAATAGCAACATTTTAAGTGCGGTAATAACAAGTAAAATATATAAAATGGAACTGAAACTTTAAAGAAAAAAATTTCATTGTGAAACTTTAGAATTTATTGAATTAATCTTACATATTGGCACCAACCTCCCTTATAGATCTTCATTCTTAATATCACAAAGGGCTAATACCTAATGGTGATATTTTCAGAGATGATAAATTTATATTGTTAATTTAGGCTAAGTAGAATAGGGAATCCAGTATGTAACAATTGCATAAAAATAAAGAAAAATGTTGACATTTTCTAATCATATTTTTCTATTCAATAAAATTGTTTATTCAAAGAATTTTTTCAGAATTAAAAAGCTTTTGAAAATATTTATTTTTGCATTTGAGAGGCTTGAAAGAATTAATAAAGTTTTCTCTCTAAAAATGGAAAAAAAGAAAAGCCCACACATCAACATATATATATATATATATCATATTTCAAAATTGGCACCTCTCAAGTACCATCCACATGCAACTATGTTATATAATATATGTGTAGGAAAGTCCTGAAAATTGTTGTAACATTTTATCATTGAAATATTTTATAATGCTTCGCTAAAAACAAAAACCATACTATAAGAACTTTTTAAGACCATGCTTTATAAGAGAAAATAATTCATATATATTTGAAAAATTTAACAACTTGTTTTCAAAATAAATGCCTTAAATTTTTTTAAATAAAATAAATGAAGATTTTTATATAATCAATTAATTTGGCATATATATAATAATATATACAAAAAGTCATGAAATATAAACTAAGTACTTAATTAGAATTTAAATAATATAGCAATATAGAGAAAAAATATATATAGAGAACCTCTTATATTAAAAGAACTACAAATATAATAATTTCAAAATTTTAGGAATTACAACAATTTTTTTACAATATATGTATATATATATATTTGAAATAGATTTTGAGATTTTTTTTTATTTAGAGATTTTCATTAAAGAATAAATTTGCACATAGCTCTTTTAGCTTTGGCATATTAAATTTGAATAGAACAGTTAATATCCTTCCATGCCATCTTATCACAGTGTCTCCCCCCATTCGATCACCTTCAAATCACAATAAAATAAATGAACACAAAAATATTGAAAGGGGTATATATTGATTGATAAAAAATTAATATTGTAAAAGTATAGTTAAAATAATTTTGTGCACAATATTTGGATTATATATAATTCAAAAATGAAAAGACCAAATCCAAATATAAGTATATATAATATATAATCACTATTATATTAAATTTATTAACAGCATCATTTTAATGGTCAAAAAATAAGTATTTTAAATTTGGTTATAGAAAAATGTTATGAAATTTTAAAGGAAAATAATTATTTGAATTTGGTCTTATTAATTTTGTTATATTGAAAATATAATACATAACAAATAATACAAATAATGCGGAAAAAAGTGAGATCAAAATATTAAAAAATGCAACAAAATTGCTATGTTGTCCACATTGGTACCTCCTGAGAATGAAACCATATTCACACTTTATACTTCTATTATCATATTATTATATAATGCATCATAATATTAAACTCTCATAATTAATATTTTAAAAGCCAATTTTATAATGAGATCAGGGAATTTGACATTTAATAATTTTCAAAATGTTCATCTCGAATGAATGGGTGAAACAAAAATGAGCAAATGTGATTTAATGTATAGATTATGATACCTCAACTGAGAATATTCATGCAACCATATTACAGTGATAATAGTTTGGAGTATTAATATATAACATAGCTTAATATTTAATATTTAACAATTATGGCACCTAAATAGTTGAAAGATAATTGTTTTCAAGGAGCGTCAATGCTGATACACACATCTTTAGTTTCCTATATATTGAAGCTCCTAGAAAAAAAACAAAAATAGACTTTACAATAAATCCTTCTAACTTTCTTTATTCTTTAATTGTTTGAATATAGATTATCATGGTTCTGTGTTTATACAGCTCTTTTTCTACTCTCTCTTTATCTCATCCCCTTTTTTGTCCCTATGTTCTGCATATATGACACATAATTGCTGAAGCTTTTGTGTGATCTTTGTTATATAAATGTCATATTTTATATGTTGTATATGGAAACAATAAGCCGATGTTTAACTACAAAATGGCGCCGATAAAATGAATACCCAGAAGAGTAAGGGTTGTATAACAGGTCGTTGACATTTTTGAAGAAACAAGGGAGGATGTAAACATGTCCAGGTTGGTCCTTGATTGGACGCAGACACACAATGAAGTTCTCCCTCTTTGATGTAACATATTGATGTAGCATATAAGCTGTTTTTTCTGATCCCCAGACAGCATCAGTAGAGAAGGTGGTGGCAGCAGGAATAGAGAAGAATCAGGAGTCATATAATTAGGTCACCATGCTGCCCGATTGAGCAGCAGACCCAGGACTCTCCCTTAGGCCATCTCACCTTCCCAGATTCCACCCCTAAACCAAGGTAATTATGCATATGGTCTTTTTTATCTTCAGGCTAGTGCGCTCCCACTTCCAGCCCATCACTGCACACTTGATGAGGAGCCTACTGAGATGTTGCCGGCTTCACTCATTTATAAAATATATGTAGCTCTTAATTATTTTTCAAAAAATGATAATCTTTTTGAAATATTTAATATATATACTTTATATTTTTATTTTCCCTTTTATTATTTCCTTTTTAACCTTTTTAATTGTCAACTGTAAAAAAAAGGCCAGAGATAACAAATCCTTTAATTTGACCTTCGTTGATAGATTTTATAGCATATATTGAAAACTATAAATATATTTTATTTATTTATGCTCCTATATATATAATATACACATCACATATATTATGAAAGGGGATGTTTTGGAATGTTTCTCTCAAAATAAAAGAACAAAATATGATATTTAATAAATGAAATACATAAAATGCTCTAAGAATATATACACTACTAAGAAAAACTTATTTCACATACTTGGCTTCTATAGATAAAAATGCACAATTTTCTAATATTGAACTAAAGCAAATATGAATATAGGTATACAATGAGAGATAGTGTTACATAAATATATTTTACAAAGTAACAAAACAGAAATATTCAACACTTGACTTGAAAGCTATTAAACTTTTAAATTAATATGTAAGTTGACTAAATAAAACCTCACTATTTTTTTAAAATTCTATGAATAGATAGTTTATATATTTAAAATGGCCAATAACGCACATTATATATAGCATGTAAAAAATAAAATATTTTAAAAAAATATATAAAAATATAATTTTTGAACTTACCCCTCTTTTTCATTGTGTGTTTTAGGGTTTGCACTTAAAATGATATTGAAAAAATATATAAAACAATATATCAAAAATAAAAATAAATTATTAAAAATGAAATAAATGAGACTAATTTAAAAAAAAAAAATTTTTAAAATGAATGCTGATGAATTCATATGTAATATGTGTGTGGAATTCCAAGGTTTTGGCAAAGTTGATTCAGAAGACATTTGGTAGAATTATCATTTATGTAATGATAAAATGTGTTGTCAATCAATTGAGTTGGAATGAGGTCTCTAAGAATGTTTTGGTTTTGTTGAA
The DNA here is from genome assembly GCA_030710605.1 of Cordylochernes scorpioides. Lineage (NCBI taxonomy): Eukaryota > Metazoa > Arthropoda > Arachnida > Pseudoscorpiones > Chernetidae > Cordylochernes > Cordylochernes scorpioides. The sequence goes on from CP092886.1 coordinate 100,233,335, forward strand.
ATTGTGATAATCTATGAAAGCAAATTATAACATAACTCAGTAATCTTGCACAGGGTTCAGCTACCATTTGCATGACCATTTTCCTCATTATCGTAGCAACATGAACATATCTGAAATTTGGATTGCAGATATAGGAAAAACCTTCGTCATCCATGATTACTTTTTGCAAAATAAAAATAGCAATTGTCTTGGAAAGCCCACAACCTGTTTCCATTGCATTCAAACAGAGTGGAATAATCTCAGTTGTCAAAAGGTACCTTATTACTTGTTGATCATTAGTTTTCAGAAGAGCTCCAAAAACACCAAGAGTTGTAATTCTTAAATATCCAAATGGTGGTTCTTTGCTTGAAGTTTTCAAAAATGGAAAAAGATAGGATGGTATTTCTGCTTGAACAAAAGATAAATTTGTTTCTGGGTGAGATGCTATGGTTTGTAGAAGCGAGAGCACGTAGCAAATCCGATTAGATTGTTGGGTTGTTAAAGTTGGGGGAACTATTGCGCTGTATACACTCGTTATTTCTTGAAGTAAAATAGCGACTGTTCCAAAGGAATTCCATAACATCGGCGCGAAATTAGGTAGAGCTTCACGATATTTGCTCAACTCGTGCAATACTGCTTCTCTGCTAGAAGGATCCGAAAGTTCATTAATCCAATGATTAATTAACTGATCAAGAGGTACTTGTGAGACATTGGGCCTATTTGGCGCCCTTGTTTGATTGGAAAAGGGATCCATTTTTCGCCTTTAAACTATAATAAGATCTGAATGAATGAATAAAAACAAACAAATTATAATGTTTTGCCTTTTAAGATAATTAGAATATCGTAAATTAATAAAGGCTTTAGTAGCTCTCGATTATTTTAGGTGTTTTCGCCAATTTACAAGTATAAAAGACTCACCAAACAAGTCGAAGCTAAGGCCTGTCACTTTAACTCTAAATGGCGTTGTTTCAAATTAGAAGTCAGTGTAATTCATTGAATAATTTCTAAGAAAAAATCGTTACCTGAATTTTCAATTGTATTTTATGTCGAAATATAAGTTATAAAAATTTGAGACTATATTTAAAAGATTTTTTTAAAAGTTTTTTCTGAATTAAAAACAATTTCCTATTGTATGTGTGTGTTCTACTAAATATATATATATATATATATATTTAGTAGAAAACTTTATTATTTACATTTCATATATATATATATATATATATATATATCATTATATTTTATAAGGTGCTTGTATGGCAATGTCAAAATTGTTTTAGTTTCGGTCACAATAAAAATTATTGTATTATTAAGAAATGTAATAATTGCGGAGACAGCGGCCAACATAGCAATTGCCAATCAGTCCCGAAATGTATAAATTGCTCGACGAATTCTAAATATAGAAATAACAACAATCATAAATCAAATGATAAATCTTGTCCCTTGTACCTATTACAAATAAAATACGAAATACAGAGAACATGTTATACAGAACTAGATCATTATATTATCACATTAGAGATTAAATTATAGAACTTAATTATAAAGGTGAATGTTTAAACTTAAAATTCTACAACAAAATATACGGAGAAGTAATCTAGTTAATAACGAAATCATGGAATATATTAATAGGGAAAAGTGTGATCTGGTTTTAGTTCAAGATCCATATAAGATAAAAAACAAAGTAATTTTTAATAGGCATTGTAAAATACTATATGCAAATATTTCGAACACTCAGGTATATACTGCAATTATTGTAACAAATCCTTTCCTAGTATGTAATTTAATTGCGGATTTCTCCAACTCATTTGCAACTACCATTTCGGTGCAAAATGCTAAATTTCAAATTATTATTTCAAATATTTACATACATCCAAATAAAATGGAAACTAACCATGCTCAATTCTTCGATAAATTGATTATAACTTTTAATACAAATCGGTGATATTGACAGGAGATTTTAATGCTCGAAGCCAATTAACAAATCGTCATGCTCAAGTACTTGTTGAAGAATGGAAAACATTAAATCTCTCCCAAATATCAGACCACCTCGCAATTTCTTTTGACATTGGATTGGAAACAGAATACATTTTGCGTGGAAATACTTCAACGTGGTATTTTCAAGAGAAAGTGTAGAGGCCACTTCTGGGGCCTCCACAAAGTCACCCACAGAATCAAAGAAAAGCCGGTGGACAATGAAGCGGACTTCGAGAATTCTTCTCTGTAAAAAACCAGCCCATCTCTTCACCTCCTTTTTTATTTCTAGTTTTTTTTTTAAATAACATATAGTACTATAATAAATTTTCCTTTTATTTTAAATAAGCAGTTATTTTTGGGCTTTCTATTTTTTAATTAATATTTTTAAATTAATATTTCGAAAGATAATTTTTTTTTATTATAATTTTATTTTTTTTTAAATGTCTTTCTTATCACAGATAAAGATTTATTTTTAATTTTTTTAATTTTTGTTTGGTCACCCTGGGAGGAAAAAGTTAGTGGCAAGCAAGTTTTTGGGGGGAGCTGGTCAGTTAGATAAGATAGTAGGGGGAAGCTCGTTAAAATGTAGTTCTAAAAGAATTTTGGGGAGGGGTTTCCAGCCTTCCAGCTGAAGCACTAAAGTTAAGTATTTTCTTTTTATAATGATTTTTTTTTAAACAGGTATACATATGTAAACTTTCCCACTCAATCGTCATTGCATATTTATTTATTTTTTTCTTATCTTTGTGTTTTTCTTTTGGTCAAAAGAGATAAATAAATATATAATGTAAATTTAACCAGAGTTTATGTCCTTCCTTTTTTTTAACCCCAGTGCGTGCAGGATACACGCAAACTATATATCTTTTTATAGCAGGATGTGTTATTTTTGTGAACTCCCTGAGAAAGAAAGAGGCTCATGGATATCAGACAATAGCGTCAGATATTCACCTCATCAATGACGCCTTCAACGTGGAGCCGATCAGTTCCATTATGGCCACGAAAGGTTCACGGTAAAATAGCGCCCTGCTGCTTGAAACATGTAACATGTAAAATCCTGTCTAAAGCATAAAACTAATAGATAAATGTGTGCAAGTTGGAGGCTACGGAAAATCCAGTAAAGAATGGGAAAGTCCACGAGGCGGCCAACCATGTGGAGAACGGATCCCGCCATTTTCTTTTTTAAGGTAAGATTTGATACATTTGTGGTGGTGCCTTTTTTTTAATATTAGATAAACGAGCCATATTTTTTTAATTAAGCCAAATAATATGCTAGAAGGCCGCAGTTGTCCACTTACATTTTAGTTTTAAAATTTACAGTAATGCCAAATTTATATTTAAAACTATTTGTACTATGTGTAAAAAGATTTTCGCATAAAAATAGAACGTCGTTTTTTTAGCCTATTGTGTAACATCATATTATATTTTTTTAAATTAATACAATTGAACATTGGAAATCATTGGGATTAGGCCTTCGACGTCAAATTTTACATATAGCAATTATAAGTAGTGGCTTAAAATTATGTACAGTCAGCACTTTCGCCTCTAAATGTACATCCTGCAGAATCTATTAAACTTGATGTATTGGTCTTTATTGCAAGCAGCTTATTTGTATCGGTCAGGTAAAGTTGGTTTTCTTCCCTTGGATCAGAAGTTAATGGACATTTTATCAGAAGGTGTTCAGGGGTTTGTTGTTAGTTTCCACAAGTACATGCAAGTGAACCAATTTTGCCAATTCTAAACAAATATGTGTCGAGGTCACCATGTGTCCAGTATAAAAATTTTGAACGTTATAGAAGTTGGGTTATAACTTAAAACACTACATCATTTTGTAATCTATCTTTTAAATCATATATTGTCAACACCAGTAATTTTTAGCAAGATACACTAGTTTAGAGTATATATTTTTTTGTGTTTATTAGTTAACAATCTTAAAAATTCCGTTATACTAGCTGGTAGATAGAAAATTACAAGGAAATTTTTTTAGCGGGAAAAAATGCAAAGAATCTGAGAAACCATGGGAAAGCAAATAAATATATCAATCAATGTCAAATTCTAGACTTCCTCCCCCGCAAGTTTGATTGACAAGTCGGCGAGACACTAAGGGTTTCAAGAGAACCGCTTTTCCCGCCTACAAGGAAATTTTTAACAAAGACAGTCTAGACCAAGCGTTTGGTGGGAAAGGTACGTTTTTTGAAAGGCTTAGCCTTTAGGCTTGGCACTATGCCTGCCACATATTTCTTCCACTTCTTTTATTTATCTATTCATTTTAATTTAGTATAATATTCTAATAATATGCCGAATATATTTAAAAACAATTTTGTAAAAGTCATTAGGACAAGATAATATATTTATGGATGCCAGTATGGCCAATTTTATGGTAAAAAGCCATCGCAACGCAATTCTCTTGTGTAAAATGTTTTATTACCATTTAGATCACAGTTATGTATAATAATTTATTTTCTCCTTTATTTATTATAATTTACTTTAGTTTTTTTTGGTTACTTTAATTTATGCGATAAATATGTTTGTTCAATTTTAGTTCTAGATAAAAACGTGTCCCAATTTTTTATTTTTTAACAGTGTAGATGATCTCTTAAACTGGTCTTGTATTTTTTTTATCTTTTTATGCATGGGAATCTTAAACTGGTATTGTAATTTTCCTTCATTGTCAAGCATAGTAGCGAGTACGCAAAATAGTGTTTTTATGACCCAGTAGAATGTTATATTCTTATTTGTAACTCTTCGTGGAGGGAAATGCGTGACAACAGTATAGCGTTTATTGACAGAAAAACCTCGTTTGTATGGATTATTAGCCTTTTTTTTTCCAGTCACCTTCGATTATATTTTTTGCATGTGTCACGCACATTACAAATAGTACGGCATATAGTTTTATCTCTCCCATTTATAGGTGCATTTATATTTTTATTATTCAGTTATTATCATATTCAATCTAGTAGCGATTTTTAGTGAAATTGTTGTTTCTTTTCTTTAGCTCCAGCCAAAGATCAAATTAATTTTATATATAACCTGTGTCCTTTGGAAATTAGTGACTCTATTTCGGAATACGAACTTAGCAGTTTACCAGATATTTGGTTTTGATAACCTTAGATAAACAGAGATAGAGAGTATTGCACCTCGTGTGTGTTTGCACTTGACTGGTTTTGATAAGCCTTTCCAGAAAACCTTATCTTCAGATTGTATGGCAGCAGAGGCCTGTAACAAAAAGAAAAGCTTAATAGTATCATAGCAGACTTAAAAAAAAAACTCGTTTCGACATCGGCTTTCGTAGTTTTATGAAATGTGACGTTAGGCATTGGTAACCAGTAGCAAAGACTACATTTCTGGGAGGTCGGGAATAGGCCTTGGAGACTAAAGACTTGCGTAGTTTTGAACTGTGGATATCGGAGCATGTAATTTTGCCTACAAAATTATACATATAATAGGACTAAGATGCTCACGAAGGTGGACGTGAGTGAATAACGACAAAACCATATCCCGATGGACGCCACCGCGCGCAAAACCACGTGGCATGAACCAGTTGAAGGGTGGGTCACTGTGGTAGGATGTGGAGAGAATATTTGAAATATAAGCATCATTTATAAAATATAGATTTAATCTATATATATCCATCTGCAGGCTGATGCACCAATTTCGCTCAGAATTTCCAAGATTGATTAACCGGCATGCCAAGTTAACCTAAGCAAGATGTAGTTATGCCAAGCTCGCACCTGTTCAGATGTGTCTAGGCTCGGTTCACCTCTGTCATACCACGAGAAAACACTGCGACAGCCATGTCTTAACGAGATAAACCTTTAGTACCATAACGATATATATATTTTAGCATGCAATTCCGCAATTTAGTGAGACTTCGATAAGGAAAGCGTGCTGAATCAAACCAGGTCAAGTCAAAATACACATAATACCATCAAAAGTGTAAAAGAAACTAGCCTGCAATTGATAGTAAAAATTTTAAACTACCGCGTAGTGAGCAAACGTAGTCCCTAGCAGAACAAATAGGTCAATCTAATATAATGATGTCTAATCTATTTTATTTTAGTTAAAAGGAGGTCCAGGCTGGACTAAAGAAAAGAACAATATAGTAGACCCTGATATATATAAAATAAAATGCGTATAAAACAAAACCCTTCCCATAGATAGGCACTCTAGGTAAATTAAGAAAGCTGTCTAAGAAACAGTCAGTTCATAAAATTTTAGTATGTATTAAATGGGAGAGAACAAAATTGAGCAGAATTTTCTTTTATAGAATTTTTTTTTTCATGAAACCTTAAGTTTTGAAATTCCGTGTTAAAATTTTTAAATTTCTCTCTCAATGCATATTGTAAGTATAGACAATCAGTCTTGTTAATATTTGGCAATTAGGTGTAACCAATTTAGCACAAATATTCAAGTTTAGGGTAAATTTTTTTATTAAGATTAGATTTGAGAGACCAAATTGAGCAGAATTTTTTTTTCTTTTGTAGAATTTTTTTTTTCATGAAACCTTAAATTTTGAAATTTTATGTTAAAATTTTCAAACTTTCTCATGTCAAAGCATATAGTATAGACAATCAGTCTTGTTAATATTTGGCAATTAGGTGTAACCAATTTGGCACAAATATTCAAGTCTAGGGTAATTTTGTATTAAGATTAGATTTAAATAGAATAAGATATTATTTGACCAAGAAGCGACTGGAAAACCAGAACGCTCTTGAGTGGCTATTAGGTGATAACTTTCCAGTTATGAACAACGAGTTAGTACTTCAGTATGGTGCATAGTTTACAGTAGGATCGGTGGCGCAAGCAGCTAAATAGATGTATAGGTATAGCTGGGCGACATCAAGTTTACTCCAGAGCCACACAACAACTCCAGGAAAAGATGTACTGCCGAGGTCGGAGTAATGTTTGGCGGCGAGCTGTTTGTGTTCTTAGTGACGTCCAAGGTTGGGTATACGAGCCATCGTATGACGCTCAATAATCCCTTGAATTGAGATTAAGTAGACATAGACAATCAGAAGCCAGGTAGTTGAGAGCAGTGGTGTAGCAGAGTGTAGGTTTCCACATTAGTACAGATATCGGTTGGGTATATATATGGACGCCCTTTAATTCCATATTCTAAAACTATTGCGTGTTACCTACAGTTAGCAAGTAGAATGAAGTTGTCGCACTGGTAGTGTAGAGTGGTTGCTGTGACTGGAGCGTGTTTGAGGAGGGAAGGTCGGTCAACAGGATCTTATCAGTGGAGGAAGCGTCTCCAATTGTTTTTCGCCTTCATGAGTTGAATGTCCTATTCTTTGTCGCTCTAATTAGTAAATTGTCCTATTAAATTATCTTTGCAGTGGTACTAGGTGTTGAGGCAAAGACAATTTAGAGACTCTGATATTTACAATTATTTTAAGGTTAGGTTAGCTTACAGTTGGGACTGATATCAGTCATTGAATATAAATAGTAAGAGATTGTATGAGGCATAGGTTAATTTATATTGAAGGGCATTTAGTTCCCAAGTTTTATTAAATATTTTCTTTGATTTCATGATGTCCTTGAAGTTAATTATTGTTAGGGTAAATTTAGCAATGATAATTGAGGTATTTTGGCGTTTATAGCAATTTTTAACTTTAGTTTGTATGCACACCGCGAATGATAGGGGGAGGGTGTATGATAGAATTGGTGTAGTGAATGTGTAAGAAGGTTAAAAACTATTATATTGTTAGACCAAGATACATTTAGAATAGTGTTAGGGAATTTTAATAGGATCGATTTTATTTTGATTTCAAATTTGTTAGGGATATAAGCCTCTCGGGACAATGCAATTCTCAAATTAGAAAATAGTCGCTCCTTTAGTTAGGTTTCCTTCGGGAATATGAGTTTTTTTTTTTTTGTTAACTTTTGATATGTGTGAGACTTTGGTGGACTTAGCGGGTTTTCACCGGCGCGCCAGATGACTACATACAATTCAATTAAATCAATGTAGGGTTTGATAACTGGGTGGTATCTGGTTGCAAACCCCAGTAGGGGAAGTGTGCGCTATAAGTATGCTTCCTTCCATACGGATAACGTTAGTGGTAAAAGACTGAGTTAGGGTGGGTCTTGCAAGTCGGGGACTTGATCGGTTCTATGCGCTGACCCATTTGTTGGGTCTGATACTATTAATAGGGACGCGCGAGGTTTCGTAGTGTCTTCAGATGACTGACACGAAGACTCTTCGGCGAGGGTATCAATAAGTGCAGAATAGGCCAGTTAATCACGCCACGGGCTTTGTGCTGGACGTGAGGTCTTTGGCATTTCGGGCTTTGTGCTGAATGTCGTATTTACTCATGATGAGTTGGATGATGTGTTCATCCTGAAGAACCAACTCGGCCCAGTCAGTCTTTATAAAGGACTCCCTACCAGAAGTACTATGGTAGTACATTGATAAAATACTATTTATTTTATTTTTTATTAGGTATTAAACAAGTTTAGAGCTTGATCATGTTAGTTTAAATTAGTTAGTAGCAAACCCATATAGAATTGGACATGTTTCAACGAAAAAGGCATGGAACTGATAGAGATAAATTTTGACTGACAGGCACCGGGTCAAGTCTGATGTGAAGTCACCAGTTTTTTTTTTTTTTGATTCATTATAGGTCTTTCATTCTATTTTTTTTTTGAATTCATTATAGTTCAGGTTTGAATTCATTATTGGCTCTTTTATTTTATCTAATTTTGTTTGAATTCATTATAGTTTAGGTTTGAATTCATTATTGGCTTTCTTATTTACTTAATTTTGTTTGAATAAATTATTGGCCTTTTATTTATTTAATTTTGTCTTAATTCATCATTGGCTTTCTTATTTATTTAATTTGTTTGAATTCATTATTGGTTTCTCATTTATTTAATTTTTTGTTTGTATTCATTATTGGCCTTTTATTTATTTAATTTTTTGTTTGAATTCATTATTGGTTTTCTCATTTATTTTTTTGTTTGAATTCATTATTGGCTCTTTTATTATTATTATTATTTTGGTCACTAAGCATTATTTTTTTTTTAAACTAGTAGGTGTGCACCTTCCCACAAATGTGTCAAATCTTACATATAAATAGATGTATATATGTGTTTATAACCCTTGTGTTCCAGGCACCCTAAGACTCCGGATATATCTATCACAATACTATCCGTGTCACAGAGTGGAATTAAAAAAAAGCCAGTCTTGCATTCAACTGGCGAATAAATAGAATGCATGGCGCCCTTTGTTTTGACATTTTTTTTAATTTTAGACAGTGCTATTGTTTCCGCTAATCCAGAGCATTCCCCGACCTCCACTTTTGACCCCGGAGATTTGCCTTGCTCCCTCACAAGCCAGAGCATCCCTGACCTCCATTTTTTTGACCCCGGAGATTTGCCTTGCTCCCTCGCAAGCCAGAGCATCCATGACCTCCACTTTTGACCCCGGAGATTTGCCTTGCTCCCTCGCAAGCCAGAGCATCCATGACCTCCACCTTTGACCCCGGAGATTTGCCTTGCTCCCTCGCAAGCCAGAGCATCCATGACCTCCACGTTTGACCCCGGAGATAGTCCTGCTCCCTCGCAAGCCCAAATCCCGTGGTCTTGGCGGGGAAGGATTGTAGAGGCCACTTCTGGGGCCTCCACAAAGTCACCCACAGAATCAAAGAAAAGCCGGTGGACAATGAAGCGGACTTCGAGAATTCTTCTCTGTAAAAAACCAGCCCATCTCTTCACCTCCTTTTTTATTTCTAGTTTTTTTTAAAATAACATATAGTACTATAATAAATTTTCCTTTTATTTTAAATAAGCAGTTATTTTTGGGCTTTCTATTTTTTAATTAATATTTTTAAATTAATATTTCGAAAGATAATTTTTTTTATTATAATTTTATTTTTTTAAATGTCTTTCTTATCACAGATAAAGATTTATTTTTATTTTTTTTTTATTTTTGTTTGGTCACCCTGGGAGGAAAAAGTTAGTGGCAAGCAAGTTTTTGGGGGGAGCTGGTCAGTTAGATAAGATAGTAGGGGGAAGCTCGTTAAAATGTAGTTCTAAAAGAATTTTGGGGAGGGGTTTCCAGCCTTCCAGCTGAAGCACTAAAGTTAAGTATTTTCTTTTTATAATGATTTTTTTTAAACAGGTATACATATGTAAACTTTCCCACTTAATCGTCATTGAATATATATTAATTTATTTTTTCTTATCTTTGTGTTTTTCTTTTGGTCAAAAGAGATAAATAAATATATAATGTAAATTTAACCAGAGTTTATGTCCTTCCTTTTTTTAACCCCAGTGCGTGCAGGATACACGCAAACTATATATCTTTTTATAGCAGGATGTGTTATTTTTGTGAACTCCCTGAGAAAGAAAGAGGCTCATGGATATCAGACAATAGCGTCAGATATTCAGCTCATCAAAAGGAACAAACCGGCTAAATTATAAGCAAGCAATCGAGGTCTTAAAGGTTAACGAGGCAGTTGAGGCTTCCATTAATATAGAAAATAAAAATGATATAAATCGTGTAGTTTCCCTTATAACCATATACTCATTAAGGCTGCATATGCATCTTTAAAAATAAAACCAAAATACTTACATGATAATTCATTTAATTGGTGGACTGGTGAATTGGAAATTCTACAAAGTCATTTCAAATATGTTTGAAATCTTTATTACCGAGGTAAACGGACCAATAGACAGCTAATTGATGAAAAAGTATATAAAGAAACACGAAATAAATATATGATTACTATTGAAAAAACAAGAAGAGTGAGTTGGCTGGCATTCTTAGAGGAAGTTGAAAATTCATCCCCCTTTGGAAATACTTATATAATTTTGAAACAAAGGACTAATCCAAAATCATTTGATTTACAGATTTTAAATGTATCTCGAGATAGGCTTCAATCAGAAATGATAAACCTTCTCTCTTCGCTGTTTCCAGACGATAATCAATCTTCTGAAACAAATTATCATAAATTAATCAGAAACAAGGAACATACTTTTTCCAATGACGAAACTATTCATTTCGATACTATTCAAACTTTATAATTAGTAAACTCAACAATAAAAAGGCTCCAGGATTAGATCATATAAGTAATCAGATGATTAAAAAGGCAGCCCACTACATATCGCCAATCCTAACAAATTTATTCAATACTTGCATTGGACTAAATTATTATCCAATGGCCTGGAGAGAAGCATCTGTTATAATAATTAAAAAAACAAATAAAGATAATTATAATGAACCGAAGGCCTACCGACCTATATGTCTGTCATCTAATCTTTTTTGGCAAAATATTTGAGGGATTAATTTATATCGACTCTTAAATCATATCAATGCTAATAATGTTATGCATCCTGATCAGCACAGCTTCATGCAAGCAAAGTCTACAATCTCTGCCCTACATGAAATAACTAAAATATGTCGTCAAAGAAAGGAAACAGATGTTACGGCCTTGGTTGCTGTGTATATCAGCGGAGCATTCGACAACGCTTGGCATCCTGCAATCATGCAACAATTGAACAAAGCAAACCTTCCAGCACCACTAATTAAAATGGTTATTCCATATCTCGAAGATCGAAAGGTAGAGCTAAGATATTTAAACTCAAAATGTACAAAAATGGTAAATAAGGGATGCCCTCAAGGTGGAATAATTTCTCCAATTCATTGGAACATATTATTAAATTATTTCATTTCATATTTTAGTAAAAATTTCGCAAAAGTCATAGCTTTTGCCGATGATGTTTAATTTGTGGTTTGGGGCTCTAGCATCGAGGATCTTCAGTTCAAAATTGAAAAAAAAGTCTGAATAATATTAAAAATTGGTGTGAGAAGGTAAAACTCTAAATAAGTCTAAATAAAACAGGTATACTCTACTTACGCAATTACCAAAAATTACCTGTAAACTTTAACGGTATAAATATTCAGCCATCAGAAACTCTAAATACACTGGTGTCCAAAAAATAAGAAACTTAACCAATATTGAAATTTCTCAAAAGCTAATTTATTAACAAATATAAAATTTAGTATACAAATAGTTTAAACTATGGAGAATTTGACTAGCTATATGAAAATAAATAAAAATATTTGAAATTATGAAATATGCAAATTATTACCAACATACCCAAAGCTAAGGTCCTGATCTTAGAGAAATAAGATATCAATAGGGAGTATGATCACCTCTAACAGCTATCAAGGTCTCACAGCGAGCCCTCATACTGTTTACCAGGCTTTGGAGGAGGTCCAGGGGTAGTAAACCCCACTCCTCCAATAGAGCAGTTCTTAGCTCAACGAGGGTTCTGGGAGAGAGGTGACGAGCTCCAATACGCCTTCCTAGAGCATCCCACACATGCTTTATTGGATTCAGGTCCGGAGATCTGGCTGGCCAATCCATCCTTCGAATATTCTCACTCTGTAGATATTCATTGAATACCCTAGCCCTATGCGGACGAGCATTATCGTCCATAAAAATTAAATTGTGACCAATTTGATCTCTATAAGGTCTTAGATAGGGCTCAAGGATCGTCCCTGTACCTTTGGGCAGTTAAAGTGCCCCCAGAAAAAATGTGGAGGGGTGTGCGTCTGCTAGAACTGATGCCAGCCCAGACTAAGAGACTGCCCCCTCTAAAACTGTCTATTTCCCTGATGTTACTGGGATGATAGCGGGTTCCAGGCTCCCTCCAGATAAAAACTCATCGAGAATCTGTGTTTAAACTAAATCTTGACTCGTCACTGAAGAGAACATTGGCCCACTGATCATGAGTCCAGGCGTGATGTTCCAAGCACCAATTCAATCGGGCTCTCCTGTGAGCAGAGGTTAAAGGGATACAGACCATTGGTCGTCTTGCATAAAGAGCACCTTCGTTAAGCCTTCGGTGAACAGTTTGTCTTGAAATTCTTGTTCCAGTAGCACTTGAGAGTTCATTAGAGAGTTGAATAGCTGTCATCTCCCTATGGCGCTTGGCAGTTACGACCAGATAACGGTCTTCAGAGGTAGCTGTTTTTCTTTTCTACCAGAACCTTCTTTTCTTTTGATGGTTCCTGTCTCAATGAACTGTTTCCATATTTTGCTGACCACAGAATTATTCACATTTTGCTACTTCAACTTGTGATTGTCCTGCCTCCATTCTTCCAACAGCTCTCCATTTTAAATCATCTGCTAAAATTTTTCGTAACCTCATAATTAACTAAGGATTAAATAAAATTATAATTGGACAATTCTTAGATGGGGTAAATGACACGTCAAATAGCACACTTATAAAGACAAGCAAAAATTTGCATATTTTCAATTTTACTGAATCGAATGGTTGCGATAAATAAATTCTACGACTTAAAATACCTAATTAAATTACTTTTTAGCTTTTAGCGTTGTATATTTTAAAACATATCAATAAAAAACAAAAGTTTCTTATTTTTTGGACACCAGTGTATTTTGGGAGTTATTTTTCGCAACCACAGACAAAGAAATAAAGTTGATTTTGGACCACACGTTGAAAATATAATTAACAGGGCTATGAAATTTAAGAATGCGCTATTTTCATTATGTGCACGTACTTGGGGAATTGATTCAAGGCGCAGATTGATTTTATACAAGGCGGTGATATGTCTTATGTTAAGCTATGCATCAAATATCTGGTTCCCTTTATCAATGCAGAAAAGCTTTCAAAGTTGAATTTTATACAGTACCAAATTTTAATTAGGTGCATTTATGCTTACAAAAGTTCATCTTCTTACATTACTCATATTCTGGCCAAAACTCCTATGCTGACCGACTACCTTGAATTATCACTAATTAGATACAATATGAAGAATTCTCTGACAGACCAAACACTATATAAGCCCCTTTCAAATGAATTGATAAATTATATATAAATGCAAAATTTAGATTTTATCTTTCTCAAACTAATCCAACGTTCAAGAATTTTTTTTTCCGAGAGATGTACCAAGCTTCATTGCTCCTGATAAATATACTACTTTGTTCTTCACAGGCAAAGGACTCTTTTTAAGTTTTCTCTTTGACTTGAGTGTTATAAATGATCCAACATGTGAATGCTGTCTAGATGTTGAAACACCAGAGCATCTTTTGTTGGCTTGCCCTCTGACTGACCAAATTGTACTTGCTTACTTTGACATAATGCCAAATCATCTTTCTGTATATACTCAATCTTATGAACACTTTGGCAAGTTTAGAGCAATTTGTAAACAGATTTATAAATCACTACTAATTCATCGTGTAAATAATTAAAGATATATATATAATAATTAAATTATAAAACTATTTTAGAGGCGTAATATTATTTTTAAAATAAAACAATTTCTACTGTCCTTACTGCAATGGAAAAATTAAAGGAAGGGCCTGGCTCATCAGTGGTGAACCCTCCCAGCGGTTTCGCCACTTTAATCAGTTCACCACTGATGAGCCAGGCCCTTCCTTTAATTTTTCCATTGCAGTAAGGACAGTAGAAATTGTTTTATTTTAAAAAGAATATTACGCCTCTAAAATAGTTTTATAATTTGATAACAGATGGCGCGCTAGTGCATCATATAATAATTATTTGGACCCTTTTTTTATTGTTGATTGTTATTCCTATGTAAGACCCTGTTGACTTACTGTAGGATTGGTGACTTGTGGTGGTTGATGGCGCAATCGTTTGGTCGAAATGGTAGGGTTTTCACAGGGGAAATAACGAGAGGGAACACAGGATGGGGTTGAATCTAGAACTTCGCGAATAAGGGAGAGAAAGGTTTTGAGACTAATGGGGAACTTTCCTATCACATTCGGAAAAGAAGTTACCTTGGTGAGAAGGGATTAGGCACGTCTTGCTCCTAGTCGGGTCGACTTCCCTACTGACTAACTTTGAGTCCGAGATTTTCCCCGTTAACTCTCTATGCCTCTCATTGGTTGAGATCGTCTACGTGGCCACTTTTGGTTGGCTGTTAGTTATTAATGCTGAACTCTGATTGGATATTGGTACCTCCATTGTCTTCTCATGATTACCATCCTCCAGGAAGAAGAAGGTCTTTGAACTTAGTTTTATGGTTCCTGGGAAGTGACCTTTACTTCCTGGATGATGTAATCCTGGTAATTGCTGTTCTCTCTTTTTCGCGAGGCCTAACTTTTATTAAAACCTTTTGGACGATATATTGCATACATTGTGGTGGGATTACATCTTGGTATATACAAATTATGACATATATATATATATATATGGAAAAATTGCCGGGAGGAAATTGATCCATAGAAGCATAGGGCGCTTCTCCCGTCAAAATGAACGTCAAAAACTGACGCCATCTATTGACCGTCGCCGCAAACTAGCGGCCTCGGGTCGGTGACAAAGCCACAACACCAGCTTTGGCAAATTGAAAAGCGTCCACCTAGAGACCATGGTTTCGGCTAATGGCCCTCGTCAGTCTAGGGCGGACTTTATTCCATGAGATTCACACGGGATCTAATGGAATCTTAACAATCTACCAAAGAGGTGTTTTTGCTGGCAAGGTGGCTGGGCCAAATCTATGGCTAGAATATAGATGGAAAAATTGCCGGGAGGAAATTGATCCATAGAAGCATAGGGCGCTTCTCCCGTCAAAATAAACGTCAAAAACTGACGCCATCTATTGACCGTCGCCGCTTGGTGTTGTGGCTTTGTCACCGACCCGAGGCCGCTAGTTTGCGGCGACGGTCAATAGATGGCGTCAGTTTTTGACGTTTATTTTGACGGGAGAAGCGCCCTATGCGTCTATGGATCAATTTCCTCCCGGCAATTTTTCCATCTAAATTCTAGCCATAGATTTGGCCCAGCCACCTTGTCAGCAAAACACCTCTTTGGTAGATTGTGAAGATTCCATTAGATCCCGTGTGGGTCTCATGGAATAAAGTCCGCCCTAGACTGACGAGAGCCATTAGCCCGAAACCATGGTCTCTAGGTGGACGCTTCTCAATTTGCCAAAGCTGGTGTTGTGGCTTTGTCACCGACCCGAGGCCGCTAGTTTGCAGCGACGGTCAATAGATGGCGTCAGTTTTTGACGTTCATTTTGACGGGAGAAGCGCCCTATGCTTCTATATATATATATATATAGAAGCATGTCATAATATATGCTCTTCCAGAAATAATTCCAGAAACCTACAGTCAACGAGAGAGAGACGTCGATAGAAGGCAACTAAGTTACGGGCATTTTGAACCACTGGCCACATGCCGGAGGGGGCTTTTCTTGGAACCCTCAGGACCTATTTTTGGACAGTTGGGGGGTGGTGTGCGACACAAACGGTCGTTCAGCGGTGACAGCCCCTCGCGCTACCTCTCTCTCGCTGGTTGCCTGGGTTATTCCTCTACCAACTCGTCGTGTAATTATTTCTCTTTCCCCACCACATTATTATCATTATATTGCCACACTGAAAGTCGACAGGATCATATCACATATATATATATAAATAATTTTAATATAGCACATAGACTTTGTGCTTCTGTAATAATAAAATTAAAAAATCTCATTATATTTTAAATTTTTGAAATTTATTTTGAAATTTTTAGGCATTTAAAATTTTATAATTGAACTTCCCAAATATTTAACTTAGACAGACTTTTTTACCGTAAAATATAAGTATTAACGAGCACACAACACACACTTCAAAATACCAGTCAATAAATATATATTAAAATCTGATCGTCTGAAATAAAAATGAAAAGTGGTAGTTGACACAATTACCAATAATAGACATAAAGTTCTAATCGAACTATTAAACTCTAGTGGAAATAGAAAGTGCTACACTTGGGTAGAATATCATGAAACTTAACATGAATATTGCTGTATCATGTTTGTGGACATCATGCAACAATATTTAATCTTATAAAATTTTGAAATTATTTAGTCATAGTAAAAATTATTTGTAAAATATTGTATCGTAGAAATCAAGTCTTTGTATATCTTAAGATGTGAGCGTATTTATTGATGACGTCAGCATTTCTAGTCGAGAATTATCTACAACTCAACAAAACTATATACAGCTAGAGAATATTGAGCAAGCAAGCTAGGCAACTAAGTGATGATTTAGAAAATGTAAAATTTTAAATCTGTTTCCAAATACGTATTTTCATTGAATAATTAAATTAAATCTGTTTCCAAATATTTTCATTGAATAATTAAATTAAATTAAATAATAAATTATTTCTTCGCCACACAATATTTTTCCCTGATATATATAATGGGCCAAACTATTCCAGACCCCATTGACAATGTGCAATAGCACACTTGCACAAATATTCGTACATTGTAGACAAATATTATTCCTATAAAGCAATAACGCGCTATCTATATATACAAAATGAAAACACCCCCCCCCCCCCATTAATTTTTTCATCGAATTAAGGATAGTAGAAATTCGATTTATGTTTGAAATAAACATTCGCGTCTTAATGTTTTTATTTGCTAGATATTAGAAAATGTAAACTAAGTGACGCGCTTAATTCTTTAAATCAAAGCGGGTTGACCATAAATGGCATTGAGAAGTTTGACCCTAAATACAAATTAATTGTTTAGGTAGATAAAATAGGTCTTTGTTATGCTTTGATTGATATAGGCACTGATCTTTCAGTGGTCGATCTTAGAATAGCCCTCGTAACAGGCCTCCTTGGCCTACATAGACCCGATAAAACATTATCTGGACCCGATGGAAAAATAACTAGATATAATAGGAAGCATTGTTTGAAATATAAAATGTGAGCTCTCTTAAAAAATCACAAAAACAATTGCTCATTAATTCGTAATAATAAGAGCGCATTTAGAGGACATTTATACTTGGAAGAGATTTTCTCAAGAAAATGAACGCGAAAATTGATTTTCAGCTTAAAACAATAAAATATGATTTGACGAATAACGAATTCGATGAAAAATGCCAAGGATACTATCATACTGGTATTTTTTTTTATTAAATTTATCAAAAGGCATTGGTAGAAACAATAGGGGGATAGGGAAAATATCATCGAGGAGAACAGCAAAATGTTTTTTTTTTTAATGGACTTTATCTAGCAAAAAGCTTGATCAATGTTATGAATGAGGAAGCGCATATCTGGATAACGAACTATCTTGTCCTCGGCTATTAAAAATAATGAAAAGCCAAACATTGACTTTTGAAAGTAGTCTGACGAAAATAAATTTTAATTGAGAAAGTGAAGTAGAAGATAATGATGAATTTCGATTCCAAATAAACGAAAATCTTTCATCGAAGGGGAACACAAATAATTAAAACATGTTTTAGAAACGTATGGAGATCTGTCCTGTTCTTTCGTCGAGATTAGAGAGAACCAACTTTGAAAACATCGGATTGATACAAAATATGCGAAGCCAATTAAATACAAGCCATACAGGTTAAGCGCTAAAGAACGAGATATCATAAAAGAGCAAATTGATTAGATACTTGTAGAAGATGCTTAGACTATGAAATAATATTTTTCTTTATATCTTCTCTCTATGTGAATTTTCAAATCCATTATAACATTGTGTTTAAAATTATTATTATTTTTTTTATATATTATAATTTTTGTCTTATATATATAGAGCGCGCAATAATTAAATGTCTTTTTATATTGCAGTATTATTTTGACTAGTACGCACCGAAAATATTCGGCACCCTGTAAAACAAAGAGCGTTTTAAAAGCCAGGCCTAGTTTTTTTGTACCTAAACAATACAATTTTGTATTTGCTAGTTGTTGTCTAACCTTCTAAAAATATAACATTTTTGGTCCCCCCAGCTGTATTTAACAAAAGGATACAGTCAAGATTGTTTTAAATTATATAAAAGAAAGAAGGTACATGAATATTTGTATATTTTTTGTATTGCAGAAGAGAAAATCGTAAAAGTAAAACAAAAGATATTTATAATTAAGTTAATAGAAAGCAATAACGCGCCATCTATATATATAAAATAAAAGGATTTAAAAGCGCGAATGTTTCTTTTATACATAAAACGAACTTCTACTGTCCTTACTGCGATGAAAAAATATATTGGGAGGGCTTGGCTCATCAGTGGTGAACCCTCCCAGCGGTTTCGCCAATTTAATCCACCAGACCGCTTCTCAGAGCTCTAATACTGTATTGGATCATTCTGCTTTTATATGCTACACTGAAGGATGGAATCTTAGAAATGGTTTTCAAGTAAACTATGTACATAAGCTTATAGGACAGTAGAATTACATTCGAATATTTGCTTCGAGCAATGCTCTTCAGCAAACTATAAAGACAAGGCCAGTTAGGCATAAATTAACACAAAGCAATAACGCGTCATCTATATATATAAAATAAAAGGATTTAAAAGCGTATAAAAGTAACATTCGCGCTTTTAAATCCTTTTATTTTAAATATATAGATGGCGCGTTATTGCTTTGTGTTAAATTATGCCTAACTGGCCTTGTCTTTATAGTTTGCTGAAGAGCATTGCTCGAAGAAAATATTTGAATGTATTTCTACTGTCCTATAAGCTTATGTACATAGTTTACTTTGAAAACCATTTCTAAGATTCCATCCTTCAGTGTAGCATATAAAAGCAGAATGATCCAATACAGTATTAGAGCTCTGAGAAGCGGTCTGGTGGATTAAATTGGCGAAACCGCTGGGAGGGTTCACCACTGATGAGCCAAGCCCTCCCAATATATTTTTCCATCGCAGTAAGGACAGTAGAATTTCGTTTTATGTATAAAAGAAACATTCGCGCTTTTAAATTCTTTTATTTTATAAGTTAATAGAGTTAAAGTTTAAAAAGTTCTTCGGTATGAGAGGTACAAATTGCTAAATTTTGAAGATTAAAGTGTAAATTAATTTACAAGGCTAGAAAATATTTGACATCTATTGTTTTGGAGGTTTTAAAATTGAAGCTAGCTGTTTAGAGAGAAACGATACGTTTTAAGGACTTCAATCACCAAAGTGTGTATAGAGATTGAAGCTGAGCTCGAAAAGGAAAATCCTTCTACGGAATTAATAGAAGTAAAACGTAAGATCCTTGAGAAGGCTATATATATAGGTGATATCAAGGTAATAGATATTCAAATTTGGGATTTCCTATTGGAAGACGAGGCTACTCCTAAAAAGAAACTGGAGGACGAACTCGAAACTAAAGAAATATGAGGAGTTACCCCCTGACAGCGGCAAATTATCTAAAGGTAATCGCCGCTTTGAAAGATCGTTTCGCATCACGGTGATCCTGACAGAAGTATATGTACGTCAGATTTTTAACTTGGTTATTAACAACGCCCGAAAAATATCAATCTCTCTAGACTGCCTTTATGATCAGTTGGAGTCTCTCTTCCGCTCTTTGGAATCATTGGGCATAAATCCACAGCGGAATGCGGCCTTCCTCTACCCTTTAATAGAGTCCAGTCTACCTGAAGAGATCCTCTAGATATGACAGAGGAGTTCTGTGTCTGGGTATAATGAGGACGACCTGGACTTAATCTCTGGACAATAAATAAAATTTATTTTGAAATTCTTAAGGATGGAAGTGAAGGGTGTAGAGCGTCTTGCCTATGTGAAGGCGGTTTTAAGCAAACCCTCTCGACATAATGAGGGGAAGTCAGCAGTGAGAAAATTGCAAGCAGCCGAGGTGAAAGAAAGGACAAAGCCTGGCAATGAAAAATGTATTTTGTACAAAGAATTCCGTTAAGCACAACATTGTTCTACTTGGAAATCGCTGTCCATAATAAAAAGATTGGATGAAGAGAAGCGAGACAAGGCATGTTTCTGAGGTCTATGAGTGGGGTATAAGAGATATCGCTGTTTAAGAAACATGAAATGTAGGATTCGTAAACAGAATCTTAGCACCTTGTTGCACATCGGGGAGGAAGAAGGAAACACCAAGATGAGGTTAACACACTTGAAAAGTGGGTAGCGAAGAATCGTCATCACACACAGACTAGGGAACTAACGATATTTCCTTCGCTGAAATGCATGTCAGAACGGCGGTACCCAAAGCTCTCTTGGCTACTGCTTTGCCCGAATTGTTAGCCAAAGAGGAGAAAAGGTTGTCGTTCAATCTCTCTTAGATCAAGGCTCTTAATCCTCTTTAATCCGTCGGGACGTATTGCAGCAGCTAAAGAATTCTATCTCCAAAGTGAGCGTCCAGATATACCGCATCAACGCTATGAGGGGTGAAGATTTCAGAGGATTGGTCCACTTTGAAATTGAGTCCTTGGTGGATCCAAGCTGGAGGCGGTTAATAAAGGCGTTAGTGGTCAAAAAGATGATGGGATTGTTGCCAAGCAGGGACATTTCTGTTCTTCTACCAGGAGCGTTCGAGGACATTGAACTGGCAGATCCCAATTTCGACAAGAGCAGAAGAATAGACCTAATCACAAGAGCTAACGCTTATGGCTGTTATTGCCAGAGGTCCTGAGAATCGAGAAGATTAAGATTTACTATCAAAGGACCAAGTTGGGCTGGATAATATCGGGGATGCTGGATGAAGAGGATACGACGGGTCATACACAGGTGTTCGCCATCTCTGTTCATTGAAACGAGAGCATCGATAATATATAGAGGCATTTCTGGGAGAATGAAGAGGTGCCGCCAAGAAAAAACAGTCAAAAGAAGAAGAGTTATACGAAAATCTCTATGAAAAGGAAGTTCGATGTATGGATGATAGACGCTATGTGGCGCCCCTTCCGTTTTATCCTGAAGTAAAACTACGGGACTATTTCGGAACCTCTCTCAATTCTTGTATTCAGCGGCAGGTCTCTCATGAAAGACGTCTGTCCAAATATAGTTCACTCAGGCGGGCTTATTGCGACTTCATGAATGAATATGAAAGGTTGGGACACATGACATATCTTGATGAACTTCCGTACAATAACCAAGATGGCTGTGGTTTCTGGCCCCATCATGCCGTAGTCGGCAGCCAAGCTACACACAATGCAGATAAACAGGGTATAGTTTAGAGAGAACATCCTGAGGAGGACAGCTTGAAGATATTTAGACTCAATACCATGACATATGGCACTGATTCTGCTCCATTTTTAGCTATTAGAACCTTGACTCAATTGGCATAGAGTGGAGGACACAAATTCCCTAAAGCGGCCAGGGTGCTCATGAAGAACGCCTATGTGTATGATGTTATAACGGGTGCAGATAATTTTGAAGAAGCATTGGACTCCATAAATGACCTCATTGATTTGATAAAGTGCGGTGGTTTCACACTAAAGAAGAGGTCGAATTTTTCGGAGATTCTGAGCAACAGCAGTTGGGTCAGTAAGTAATACATAATCATCAATATATATATTTTTTGACAAACCTTAAAGATTAAACTATGTATATATGACTACCTAACTATTAGCTATATATCAGCATCATTCAATATATCCAACTTCCCTCTGTACACATTTGGTCCGGCGTTCTTTTCAACTCACAAAATCACTTTGCTAAAATGCTACATCTTGCTTTCTGAACCACCCTCTAACCTCATGGAGTAACCTTTAATCATGTTCA
Source organism: Cordylochernes scorpioides (assembly GCA_030710605.1). NCBI lineage: Eukaryota > Metazoa > Arthropoda > Arachnida > Pseudoscorpiones > Chernetidae > Cordylochernes > Cordylochernes scorpioides. The sequence continues at coordinate 100,255,731 of CP092886.1, forward strand.
AATGTTCTACCGCGTAGATAATTCTTTAATTTACCAAACAGGCAGAAGTCGAAGGAGCCAGGTCAGGACTGTAAGCTGGGTGAGGCATCAAAGTCCACCCATATCCGGAAATTTGAGCAAATGTCTGTTGCGCGGTGTGAGGTCTTGCATTGTCCTGATGAAATTTGATTTGACAGTATTTTAGGCCCGGCCTTTTTGTTGAAATGGCCCTTTTCATCTTTTCTAATGATTCACAATATCTTTCATAATTGATGGAAGTATTTTTTTCAAGCATGTCCATGAATATGAGCCCATCTTGGTCCCAAAAGACCGTGATGATGATTTTGTCTTTGGAAAGGGAAAGCCTTGGTTTTTTTCTTGACCGGAGACATTTATGGGTCCATTGCATTTATTGACGCTTTAAAAAGGATCATAATGATAAACCCAAGTCTCATCACACGTTATGACTCCTTCAAAGGCATCAGAAGCTGGTCCTGGGTAAGATTCGACGAGGTCTAAACAAATTTCTTTCCGAGTTTGCATCATTTTTCGTGTTAGAAGCTTTGCCACCCATTTTGAGAACAATATTCGATAGGCATGATCTGAAAATAGTTTAAGAACACTTCCTTTAGATTGAAAATTTTTTCATCAATTGATATGTCGTTATTGTCCAGTTATTCTTGACAATTTCCTCAACGAGAGCCAAATTTTGGTCGGTTGTGACAGTTGAATGTTTAGCTGGCCTATCTTTGTCATTAAGATCAAAATAACCTTTCTGGAAGCGCTGAATGTTGATGTTTATTATTTAAAATATTCATTTTCATTCTGTGATTTAATTAATCTGTGATCTAATTTATTCTGTGGTGTTGTGTGTATATAAATATATGTATTTCTTTGAGTGAGCGTTTCGTTGTTCTTCCCCGCTGGTCATGAATCCTGCCAAGAAGAAAAAGAAGGCCTACAAGCCTACAACCCGCATCGTGAACGTCGCCGACCTGGAGAAGGAAGATGAGATGGTGATCTCACGCAACTGCAGCATCCTGAGCTCCATTGGCCATCCTGCCCTGAAATCCCTGCATGAGGACCTGATCCGCTACATCGCCTCGCGGACTGAAATGATCAAGGCCCTCGCTACCAATGTAGAGAACCTCACTGACACCCTCGAGTCCTTCGCAGAGTTGGACGAAATTGAGGAGGCCAACAAGCCCAAGACTGCTTGCCGCGGCACTCAAACCTGCCCTGCTCCTTCCTGCAATGAAACCAGCTCCCAGACTGACCCAATCAAGCCCGCCACTCCTGCTCCTGCTGCTCTCCCTGCCAAGAAGCCTGCCTCCACCCTGCCTGCTCCTGCTCCAACCAAAAGGAAGCAGTCTGAAGCTCCCAACCCGCCTGCAAAGAGGACAAACCTGAATGGTCCTTCAAAACCTGTGCCTTCCCACGTCTCCAAGCCTGCGGCCGCCCAAGTGATCCTTCATGGAGAAAAATCGGCGGCCCACACAGTGGTCATCTCAGATGACCCACAGGCTGACCCAAGGGAGATGCTGAAAACAGTCCGCGCTGCTCACACTCTCCCCCAAGGCGTTTGGGCCTCCCTGCGCACCAAGGGGAAGCTGGTCCTCCATTCCAGCAATCCTGACACCATCCCTGAGATTACAACCTCCCTGGCCAGCAAGTTGAATGGAATGAAGGTCCGCCAGCAGAAGGAGATCCTGCCACGGATCTGCCTCTTCAAAGTGGATGAGGAGACATCCAACTCCACAATTGAGGAGACCTTCCTGGAAACCGCTGCTGTTAGAAAACTTCCTGGAGACAAGGTGGTGCGCGTGGCGCACCGTTCTGCACCCAGAAACGGGACCTGCACCGCCTTCATCGAGGTGGACCTCAAGACCTTTAGAGCCCTGGGCGTTCGCGGGAGGATCGTGGTGGATGGAGTAATCCTCAACTTCGAGGAGTCCATCCGCGCCCGCGTCTGCTTCCGCTGTTGTGGCTTCGGCCACAACTCTGCCCAATGCACCAGAGCTCCTAAGTGCTTCCACTGCGGTGAAGACGGCCATGAAGGCCGAACCTGCCCATCCATTGCTGACCAGCGCACCTCCAAATGTGCCAACTGCTGCTCCCAGGGCCTTCCTGACAAGCACGAGGCGAGAGCCTCAAGCTGCCCCATCCTGAAGTCTAGGGCCCTCAAGTTCTAGGCTTCAAGGACCTTCTGCCTCCATTTCCATCTGCCACTTCTCCTGGATTCCTGGCTTATTCAACGCACCCGCCTCACTGCACCCTGGCGCTATTCCCCTGCTTGCCCAACGTTTCCACCACCCCTGCGAGACATCTCCTGCTTCCACATCCTAGGGTCCCTTGCCACCTGACATCGATTTTGGGCTCAAAAATCATAACTTTTGGTTAGTAGCCCGTAAATAAAGATATTTTCTCTTGAGTGAGCGTGGGAGAGAGTATATGAGGAGACGTTAAGGCGTAAGAGTTTCTTAGAGTTTTTTATAGTAATTTAAATTCACACATAGTTATTTGTGCCTTCAATAAAGAAGTTTTAAGTTTTAATAGAGAGTAATTTATTAAGATTTTCCCAACAATTGGTAGCAGAGAGCGGTTGACTAAAATTGATGCAAATCAAGATTAATTGAATAATTTATATAAAAAGAAAAGATGCAAAATTTTAACTTATCTCAAATAGAAAAACTATCAGACAAAAACTACTTGATCTGGGCAAACAGAATAGAAAGCGAATTGAGAAGTTTGAAGTTATGGAGACGTATCATAGAGGGAGAAGAAGTTGAAAAGCCAATAGAAACAGATAAAAAAAAATTTTGAAGAAAAAGTGAAAATCTGGGAAGACTGGGATGACGACAATGCCATTGCAAGAAATGTGATGAACAGAACAATGAATGACACTCAAGTGCTAAAATACTCGAGCGAAAAAAGTGCCAAGAGATTATGGAATATAATTGGGGAAGAAATGGCATCTAAGAATGAAGATATCCAAATGAAAAATAGAATAGAATTATCAAAATTGAAAATGAAGGAAGATGAAACGGTAGATGACTACTTGAATAGAGCAGTAATTATAAAGAGCAAAAGCATACAAGCAGGAGATGAAATAAGAGATTGAGAATTGATTGGCTTCGTTTTAGAAGGTTTGAGAAGAGAATTTGATTTTGACGTAAAAATTATCAAATCTGATAAAGAAAAGAATATGAACACAATAAGACAAATCCTGAAGGAAACTGAGGAAAAAATAAAATATAGGAAACTAGAAAAAGTAGAAAAACAGGAGATTGCATCTAAAGCTAGAGAAGGCCGATCGGGAAGACGAAATTTTGCTATTAAATGTTATAACTGTGGAAAGATAGGTCATATCTCTAAAGAGTGTAGAAATAAGATAAAATGTTTTAATTGTGGAGGATTTGGGCATAAATCGGCAATATGTAGAAAGAATAGAAGTGAATATCATTCAAAGTATAATTATAATGGGCCTAAGAGAGGGATAAACAAGAAAAATTATAGAGAATCCACAAATCATGTGATAGAGACAAGTGGAATTAATTACGAAGAAGATCAAGGGGAAGAAAAAAATTAAATGGAATATTGATTCAGGAGCCTCTAGTCATATGGTTAGTAAGAAAGAATTATTTATAAAATATGAAGAGGAAGAGAGAATTATAGCGACAGCTGAAAAAGGTGCAGTGATGAAATCTTCGGGAATTGGATCTATAAGAATGAAGTCGAATGTAAATGAAAGATTCATTAAAGTTGAAAATGTTTTGCATGTACCTAATTTGAGAGAAAATTTATTATCAGTAACAAAACATTATAGATCATGATTTTAGTGTATTATTTAGTAAATATAAAGCAGAAGTAATAGACAAAAATGGTGAGATTTTATATAAGGCAAAAAAGAAATGGTGATAAATTTGAAGTAGAGGGACTCCTAATTATGGAAATAGCAAGGAAAGCAGAAGTAGATGATATGCTATGGCATCAAAGACTTGCTCATGTAAATTTTCAGAAATTGAAAGAAATGTATGATAATTCAACGGTATTCGGATTGACAAATTTACAAAATATTAAAGAGAATTGCGAATCTTGTACATTGGGAAAATTACATAGAAAATCTTACAAAAGTATTCAATATAAACAATCTGAAAATATTTTGGATCTATGGCATACCGATATAGTTGGACCTTTGGATGAATCTTTTGGATATAAGTATTTCATTACCATTGTTGATGACTATAGTAATTTTACTTTCGTTATACCAATTGCTAATAAATCTCAAACAGCAGATTCCATAATAAACTTGATTATGCAAGAAGAAAGACAGACTGGAAAGAAAGTAAAGAGAATTCGAAATGATAATGGAGGAGAATATGTTTCAAATTATTTGAAGCGATGGTTATCTAGTGAAGGCATCAAACAAGAATTCACCACAGCTTATACTCCTGAAAGTAATGGAAAAGCCGAAAGATTTAATAGAACCATAGTTGAGTCAGCAAGAACCATGCTAATTGATTCTAAATTACCTTTAAAATTTTGGAGCGAAAGTGTTAAAGTGGCTGTTCATATAGATAATAGAATTAAAATCAAAGAAATGAATACAACTCCGTTCGAGATATACAAGGGATGGAAACCAAACATTGTTTACTTAAAAAGGTTCGGAAGCCTCTAGCTTATGTTCATATAAGAAAAGAAAAGAGAAAGAAGATGGAACCAAAAGCTCATAAAGGGATCATGATGGGATATAGTATGATAAGAAATGGCTATAGAATATATTTACCAGAAATGAATGAAATACATGAAGTATCAGATGATAATTTTAATGAATCTAAGTTGGGATATTATTTAATGAATAATAGTGGTAGAAATCTTGATGAAAATGAACTTTTCTTTTTTAGTAGAGAAGACCAAAATTTGATTTGTCACGGGAATGAAGACTCTGATGGTGATATTTATAATAGAGAAGACCAGGTAGTAAACTTTAACATCGATGATGAGCATATTCCTCAAGATGATAATGATGTAGATTTGAGTGAAATAGAAGAAATACCTCCTGATGAAATAATTACTCCACGTAGAAGAGGACCAGAACCAGGAATGACGAGAGAAATGAGAAATGAACGAGATATTCGTTTGAGAGAAACCGAGGAAGAAGAACTTATAAAAAGGGGAGTGAGGAGATCTGAAAGATTAAGACTAATGAAGAATAAGGAAAATGTTTCTGATAGAACTTATGAGATTAAATGTCCGAAAGATTACCAAGAAGCATTGAATTCAGATCATAGAGAGCAATGGATTGAAGCCATGGAAGATGAACAAATTGAAGTTTTGCATATCCCTTCAGAAGAAATGAAAGCGGACCATCTCACCAAGACTGTGGATGCTGTCAAGCTTAAGAACTGCATAAGTGGTGGAGTTATTTTTGAGGAATGAAAATTGAAAATTTGAAGGGGAGATTTGTTGATGTTTATTATTTAAAATATTCATTTTCATTCTGTGATTTAATTAATCTGTGATCTAATTTATTCTGTGGTGTTGTGTGTATATAAATATATGTATTTCTTTGAGTGAGCGTGGGAGAGAGTATATGAGGAGACGTTAAGGCGTAAGAGTTTCTTAGAGTTTTTTATAGTAATTTAAATTCACATAGTTATTTGTGCCTTCAATAAAGAAGTTTTAAGTTTTAATAGAGAGTAATTTATTAAGATTCTCCCAACACTGAATCCATCTCTGTATAATGATTCTATCCAATGTTTCGTTTCCATGTACTGACTGAAGTTTTGAGTAAATTGTTGTGGCTGAAATGTCACCGGACTTAAAGAGGAACACGGTTACCGACCGTTGTCGGATTCTTGTGTTCACATTAGGCTCCATATCTGAAAAAACACAAATGATAAATCAATTCTAATTGCATATATGTAAATCAGAGTGTTTTATTTACCAGAAAATGTGTATTTTATGATAATAAATTATTTATATATTTTACTAGGGGTGAATGTGCATTACTTGCTGACCCAACCTTGTATACTGACTCATTAGTTTAATATTTGTTTTCGTTTAATTGTTTTTGCACAGAGTTTATGATGAGATGATCTTATATATATAAAAATGAATGTATGTCTGTTTGTCCTTTATGCCTGACCAAACCACTCATTGGATCGCCATGAAACTTTGGGAAGTTATTTAGTATAGTACTGGGAAGGTTTCTAGCAAATAAAATTTTTGAAATAACTTTTCGCCTAGATATAATCAAGATAAATATTCTAATTTATCTGTTATAATTCAACAATCTGCTCTAAATATTATCATGATGATACGATGATTTTGTAATGTAGAAAATTAGGAAAGACAAAATTCAGGATGACACGGCAACTTATTTGAGACAAGAATAATGATACAATTCCAAGGCAAGATACTATTCCTTTAACTTCCAATTACGGAGGGAACCAATTAATAATGATTTTATTCAACTTATCGAGTATTTTTCATGGGACCGGGAAAAAATGTTCACTTTATCGAGAGATTCGTTAGACAAACCTTTACTCGGGTAAAATCCGGGCGAAGCCGGGAATATCCATTTCGTAGCTACACCGTCTCTCCAAGAGGCAGTCTCTTATTAAAGGTCTATTACAGATTCTTTAATAGCAATTAGAATCTTCAATGAGAGACCACCAACAGGAGAAACAAGTTGATTCATGTTTTTAGGTGGTCTTTCTTAAGAGACTCTATTTACATATTTAAAATATGAAAAAATTAAAATATTTTAAAATTAAAATATTTTAAAATCAACATTTTCTTACTGTTACGTTTAATTACTGTTAATATATATATATATCTATATATATAAAAATGAATGTATGTCTGTTTGTTTGTCCTTTATGCCTGACCAAACCACTCATTGGATCGCCATGAAACTTTGGAAAGTTATTTAGTATAGTACTGGGAAGGTTTCTAGCAAATAAAATTTTTGAAATAACTTTTCGCCTAAAAATAATCAAGATAATTATTCTAATTTATCTGTTATAATTCAACAATCTGCTCTAAATATTATCATGATGATACGATGATTTTGTAATGTAGAAAATTAGGAAAGACAAAATTCAGGATGACACGGCAATTTATTTGAGACAAGAATAATGATACAATTCAAAGGCAAGATACTATTCCTTTAACTTCCAATTACCGAGGGAACCAATTAATATTGATTTTATTCTACTTATCGAGTATTTTTTCAAGGGACCGGGAAAAAATGTTCACTTTATCGAGAGATTCGTTAAACAAACCTTTACTCGGGTAAAACCCGGGCGAAGCCGGGTACATCCATACAAGAATAATGATACAATTCCAAGGCAAGATACTATTCCTTTAACTTCCAATTACCGAGGGAACCAATTAATATTGATTTTATTCAACTTATCGAGTATTTTTCAAGGGACCGGGAAAAAATGTTCACTTTATCGAGATATTCGTTAAACAAACCTTTACTCGGGTAAAACCCGGGCGAAGCCGGGTACATCCATACAAGAATAATGATACAATTCCAAGGCAAGATACTATTCCTTTAACTTCCAATTACCGAGGGAACCAATTAATATTGATTTTATTCAACTTATCGAGTATTTTTCAAGGGACCGGGAAAAAAATGTTCACTTTATCGAGAGATTCGTTAGACAAACTTTTACTCGGGTAAAACCCGGGCGAAGCCGGGCGGGTCCGCTAGTTGTATATATATTAATATATATAGTCACGACCGTCTTTCCTCAATTCCTCATCGGCCGCTGTCACGGATGCGCGCGCATCATCATTATGATCATTATCATTATCTAATGATAATAATAATAATAATTATTATTATATTATTATTATTAATATATATAGTCACGACCGTCTTTCCTCAATTCCTCAATTCCTCATCGGCCGCTGTCACGGATGCGCGCGCATCATCATTATGATCATTATAATTATCTAATGATAATAATAATAATTATTATTATTGTTATTATTATCAACATATATATTGCCACGTGGAAAATTAGGGAAGACAAAAACTTCAGGAGGAAACAAAATTTATTTCAGGCAAGGACAAACTATCAAAAGTAAACAAAAGATAAGCCACAAGGGCAATTTACAGAGTCGCAAGATATAAAACATAAAAATGACCACTCTGTTAAATAAAAAATAATAAAATTAAGAAATACTATGTTACATAGCTTCTTCCCTATGGGAGCTGTGACCCACAGCTAGCAAATAGTCTTGGCTTTGACACGGCGGTGGAATCCTGGAGCCAGTCTCTAAAAATGTGGATTACAGCACCCATGGCTTCAAATTCTTCTCGGCGATCTTCAGTTTGTCTTCCCTAACTTACCCAGCATCTCCACCAAATTGCCACGTGGAAAATTAGGGAAGACAAAAACTTCAGGAGGAAACAAAATTTATTTCAGGCAAGGACAAACTATCAAAAGTAAACAAAAGATAAGCCACGAGGGCAATTTACAGAGTCGCAAGATATAAAACATAAAAATGACCACTCTGTTAAATAAAAAATAATAAAATTAAGAAATACTATGTTACGATATAGTCACGACCGTCTTTCCTGGCCTCTGTCACGGATGCGCGCGCATCATCATTATGATCATTATCATTATCTAATGATAATTATTATTATTATATATATATAGTCACGATCGTCTTTCCTCATCGGCCGGCCGGCCGCCTCTGTCACGGATGCGCGCGCATCTAACCAAAAAAAAAACCTCCCTCGAGTCGGATTTGAACCAGCGACCTAAGGATCACCGCTTAATTATATCTACAGTCCTCCGCTCTGCCAACTGAGCTATCGAGGGATACAAACCGATGAATAAGTTTACCTTATAAAGTCAACTAATCCTATTTCTACACAAAATGTACTCATACTGTTGCACCAGGTTGCGGCTTGGCAGACTCTTCAGCCTTGATTCTCTCCTGTGCTGAGTCTTGCATCTTACCAGAGCGTGTTTCAACCATCCTACAAATTTATAAAAGGGAATAATGAGATAAGTCTACTTTATGTAGCCACCAGAATAATTTATTTATTTTCTCACATCAAAGAGAGCAGTGAAGTCACAGTGTACCTAAATACAAATGATGATAATCTAAAAATAATCTGTTTTAAATAAATATCATAGAATATAAAAATAAATAAATATATAATTTAAATTTCAAATATATTAAAAATAATATAATAAATACGCCATTAATCATGATGTAACACTTCCCCCTCTCCAGAGGTCGTCACGTCCTCGTGAGTTACCTCATCAATTCTCTCAAAATAGGGTTTGAGTCTTGAGACATGGACAATCAATGGGTCTTGGCCAGGATTATCTTTCGGCTCAATTAAGTAATTTACGTTAGACAGCTTCTTTAATATTCGATATGGGCCAAAATATTTTCTCAATAGTTTTTCGCATTTTCCGATTTTCCTGACTGGTGTCCAAACTGCCACTAAATGTCCTGGTTCATAGATTTTCTCATTGTGTTTTTTGTCATAGTTTCTTTTCATTCTTTCCTGAGTCTTCTCTGTGTTGTTAATGACTACCTGTCTCGTCCTTGCTATTTTATCTAAGTAGTTTTCTATATATTCATCGTAATCGTCCATGTTACTGTCCGTTGGGATATTCTCGTCGTCTAAGAGGGACATGGGTTCCCTTCCAAACAACAGGAAAAATGGAGAGTAGCCTGTGGTTTCTTGAATCGTGGTATTATACGCGTGGGTGATAAAAGGGAGGATTTCATCCCAGTTCTTTTGGTCTGTGTTCACATACATGCTGATCATATTGATTAAAGTTCTATTTAGCCGTTCCGTTAGTCCGTTAGTCTGGGGGTGGTAGCTCGTTGTGAAGCAGTGTTTCACTTTGCACATTTTCATTACCTCCTTCATCAAATTGCTAGTGAATTGTGAACCTCTATCGCTAATAAGAAATATTGGGGCCCCGTGACGTAAAATAATATGTTCGATTAAAAATGTAGACTTCTTTCACAGTTGCTTCTGATACTGCCTTTGTTTCAGCATACTTGGTATAATAATCAGTCAACACAATTATCCACTTCCTTCTTCTTTTCGTTGATGGCAAGGGGCCAACAAAGTCAATTCCGATTCTTTCAAAAGGGTAGTTAGCTGGGGGAATAGGTTGTAGAAGTCCAGAAGGCAAGTGATTTGAACCTTTCCGACTTTGGCAAAGATGGCACGTCTTTACAAATTCTGAAACATCTTTCAACATGGAAGGCCAATAGTATTTATTCTTCAATCGGTAAGTGGTTCTGGCGACGCCCAGATGGCCATTCAGCATATGGTTGTGGTATTCACTCATGACTTCCTTCCTTCTCTTCTTTGGCACTACCAGCAACCATGCCCTACCTTCAGGATTTGGATTTTTCTTGTAGAGACACCCATTTTCTTCTTTGAAGTTCTGTGTAATTGAACGCTTGTTTCCACTAAGGTTCTCCTTAATATTCTCAATAAAATCATCCTTTTCGTCTATTATTTGATTCAGAAATAGTCTTTCATAATCTTCGTCCCATTCGTTTTCAGGTAAGGGTCCTCTAGATAGACCATCAGCGTCCAGATGTTTTTTACCCGATTTATGTATGATTTCGAAATTATATTCCTGAATCTTCAGTGCCCATCGTGCTAATCGGCCGGTCGGATCTTTCAGATTCTTAAGCCAGCATAGTGCGTGATGATCAGTTACGATTTTGAAGTGCCTTCCATATAGGTAGGGTCGTAACTTGGACATTGACCACACAACAGCTAGACATTCTTTTTCGGTAGTCGAATAATTTTGCTCAGGTTTGCTCAGTGTTCGACTTAAATATGAGATAACTTTTTCTTTATCGCCGAACTTTTGGACTAATGTTGCACCCAGGCCGATGTTAGATGCGTCAGTATGAATGTAAGTAATTGCATTCGGGTCAAAGTGCCCTAAGATTGGAGGATTTATCAATGCTACTTTAAGGGTTTGAAATGCTTTTTCTTGATTTTCTGTCCAGGTAAAAGGTACATTCTTTTTTATAAGACTGGTTAATGGATCGGCAATTTTTGAAAAACCTTTGATAAATTTTCTATAATATGAGCACATTCCTAAAAATGATTGAACTTCTTTTATCTTTTTGGGCCGAGGAAAATCTCTAATAGCCTTGATATTATGCTCCGCTGGTTTTATACCATGTTGATTAGTTATATGGCCAAGAATCTCCAGTTCTTCGAAAGCAAATTGGCATTTTTTGTTGTTCAATTTTAAATTAGCCTCGCGAAAACATTTTAAAACAGCTTCTATTCTTTTGAGATGTGTTGAAAAATCCGAGCTATAAATGATTACGTCATCTAGATAACATAAGCAAATTTGCCATCTAAGATTACCAAGCATATTTTCCATGTTCCTCTCAAATGTAGCAGGGGCATTGCATAGGCCAAAGGGCATTACGTTGAACTCATATAGGCCATGTGCTGTAGTGAAGGCTGTCTTTTCTTTATCTTTCTCCTCAACCTCTACTTGCCAATATCCTGATTTAAGGTCAATTGCTGAAAAGTATTTGGATCCTTGAAGTGTATCCAATACTTCATCAATTCTGGGAATTGGGTAAACATCCTTCACTGTTACATCATTAAATTTTCTGTAGTCAACGCAAAATCTGTACTTACCATCTCGCTTCTTGACCAAGATTACAGGGAAGGACCATGGACTCGAGGATGGTCTAATTATGCCGTCTCTGAGCATTTCATCAATTTGTTCTTTTATGATTTCTCGCTCTTTCGCGCTCACCCTATACGGCTTGTGTTTGATCGGTTTCGCGCCTTCTGTATCGATCCGATGTTTCGCTAAGTTGGATCTTCCTAATCCCGACGAAAACAAATCCTCGTACCTTTCCAAAACTTGTTTCAATTGCTCCTTTTCCGTATATGCTAAATTTTCGTTTATCTGAAATTGGGGTTCTTCATGCTCTTTTTGTTCACTTTCTTCCATAAGATTCACTTCGGCTGGCAGGCTTCCAAAGCACAATGTTTGGTTTTTTAATATTTTTAATGGTCGAGGGTAAGGGTTTGTTATCCAGATATATGTTTCCTTATTCACAACATTTATTAAGATTCTCGCTAGTCGAAGTCCATTTGTTTGAAACATTTTATGGTTCTCCTCGATGATGTATTCGCCATCCTCTGCTTCTACAAATGCATTAATCAATTTAATAGAAAGTTCTGGTATAATGGCATCCTTTGCACTTTTTATTTTCTTCTGTTGATATTTGATTACGTCACGATTTTCTGTCAAGTCATATTTGATTATTTCACGCTGACAATCAATTTTTGCGTTCATTTTCTTAAGAAAATCACGTCCAAGTATAAATATTCGTAAATGTGTTCTCATTATCACAAATTGATGTGTAATTGTTTTGTCATCAAATTTTATATTTAAAATAATATTTCCTACGATATCTAATTCTTTGCCATCGGGTCCGGAGCACATTTTATCAGGATTTATTATTTCAAGACCTGTGTTAAGAGCTGTACTAAGGTCGACCACTGAAAGATCGGCGCCTGTATCAATCAAAGCTTCGCAGATACCGATTCTATCCACGTTAATGTTCATTTTATATTTGGGGTCTAACTTTTTAATTCCATTTATGGTCGACTTGCTTTGATTGACGGACTCAGGCGCGATGTTTAGTTTAAATCTTCTAATGCAGCATATCTATTCCTTGTAGGGATACTCGAGTACGGGCTATTACTTACGTCAGAGTAGAGCAGAGGTCTCGACTTCTGAGTTCCATTATCCATTCGGATTTCTTCTTCGACCTTGTCTTGTGTAACTATGGGGTCCTCTTCCACAATTCTTACAAACCTGACTCTGCAATACCGCGCTACGTGTCCTGGCTTGTTACACTTGAAACATATTGGTCTCCCGTCTTCTGTCCTATTCCTATTTGAATTTGGATTCTTATTGTATGTTTTACTTGGGTAGACCGGTTTTGGCTCAGGATTGGGAGTGTAAGATCGTCTAGGGGCAGATACCTGGGGCAGAGGCTTGTTCTGGTAATACCTCGGAGTGGGGGCCTGGGGCTTGGAGGTGTTCTGGTAGTACCTCGGAGCGGGGGCCTGGAGGTGTTCTGATATGGTCTTCTGAACGACGTAGCATTCTTCCATTGCTCTTGATGATGGGGACGAGGAGAGCGTGGTCCATTATAAAGAGCTTTTGATTTTTCTGTACGTTCTTGGTAATTATTTTCGAACAAATCCAGCTTTTTACAAATTTCTAGAAGTTCATTGGTATTTTTAGGAGGGTTTAGGTGAAGGGCAAAAGAGTATTCTTTCTTTAACCCTCCAATAACCCAGTTTATTTTAGTCTCTTCTTCCATTTGGGGGTCGACCTTGTTGCACAGTACAAGGATATCCTCTGCGAACCTGATTGCAGGTTCATTCCACTGTTGTATCCTGTTTAATCTCATCCTCATTTCTTCTTTGTTGGCGTCTGAGGCAAAATCCTCAATTAGGCGGCTCTTGAAATTTTCCCAGCTGGTGAAACTTACTTTGTGTAGGTTCAGCCAGGTTTTGGCGCTACCAATCATATTCATGGCAGCATAACGGGAGATAATGTAGTCTGCCCAATGGTACAAGAAGCCAATTTCTTCAAGAGATTCAATCCATGGGCGAGGGTCTTCTGTTCCATCATACTTGAGGATGTCGATGTTGGGATTCAGGACAACTGGGTCGGAACTAGCATCTCCACCAATTATTGCACCAGGTTGCGGCTTGGCAGACTCTTCAGCCTTGATTCTCTCCTGTGCTGAGTCTTGCATCTTACCAGAGCGTGTTTCAACCATCCTACAAATTTATAAAAGGGAATAATGAGATAAGTCTACTTTATGTAGCCACCAGAATAATTTATTTATTTTCTCACATCAAAGAGAGCAGTGAAGTCACAGTGTACCTAAATACAAATGATGATAATCTAAAAATAATCTGTTTTAAATAAATATCATAGAATATAAAAATAAATAAATATATAATTTAAATTTCAAATATATTAAAAATAATATAATAAATACGCCATTAATCATGATGTAACAATACCTAACTAATAAATTAAGATTTTGAACAAATACTTATATCATTTCTCACATATTAATATAGATATATTTATATTTTGAAAATAGAACAATCCAAATTTAAAATCATTAGATTAAAAAAAAGGCAAATATTGGCAAATGCATCTCTTATTCAATTCAATATATATGCCTTTTTATTATAATTACTATATATAGTCACAAGCGTCTTTCCTAATCAGTCATCGGCCGCCTCTGTCACGGATGGCCGGCGCCCCCATTGGATGGCTACGATCACGTGCCATCGTTGGCGCGACGGTGACCTTGAGTGACGTAATGCCCCCCCCCCCCCCTGCCGGCGGCGCGCGCCCGTTGGCTGCCGGCGAGCACGTGACCTCCCTGTGCGAGCGCATGGCGGGCGGTAGGCTATTCTATATACAGTTACGAGCGTCTTACGGAAGCCAACAGTACATAGGCAGATAAAGCACATAGGCTATAGTTATTAACTAATATATGCATTTATTTAAGGCGCCAATTTATAATTGTAACAAATAGTATTTGAATAAAAACATTCAATCGGGTAAAACACGGACGTTGCCCGGGTCATTCGGCTAGTATATATATAACAACAAAACAACACAAAAAATTGACTCCATCTTACAATAAAATTTTATATTATTAAAGGTGTTTTCCACACAAAAAAAAAATAAAAAATAAAATTATAAAATTACACAAAATATTACTTTAAAAATTTTCTTTCTTAATAAATTCAAATTGTTTGATAAAAATATTACATGGTTCTGTCTTTGCTCTTTTTCCTACTCTAATATCTTCAATTCTTCCTTTTTTTTCTATGTTCTGCTTCAATGACGTGTAACGACCGAAGTAATAAGCGTGGACTTGTTATAGCCCTATATTGTTACATAAAGAATTAAAACCTTTTTGACACCCAAATAATAATACATGTATTTAATAATTATTTTTAATCATCATATTAATTTACAACTACTTTTCATATAAATTATATTTAATTCTACTTTTATATTTATACTAGCCGAATGACCCGGGCAACGCCCGGGTTTTACCCGATTGAATGTTTTTATTCAAATACTATTTGTTACAATTATAAATTGGAGCCGTGGATGTCACTCTTGTGAAACGTCCCGCTCCAAACTTTGTGTCTGAGAAGCGATATTTTTATAGAAAGATGATCTAGCTTTTGTTTTCTGCTCGAATGAATGTTTTTCTGTTAGAATTTTGTTCCTGCGTACAAAATAATGAACTGGTTTCACCCGTGGTCTCTGCTTTTTGGAATTTTTCCAGATATAATTTTGTATCTGATAATCAAACATGATACAGCAATATCGTCATCATCATTTTCTGAATAAAAATATATAGTTTTAATAATTGATTTATATATATTTTTAAAATAGCCTGTCGTCTTCCCCGTATTTTTTTTACCTATGTATGGAAATTTTGGTTTGAATTAGTGAACTACTGCGAATTTGTATACCGGACATACAGACAGACATACAAACATTCATTTTTATATAGAGAGAGATATACAGCTAAACCTGTCTATAGCGCCCCCTCTAAATAGCGCCTTTCTCTCCATAGCGCCCGATTTTAAATAGTACGATGCGATTTACATTAAAAGTGACCTGTATATAGCGCCCTGCAACCTCAGAATAGCACCCCCCTTTTTGACAGTCCCAATTCTATTTTTTTTTTAAATACCTGTATATAGCGCCCTGCAACCTCAGAATAGCGCCCCCCCCTTTTTTTTTTTAAGTCCTAATTCTAGATTTTTATTTAAAAATACCTTTGAATAGTGACCATATATTTGAATTTATTAAACTCTACAGAGAGAGATTAATAAAATGCTTTGAATCAAAATGTAAGAAAATGGAGCTACCTTTAAAAAAAAAAGAACCATTATAATGAGGCATGTTTTTTTTTTTACTGGATCACGTGAATTTTATATCTTAAAATTTAATTACAATATCTCTTTTTTATTTTTCTAATTATAGTTTTAAATATCAAGTTATTGCTTTATACATAATAAGTCGGTGAACGAGTGGGTAACACCCTCGATTCCCGACAGTCATGAACCGGGATTGAATCCCGCGTTAACCTTTTGTTTAATATGTGAATAACCTTCACATATTAATCATTGTTTCAATTACCATAAAATAGGTTGCTCTTGTTGAGCGGTACCTAATAAAGTTATTTTGGAACCGAATTATTGCTTTATATAACGATGTCCCGAAAGCACCTAACTTTACCTCAAAAACTCGAAGTGATAAACGAACGTGAATCAGGAAAAAGCGTGCCTATCGTTGCTAATAAATATGTAATTAGCCAAACAAGTTAAAACGTTGATTAAGAAAACAGAAGAAATTAAAGAATAATTTAATCAAAATCCTCTTTTAAAAAGAAAAATAATGAAGAAGTCAACAAAATTTGATGAGGTAAATGATCTAAAACGACTAAAGGGGTCAAAATAGTAAAGCGAGAGTGAGTATAGACCTTTTGACCAATGTGCTTGGAAAGAAAGAAAAAACAATTGTGATTGGAAAAGCTAAAAATCCAAGGTGCTTCAAAAACCTAAAGTCCCACAATCTTCTAGTTACCTATGATAGTAATAATAGTGCTTGGATCACAAAAAAGTGATATTTTTACTAAAATAGTCAAGGATTTTGATACGAAAATGGGTATCGCCAAAAGGAAAGTGCTTCTTTTTTGGACAATGCACGCACCCATGTCAAAATAAAACTTCATTATGTCAAATTGTTTTTTCCTCCTGCCAATTGTACTGGACTTGTCCAACCCCTAGACCAAGGAATCATTCAGGCATTAGAGTTGAAATTTAGGACTAGACAGAGGCATTTAATTGTTGAAACTGCTACGAACCGTCCTGACATGACTGGCCCTGAGATTTACAAATTATTTATTCTTTTGGACACAAATTATAACCCCCCAAGATTTGTTGTAGATCTTAATATGGTGTGCGTTTTAAAAAAAAAAACAATAAACTTTCCTTTATTATTATAAAATTAATTAATGAGTATATATACTTTATTTAAGCAATACCAATGATATAAATGCTATATACAACATTAAACACACAAAATTATTGCCCTTGTACATATATTATTAAGCAACCTGTCTATAGCATCCCCTCTCTATAGCACCCTATTTTGGTGAGTCCCAAGAGGGGGCGTTATATACAGGTTTAACTGTAATGTTTTTGTGTTTATTGACTGGCGTTCCATTTAGATGTGGAAACGTGTTAACTATGTTTGTTTTTGCATTAAAATAAATAATCTTTTCAAGTCTTTAAGATCGTAGAATATATTGCATTGGCGAAGAGAAGAGAACGCGGGGATTTAAGAGTAAGTACCCAAGTGATAGTATGATGTAAAATATGAAGGAGAGTATTGTAAAAATTAAAGAAGGAAGAAGTTATTAGAAATTTGCATAAGAAAAAAAAGTTTTATGATGGCTAATTACCATTTTAAGGAATTTGAGGGAAAAGGTGAAAATTTTTGTGCGTTTATTGAGCGTCTGGAATATTTTCTAATTTTGGAATAATTTAATGAGAAAAGAAAGCCTATTTGTTGACATTGATAGGCGGGAAGGCGTATGATTCTCTGAAAAATCTATGTAGCCAGAAGTTACCTAAAGAGTATACATATTGATAGAGAAACTAGTTGAATATTTTCCCCTAATGCGATTTATAATCGTGGAAATATTTATATTTTTTGGAAGAATATAAAATGAAACGGAAAGTGTTTCAGAATATCTGGTGTAAATCAAGCGGCTAGCCTCAACCTGTGGATTTGGCGAATTTTTGAAGGAGTCTTTAAGAGACAAATTAGTGTGCGGATTGAGAAATTCAAAAATTAATAGGAGGATCTTGTCGGAAGGAGATGTTCCGTTGACAAGAGTAGTTGAAATTGCGTTGTCGATGGAGGCAGCAGAGAAAAATACCAGGATATTTAATGTCAATGAGCCTGCAGATAGCGTGGGCAAAATGCGCACAGAAGTCAGGAATAGAGTTGAAAGAACGCAAATGAGCAAGTGCAAACATTGCGGGAGGTTACATATAGACTTATGCAGATTAAGAAATGCGACCTGTTTTAGATGCGGGAAAATTGGCCACATTGCAACAATCTGCAGGAGCCGTGAGGAATATACAAGCGGAAGACAGGTGAGCCAGTTTCTGAACCAGAGAAAGATGCATCGGATCGAGGATTATGAGGAGGAGGAAGATTTAGTTCAAAGGATCGTCTTCATGAGGACGTATGATCATAGTCAAGTATGCTACGAATGACTCTCCTTGTGTGATTTAGGTGAAAGTGGAGAATACTTTGATGACTCTTGAAATTGATACGTGAACATTCTTAGGGCCACAATTATATTAGATTTGAGAAATTTATTCCAAGCTATTCTTCGTGTGATAGACAATTGGTGTGATGAAACGAAACTCTCTTTATCAACTGAAAAATCAACTTATTTTCCATAATCAGCCTCATTTGACAATAAAACACAGAGGAGTAAGCTGAAAATTACCAAGTAAATCAAAATGTTTCATGTCTCTTTCTCCGATAACAAAAGAAACAAAAACAAGCTCAATTTTTCAAGTCACATAAAAGATATTGTAGAGCTCAATGTAACAAAAAATAGAGAATATTTTTTCCTTAATTTGTTAAAAATTTTAGGGGGTTGACTATAAGAAAAGAAGTGAAATCTATTGTTACGCCAGGTTGCAGCTTTGCAGGGTAATCGACCTTGATTTTCTCTTTATTGGTATTGTAAATGTTTCCCGAACGGGCATCTATTAATATAATACAGTTAAATTAAAAAAGTAAATAATTAAATAGTTACATTTAAAAGTTGCCATTTTTATTCATTTGTTGTCGTCCTCGTAGTTGTTTTTCTCGTAGTCTTCGCGTCCGTAGCTCTTGCTTAAAATTCTGTCCTCACGCCTATCTTCAAAGTGTTTGAAGGTCCAGTGTGATGTTAAATTAACATAACAATAAAAATTAATACTCTGTCGTAATATAGAACATAATCAAAATGAATTTTATAATCTGTATTATAATTTAAATCAATTTTTTTAAATATGATAATTTTGATGACATAAAAGTATATACATCATGATGCCGCACTATAAATCACTCATACGATCGAGAGTCACTAATGCTAGCGAAATATAATATCCATATATTTTCTACACGCCCTTTACAGAAATTATATTCATTTCAACATAATATATATTCTTATTTCCGTGGTACATGGATATCAAACCATATACGAATGCTCACACCTTTCGCATACACCGTTCATAAAAGACCATTTCAAATTTAAATCAACAAAATATGAACTAAAAAAACGACACTTACCAATAGAAATATATACAACAATAATGAGCGAAGAAAATTTTAATTATTAAAGTTAGTAGAGTTAGTAGGGTTAGTAAGAAGCGTTTATGAGGATAGAAGTGCCTGAGCCTAGGAGTTGACGAACTCAAGCTCAGAAGAGAAGTTTATTATGAATGCCTGAGTCTAGGAAATAAAAAACTAGATCAGAACAAGCTTATAAGAAAAGTTTACAAGAAGCCTGAATATAAAGTGAATCAAGTGAAAAGAAAATAAGAAAAGGCTAAAGAAGTTTATAAGAAAAAATTAATAAGAAGCCTTAATAGAAAGTGAACCAAGTGAAAAGAAAATAAGAAAGGGCTAAAGAAGTTTATAAGAAGCCTGGACAGAGACTGAAGAAAGTTAAAGAGGATAAAAGTTGATAAAAGGCCCATTGTAAAAACTGAAGAAAGTAAAAAGGCTAAGGTTGGCAAAAAAAAAGGTTGATCAGCATAATAGTTAAGGATAATGGCTCCAATATAAATTTGTTTATTTTTATGTCATTTTATCATAGTAGAATAAAGCTCATTATGTTAAAATCATCAGATCCTGTCGTTCACTACCTCCGGAGAATATCACCTGCCTATCGCTACAGTAGGTTCAATAGTTAGAAACAAAAATTATTTGAGGTATTCATTTGTTTATTTAAATTTTTCTTTTTTTTTCTTCCCTATTTTCTTTTATTCCCAACATTTCTAAATAATTAAACAAAAACTGCATACTTTTGACGATTTTTCCAAAGGAAATTCCAATACAGTTCCATCCACTCACTCACATCCATCACTCAATTTGTCACATCACACGGAAAATTCCAGCACATTTTATATGGCATGTTATAGCTGGTAATATGTGACTGACTGTGTTACAACTGGTACTTTGCTGCGGACTGCATTTCCTAGGTCTCGCTAAGAGTGCCTATGGCCTGGAACAATGAAGGCGAGGTCAACGGCCGCTCGGTTTCTTCTGTAAGAGAAGATATGATCCGTTTATAAAAAAATCTTTAATTGTATTCCCAATTTAACAGTGTTAAGCAGGAAGGAGCTCAAGAATATACTTGGAGAGCAATTAGAAGCACATTAAAATTCCTCTGCTTAATTAGTCGCAAAATTAAACGCATCTCATTATTAACGGATCATATCTTCTCTTACAGAAGAAACCGAGCGGCCGTTGACCTCGCCTTCATTGTTCCAGGCCATAGGCACTCTTAGCGAGACCTAGGAAATGCAGTCCGCAGCAAAGTACCAGTTGTAACACAGTCAGTCACATATTACCAGCTATAACATGCCATATAAAATATTTGACTCGCCTTTCTATTAATACTATTTATTATAATTTTAGACACCCCCACCCCCGCCTATGAGGATGTAGAAGTAAAAATATATTTCTCTCTTTATTCCCAAAACAGTCGCAATAACTATTTGAAGTCGATGCACAACTATTTGCGATTTTTATTAGGACACATTATATGATACTCTGTCAAGAATAGCTAATTATTACCAAAATAAAATATTCAAAAAGAAATAGTTAGGTGGCCAAAGTATATAGAATGGAGGAGAACGTCGCCATTACATATAGAATTATTAAAAAACCATCTATCTAGAATTATGTGACGGAAAAATTATAAACGTGCATGAAGTGACGCAACATAGACGTATAGAGACAATTGTGTGGCCGAAGTGTTTTAGCCTTTCAGTTAAAACTATTATATAAAATGTGTAGCAACAGATATCAAATTTGAAACAAAGTCGCATAAACTCATATTTGGAATTTTGACATAACATACTTGAGGGGAATCATTTTCTATCCCCCTTCTTCCCAAACACATTTTTTATAAATGACGAAAGTTAATTCACCATCATACGTTAGGGTTAGAAGATCTCTCGTCGATTGAACTTGATTTAATGAATTACATTTATATTTTCAAAAATAGATTCAAAATTTTATGTGGCTAATTTTGGACATTATCCAATACTCAGCATATTCGAATCATTCAAACGTAGCACGATCTTTTGCTTATCTCTCTCACTCTAAGGAAATATAAATCATAATTATCGCTCCGAATCTTATTCGTTTGCAAAAACGACCAAAAGAGAGTACATACATGATCCGGACCAAGATCCTGACCACAGATATTGACATGGCTTAAAATATGGATAATTTAGCACAAAAGCGATATAATTCTATAAGTTGTTGATTGATGAATCTTTTAACAGTGACAGTTTGCAGCAAAATTCTTGTTTCAAACTTTTTATTTTGTTTTTACTTATTCTGAACTGAACTATTTTCTGAACAAACTATATGTTTAAAAAATTCAATATATTGGACTTTAAAATGTTTTTATTATATCTATATATTTCGAGAGGGGCAACTTGCCTCTCTTTATCGGGGAAGTTGTGTTTTGAACTAAAACACGTGAACAGGTGAAAGAACAACGTAAGAATGATCTCTGATTCAAATATTATATCAAGTATATATATATCCTCTCAACCAATAATTACATATAATATCTTATTAATATTATTATTATGTTAATTTATAGATAATTAACAGAATGACCCGGGCAACGTCCGGGTTATACCCGAAAGAATCCCCCCCCCCCCCTCGAGTGCGTATGTATAAAAAGGTTGTTTTTTTAATTCAAATACTATTCGATATAATTATAAATTATGATCCGGCTTTACCCGGGATCTACCCAAGTGAATGTTTGCCCTACGAATAAGGCTTTAAATAAAACAATTTATTATATATAATTAGAACAAAAATTAATGTTAAAAATTCTAAAATATAGTAATATAATTCAGAATTTGACAACAAAATTATAAAATATAACAAATATAAAATCTTCTAAAATGATCGATAGTAAATTTTTAAACCATGTACCAGAAAATAATATTTATAAACTAAAAAAAAAAAAAGCGTTAGTTCCAGCCTTTTACCGCTTAGCGCAGCACTGGTCGCGACGATAAATGAATTTGATTGGCTAATAATTTTACACGTAGTTTGTTTACACTATGCATGTTTTTAAAAGCTAAGATTATCCAATCGCCGTGAAACTTTAGGAAGTTATTTACTATACTACTGGGAAGGTTTCTGGTTTGAATTTGATTTGAAATAAATATTCGTTGCAATTATATTTGCAAATTTTCTACTTTCACTCACAAGCTGCGCCTCTCGCGGTATCTGGTGAAATTACATTTATAAATTGTAAAAATGCTAAATTGTGTTCCAAGTATAATAAATTTAATATTTAATTTGAGGATTTAGTAATTTAATATTCCAATGACGTTGTAAAAAAACTTGGCATTTCAATTTCAATATCAATATACATGTATATATTTGAAGAAAATATCTTATTTAAAATTTAATAAATGTTTTCAAAAAATTGTGTTTTAAAAATATATTTAAACGCATATAACAATATTTATATTTATAAACATTTGTAAATCTATATATAGGTGGATTGTATGTGTTTTCTAGAATTTAACAAATGTTGTTAGGCAAACTTTTATTCGGGTAAAAACCCGGGTACATTCGCTAAATACAGTTATCTACAAATGTTCGTTTGTGGCAAGATACTATTCCTTCAACTTCAAATTACCGAATGGACCAATTAATATTGATTTTATTCAACTTATCGAGTATTTTCCAAGGATCCGGGGAAAAAAATTAAAATTATCGAGAGTATAAAGTATAGATTCAGTAGGGATTGGATGTTTGCTAGAATCGTTTTAACAAATGTTTGTTAGGCAAACTTTTACTCTGGTAAAAACCGGGCGAGGCGGGAACATTCGCTAGTATGTTATAAAAAAAGCATTAAGTCTGACCATAAATTGCCTATAAATTCTAAAAAGAATATCAATAAATTTATGTCGTAACCTAATTTAAATAATCCTTCAAATTCTCAAAATACTTTATCATTGTATAATATAAATTTACATCCTCCTTCAACTGAAACTGTGTATGTAAATGAGATTGAACTTTTATGTGCAGACATTACTACTTTAACTAAATGTGTTTACTTTAAATATTTTTAAAATATTGAGTTAAACAAATGTGATATCATAATAACAGGCTATAGTGGCTCTAAAATACCAATTTCAGGAAAGGCTAAATTTGAAATAAATTTAGAAATGTTTCTAGGGTCATGATTTACTCGTAACTGATTTAAATTTCTCTAAATTTCTTTTGGGAAGAGGTTTTCTTAGTTCTTTTGTTATTTATTTCAATTATTTACATAAATTAAACTCTTTTAATATGGAGTCACTTATAAATGATTATATATCCATTTTTGAATACAAATCTGGCCCTATTAAAGGTATCAATGCCATATTGATGTAAAAGCTGACTTCATCCCAAAGTTTTACTAATTCAGACAAGTTCCTTTTGCCTTAAAACAACTAGTGAAAGATGAAATTGATAAATTGGTTGGTTTAAATATTTTTTCTCCTATAGATAAAAGTGATTGTGCATCTCCACTTGTTTGTGTTGCAAAACCAGATGGTCAAATTAGACTTTGTGCTGATTTTAAAAAGAATTCAAATCCTTACTTAAGAGGATGTTAAACATCCTATCCCTAACATTGATTCAGTCTTAAATAATTTTCAAGGAAAGAAATCCTTTACTAAATTAGATTTCTCAAAAGCTTACCGTCAAATTACGATGGATGATAATTCAAAAAAATATTTAGTTGTCTCCCCACTCACAGAGTTCTATATAAATATAATCGTTTGGATTTTGGTATAAAGACTGCTTCTGAAATATTTCAGAAAACAATGGAATAATTTTTCTCGGGAATCAATGATGTTTACATTTATTTTGATGATATTCTTATTGCATCAGAGGATTTGGAAAACCATTTAGATATTCTTAAGAGAACACTTGATATTCTAAAAGAAAATAATTTTACAATAAACAAAAATAAGGGCTTATTTGTAAAAAAAAAACGAGATTGAATATCTTGGACATAAAATTAATAGATTTGGTATATACCCCTTGGAAGACAAGCTAGCTTGCATAAATAATTGTCCAGTTCCTAAGAATATAGCCGAATTAGAAAGTTTCCTTGGATTTTGTCATTTTATAGTAAAATTTTGCCAAATCTTTCAGATTTAGCATATCCTTTATACAACCTATTAAAAAAGAATGTAAAATGGTATTAGAATGTTGGGACAGATCTTTCAATTCCTGTAAAAATGCATAAGATGAGACCACATGTTTATCGCATTATTTCCTAAATTTGTATTTGATTCTTTCTTGTGATGCAAGTTAGGTGGGATTAGGAGCAACCCTTTCACATTTGAAGGATGGGGAGGAAAGGCCTGTGTGTTTCATTTCCAGAACTTTAAATGTTCATGAAAAAAAAATTCTCAAGTTGAAAGAGAAGGACTTGCAATTGTTTTTGCAGTAAAAAAAAATTAAATTCACCATTTATACTGATCACAAGCCCTTAATAACTATTTTTGAAAAAAAAAAAAAAACAAATTTGCCTCCACTCATTGCAAATAGACTTCATAGATTTGCTCTAACTCTTTCAAATTTTAATTTTGAAATTAAATATAAAAAAAGGAAAGGATAATATCATTCCAGATTTCCTTTCTAGATTTCCAGAGTTTCGAAAGAATATTCTGGAATATAATGATGGAAGTGGTGAAATTTTACTCTTATATACTTTCATCATTGACCATGTTCTTCTGGCTCATGAAACACATTTAGACAGAATTTTATTCAAATTGTATAAAATTATTGAGACAGGGGAGTTACCCTCAAGTCCCAATGATGATCTCATTCCTTATTTAACAAAGGATTGACGACTTTACCATTCTCCAAAAATGTATTTTTCTTGAGAATAGAATGGTTTTTCTAATAAGTCTACATGAAAGGGTACTTCAATTATTACATGAGAGCCATGCAGGGACTAATAAAATGAAAATGATGGCTCGTTCATCTATTTGGTCGCCTGGCATGGACTCTTCAATAGAAATAATTACAAAAAAATGTAGAACTTGTCTTTCTAATGAAATTTTGCCTCTTCAAAGGACTGAGAGTTGGCCTAAATACACAGGACCATGGAGGAGGGTTCACATGGACAATTTCAATTTCAAAAATAGACTGTTTTTACTAGCAGTAGATTAATTCTCTTCATGGGTTGAAATTTCTGAAGTACCATCTACCAGTGCATATTTTTGTATAAATTTTATGAAAAATTGTATTGCTCGTTACGGATTTCCACAAGTAGTGGTTCCGATAATGGTCCTCCTTTCTTTAGTTGTGACTTTAGTGATTTTTTGTCTAAGAATGGCATATCCCATGTGACATCTCCTCCATATCACCCAAAATCAAATTGACAGGCAGAAGTTTCTGTAAGAGAGATAAAGAAATTGCTAAAAAAACTATTATATGAAAAACGAGCAGGTGGAACTAGATTTGGCTTTGTTCTTTATAAGGACAGATGTAAATATTAGAAAAGGTCTTCATCTGCGGAACTGTTTCTTGGAAGAAAGATCAGATCAAGACTTTTGTGTTGTCAAAAGAAGAAGTAAAAGTCAATGGTCAATATGTTAACAGTAAATTTAAAGTGGATGAGACTGTGGAATTTAGGTGGATCACTAATAATTATCCCTCTTTGTATACAGAAAAGATAATTAAAATACTAGGAATAAATGTTTATTTAATAAACCAAGGTGACAGTAAGAAAAAAGTTCATCGAAGCTACATTAAAAAATGTCGCCTTGAAAACACATCCTACTAATATGGAAGATGATGAATGTGTGCCAACTCCAATCTCAGAGGAGAAAAGCGTTACAACCCCCAGGTACCCTCAAAGAGAACGCAGATGTCCGCAGAGATATAAAAAAAATGATAAAAAATAAAATAAATAAGAGAGGCCAAGCCTAAAAAGGGGGAATTGATGTATATAGTTGTTTAATTGTTTTGCATAATATTTCATTCATAAATTAGTCTCATAATTTAGTCTGTGAAAATAAAAATATTGGACTGGTGACCAAAAACTCTGAAAATAGATTACTTAATGTTATATAGTTAAGATATATAATTAATTGGATGGTTATGTAATTTTGATCTTCATTGAATAAAATATATAAATTTTAAATGTGTTTTAAATTTTAATAACAAGTACAAAACACACAATTACCTAATATTTTAAAAATAAAGTACAATACATAAGATAAAATATATTTCATATACAATCTTAAATTAGAAAATAAAATGGATTTTTCAAATGTTAAATCGGTAACCTCAAGAAGAGGTAGCCATTATAAAGCACTAATGTTTGAATTAATTGCTCAATCTTTCAATAATAAATTACCTTAGAGAGGTCGTAGGTATGCAGCAGACTTCCTGTCAAAACCTAAACCTATCTCCGACTTCGGTCACTGTACACGTCCTTGACGAATTTCTCTCAGTTACCGCAGTGAGGCGCTGGTTGCGAGTGTAATAGGGAGATTTGTTAATAACTCCATTGATATTCGAAATAGAAGCCTGAAAATTTGACTATAAGTTTTTCCAGATTCAACTCTATATACTGTTAAAATTTCAGCCAGATTAGTTACGTATTGAGGGCGTGCTTATAACCGACACAATAATATACACATACACAGTGACTTTTATATAGAGAGAGATAAAGAAAGTTGAATTCATTAAATTGTTTTAAGGATAATTTTTCTATATATAGAAAAAATAAAAATAATAATTTTTACTAATTTCTATAGTGAATAAAAAGTGATGTGTGTGATATATACAGGGTGGCCCATAAGTCCTGAATCCTTTGATTTTTTAAATTAAAAATCAAAAGGCAAACTAGAATAAAAAACTATAACTATTTTATTTTATTAAGAAAAAGGCATCTCCTTATCGTGCAACTGAAAGTTGCTGATGGCTTGCGCCATCTATCGGAATAAATATCAACCATTCCCGTTGATTTTTAATTATTCCAGAATATTACATTTGTACTATTTTTTCACATATTTTATTTTAGGTAATAGATTGAGGTTTTTCAAATATATTTAAATTTAATAGTTATTCAAAATGTGTCCTCCATTTGCTTCCAAACACAATCTAAGTATTTTAGGGACACTTTAACAAACACGAGCACATAAATCCACACCAAGAAGATTAAATTCTTCTTCTCGTGCAATTTACATTTGCTTTAATGTCTTGGGTTTTCGATGATAAACTTTATATTTTAAATAACCTCACCAAAAAATCTGCCGGAGTAAGATCATGTGACCTCGCAGGCCAATCAATGGGTCCACGGCGCCCCATCCATTTGTGAGGGAATTTTTCATTGAGAAATGTTCTAACAATGTTTGAATGTGAGGGTGCACCATCAATGGGCGGGTGCACCAGCCTGCATGAAGTAAAAGATTTTTCCAACCAATTTTGGTTGCCTAAGTTCCTCTAACATTTTCAAATAATTCTCACCATTTACTTTATTTTCGAAAATGTAAGGCTCGATTATTCCTTCCGAACAAATTCCACCCCAAACAGTTAAGTCAGGGGAATTAAATTCCTTCTCAATTTCTACCGATTGATTTTCTGAAGCCCAATAAACATAATTATGTCGAATGACAGGACCATTCAATTTAAAAATAGCCACATCAGTCTACGTTATTCGATTAGGTAAATTTTCATCATTTTGGATCATTGCGAGCATTTTTTTCACAAAATTTTATCCTTTTATTCTGTTGACTTTGCTTAGAATATTTAATGAAACTGATTCCAATAATTATAAATTGAACATTTATTTATTTATTTATTTCAACACACAAACGCGATATCCCGGCTAGGGATAATTGCGTCGATTTACATTTTTTAAACAGAAACACAGTTATAAAATTTTTACAAAAAAAAAAGTAATCGAAATAAAAAGAGAAAAAATATATATATATTAGAAACCTGAACCTTTCAGGTTTGAAAGAAAATCATGAATATATTTACAAAAATAATTAAACTTATGATAATTCTCTCTGCTATTTACAAATTAATATAGATCTACAACATTATTTATTGTCTGTTGTCTAGCGTTGAAGAAGAGTGGACATTCCAGCAGTAGGTGTCTCGAGTCCTGGAATTCGTTGCCACAATGACAGCTAGAGTCTTCACTCGCACCAATTTTTGATAAAAATCCCTTAAAATGTCCATGGTTCGTTATAAATTGTGAATTATAATAGTTTGGTCGAAAATATTTTGGAATTGCATAAGGAAAGAAACTTTGAAATGTTTGATTAGTATTCTTTTTCAGTAAATTAATCCTTGATATAATGAAATCTTTGAGTATACCTGGAATATACAAATCATAAAATTGTTTATCTTCTGTTGATAAATTATTCAACTCATAACCTATAATTCTAGATTCCATATAATCAGTGATCAAAGAAATATTGGCTAAGGTGTGAACACAGTTATAACTGGTTGTTTTATATGTTTGGGTACACCATAGCAGAATTTGATATTGCATTGAGTTCAGTTTGTACTTATATTTTTTGCTAATAAATTGAAACCATATTTCTGTTCCGTAAGTTAACGTTGGTCTTATTATAGATTTATAAAGTATAAGCCTTTTTTGGGTGCTAAGACCCCAAGATTTTCCACATATTGAAAAAAGAAGGTTTTTCAATCTTTGGGTTTTGTTTAGTATAATGTTAAGGTGAGGGCCAAAATTCAATTTGTTTTTCCATCTATGATTCGCAATCGTAATTCCAAGAATTTTAATTTCTTCTACGGGCATAATAATATTGTCTCTAAAATTAATTGAAATTTTGTCTTTATTGTGCAAGTGTAAAATACTAGTTTTATCAAGATTGATATTCAGCTTATTATCATTACACCATTGATCTATCTTTTCCAAATTAAACTCAATCGACTTTTTTAGATTTGTTAACCCATTATTCCAACATATAAAGTTACATCATCAGCATAGCAAATGATTTCAGAGTTTGGTGATTGCAAATTAGTTAGCAGATCATTTAAATATATCAGCCATAACAACGGAGACAATGGTCCACCCTGAGGACAGCCCTTTGTTAATATCTTTGAAACTTTCATATTATTATACTTGAAAATCGTTTTTCTATTTTTCAAAAAAGAACGTAAAATTTTGATCAATTCAACTGGTAAATTGTCTTCGTCTAATTTTTTAAACAAGGCTGGCCACCATGTATTATCAAACGCTCCTTGTATATCAATTGCAATCAGCGTAACTAGTTGTTTCTGTCTATGTTCCATTATGATCTTTGTGATTTCTTTCAAACAGGTTGTTGTTGACTTATTCTTCAAGAAACCATGTTGTCTGGGGCTAAGGAGAACATTTTTTTCATAGTATTCGTATATTTTATTTTTCATTTTTTTTCAAATATTTTTGATAAGTTAGAAATTAATGAAATAGGTCGATAACTCTTTACTAATTCTAAATTCGTTCTGTGAGGTTTTGGAATTATCCTGAGAGCTGCCTCTTTCCATCTATCTGGATAATATCCGAAGTGAATGCATTTATTAAATAAATCGCATATTAATGGTAACATTTTTGGAAGGGCACTTTTGATCATGTTGTTACTTATACTGTCAACCCCAGGGGCTTTTTTGATGTCTATGTTAGATATTAGGGTCACTATTTCCCCTTCCTCAACACAGACCTTATTCTTGTTAATCATTTTTAGTTTGTAATTTCTAATTAGTTGATGCTAAGAATCATCCGTATCGAAATTATCATCTGGTACCAACTCATTTAACAAATTGCTCATTGATCGTTCTTTTAGGTGTTCTGGGGCATTGTCAATTAAGGGTATTCCCCTTTGTTTATCTAGTGTTCTTAATTTATTAAAAATATTATATGCGTTACCAAATGGATTGTTTGTATAATTTTCTTCTAAAAGATATCGCCAGTTAATTTTCTTTGCTTTATCAATTGCATTAGTGTATCGATTCCTAGTCAACTTGAATGTGTTATAACTGATTGCTCCGTGGCGATAATATAGGTTTCTTATGTAGTGAAAATGATCTTTCATTTTTTTCAATTCATTATTCCACCAGTTATTACTAGAATAATATTTAGAGTTGGAGGATATAACTTCCAAAGATTTAAAGGCAGCTTCTGTTAAAAGGTTTGTAAGTCCATTTACTATCATATCAATATCTAAATCTGAATTAACTCTTTCCACTTTACTTTTAAGTCTTATTATTTCTGTTGAAGATATATTATGAGAAAATCGAGACCAATCAGCATATTTTTCTTTGAATTTCCAAGTGGATTTTTGATTATTGAATAAGTATTCGTTTTTTTATTTCGAATTTTATAGCAACATGGTCCGAAATATTTGTTAGTTGGGAAGTTTGCCAGCTATTTATTAAGCTTAATGAATGTTTATTGGAAATAGTAAGATCGATTATACTAGTTTCGCGACACACAGGTAGGCGTTTTCAAGTTATGTATATAGAGATCGTTTTCATCTATAATTGGTTTTAATTTATATCCGTTAGAGTTAGTTACTTTGTCGAACCATAATGGGTGACGAGAATTAAAGTCGCCACAGAGTACTACTGGTTGGTTTTTATAGGTTTCAAGTAATCTGCTCATAAATTCAGATGATAATTGTTTAGTGAATTAGGATGAATATAGAAATTTGATATAATTATGTTTTCTTTAAAAGTAGATAAAGCCATTGTTGTACAAAAAGAATTAGTGAAAATTTCTACCATGGAGCATTTTAGCTTTTTGTTTAATACAATAATTGCCGTGTATTTTTCTTCTATCCTATTCGAACACACTATCTGAGAATCCATATCGTACATGATCTTGTTGTGTAAAACATAAGGTTCTTGAATCAGTAGAATATCGGTTGGGTTATCTGTAAAATAACTTGTAATTCATTTATTGCCCTAATACTCTTTCTAACATTTTGTTGAATACATTTTAAGTTTTCATTCATTGTTGTTTACATAGGTAAAACATATATATTTAAATTATATATTTGACAAAACCGATTCCTCGATAATAGGCGTATATTGCGTTCTTTGTATGACTCTGTCCAGTAGTATCTTATATAATGGACACTCGTTGGAATTTGATCTATGATTTAATGAATGGGTTTTGAATTTTGGGTGTTTAGAACAATTATAACAATTTATTTCTCCGGTGCAGCTATGACTACCCTGAATACCACAGTTTTTACATACTTTAGCATTTTGACAGGCTTTCGGTTTGTGGTTCGGGTTAAACATTATACAGGGTGATCCAAAAGTCCCGCACAATTTTAAAAATTAATAACTCCGCAAATATTTGCGCTAGAGAAATGCGGTAAACACCATTGTGTTCAGGATGCAATGGGATTTTTTATAGCAAAAATTGAAAAATTCGAAATTGATTTTAGTTACAACCTTACCTGCTAGATGGCGCTCTACCAGAATCAGCGATTCAGCGGCCAAATTGTTTGGTAAATTGAAAAATATAACTGAACGACACGTATTTTTCCTTTTTGAATACCAGGAAAGAACCCTGATAATATCAAATGATAAATTAATAAAACACTATTTCGCCAAACGTTAGAAGAAATGGTTAACGATATTCAAATACAATCTGAGATATGTAAAATAGGTATATGCAAATTAAAACATGTAGCAAAAAAAAAAAACCTGATATTTTAGATGAGGTTTGATGGAATCCTCTCAGCTATTTGAATTTCGAAAATAATTATTTTATATATATTTTTAAATTCAACTCTCTCTCAGTATCGATTATATTTATTTTAATTCATTTGAAAATTATTTATCTATCTCTGATTATTTATTTTACTCTGGAATGCCGTTGTTGTTTTTGTCGTGTCCAATAAAGAGCCTCAGATGACTCCATGCATCTCTATCACAGCAGCAGCAGCAGCAATGTCCACTATTTTGGGTGTGTCAAGCAGCTGCTCTGGGTCTATGTCAATTTTCTGCAAGGCTGCGGGCATGAGAATATGTGGGTAGATGTTAGTTCCACACCAGGACAGTTGTTGCATGTTCTATAGGTTCTTGTGCCATCTGGATGCATTGTCATTCCTTTATAATGTTTTGTTCTAAATCTTGTTATAGTTTTGTCATTTTTCTCTCGGAGTTTATTTCACATTTTGATCTTTTCTTATTTTTTGTTAAATTAGTTTGTATTTTGCAAAAGCATTAGCGTCAAATAATGACATTTGTTCTTTCCTTTGGCTCAACTTTCTGGCTTCCTTTGCAAATTCAACTGTCATTTCATTACCCCCTATCCAAACACTGGCAAGAATCCATTGTAGAATGCAGTTATTCTCCAATGATATCAGTTGAGTAAGCAACGAGTGTATTTTCTGTGTGATTTTAGTATTGCCCTTCTGAATTGCTTCTAGATCGGATATGAAGTCGCTGTATATTATAATTCTTTCTGCTTGATGCAGGCATGGTTGGTTAAGGCATACATCAAGAGCTTTCCAGATAGCTGTCAGTTCACAAGTAAAGTTTGACGAAATCTTTCTTGCTCCTTCTTTGATTTTGATGTATGTTCCATCTTGCAGTATTATGTTTATTGCAGCCCCTCCATTACTTATGGTAAGGTCTGATTATCAATCTGTATATGCTGCTAAATAATTTATCTGATCGCATAAACCAGTTGTGTCAAGTCCTTTCTTTTTAAGTATGTTTTTGTTCTCTTTCTGAAGGAAACCTATAGGTTTGTGTTTATTGGGTTTATGGTCATTTTGAGTTTCATTGCCCACTTCTCCAGTCCTCTCATTAATGTGTTCAGTATTTTTCTGATATTTCTATACTGATACTTGTGCGCCATATGGCTATATAATCTGCATAACAGGCAACTTTTGTGTCTTCAGTGAGGTAAGGAAGGATGTTGTTAAGGTTGTGTCGTAATTAGATATACAACAACTCAAACTTGACTATGACTCTTTTTAGCTCTTATTATTTTCGTTTGGCCAACAAAAAATGTCCAATTTATATTCACACATATTCTTACATAATGAGACTTTAAAGAATGCAAATAATCTTCATCTATTTACATACACAACACATCTCCCCCCTTAATAATACTCCAGTCGGTCTGGGAGTTTCCTGGCTCTCTGAGATCTACGACTGTGGGCGGGCACTTGCACAGCGGCAGGCTCCGCTTTAGGAGTGCAAGATGGCACGTGCACAGCAGCAGGCCCCTGTCTAGGAGTGCAAGAGGGTACGTGCACAGAAGCAGTCTCCTCCTTGATTCCTGATGTAACCTCTGGAACCTCCTCTTCACTTTCTTTCGGACTTCCACCTACAGGCTTCTCTCCTGATGTTCGAGGAAGTATCAAATTTCTTGTCTCCACTTGTTTCTTTCTCACAGGTCGCAATTGATTGATATGCCTCTTATACACGAGGCCCTCGCAACTTATAAGATAGTGACGGTAGCTCAATAATTTCAAAATGGTACCTTTTTACCGTTTAGGTCCAGTTGCATAGTTGCGGAAATAAAACCTCTCAACCTGTAGTAAACTGCTTCTGCCTTCTTACGGCCTCATGAAATACCTCTCGCGGATTTTCCATCTTGGTATTAAATTCGAGAATTTTGTACTTAAACTTCTCTTCATTAGCAGTTCCGCGGGGGAATTCCTTTATTACAGTTTGGGAAGAATGCTCTATGAGCAAATAAGAATCTTTGTAGATTCGTCTCTAAATCATCCTTCCCATTATTCTTTCTCAAAAGGTTTTTAAACTCTCTTACATATATTTCAGCTAAACCATTTGTACTAGGATTATACGGACTGGTCTTAGTGTGCCGCATACCATTCATTTTGGTAAATTTCTCGAATTCATCGGAGACAAACTGTCTTCCGTTATCTGTAACCAAAAATTCGGGCAATCCAAATCTGGCAAAAATTTCTCTAAGATGATTTATATTCGTTTTGCTGGTAATATCTTTGATAAAAAATTTCTATCCGCTTTGAGTATGCGTCCACGAGAACCAAAAACATTCTTTCCATGAACGGACCCGCTAGATAAAGATGAAGTCGATGCTACGGTTTTTCGGGCCAAATCCATTCCGAGATGGTAGCCGGAGGCATGCTTGCCGATTCTTGGCATACTCTACATTCTCTAGTTAACTCCTCGATGTTACTGTCTATGCCTGGCCACCTGAAAATACCGTCTGGCAATCATCTTCATTTTAACAATCCCCATGTGTATTTCATGCAAATCATTTAATTTTAAAGATCTTAATTTTTGGGGAATTACCACTCTTTCACGCCATTGAAGACAACCAAACTCTAAACTTAATTCCTTATTGATCTTATAATGAGAAGCTAGTGGATTTTCCCTCGGTACCCTTGTGAATTTCCAGTTGCCTTCTCTAACATTCCTTAATATTATAGACAGTATTTTATCTCGGGACGTCTCATATGCCACCTCAATAAAAGAGAACGGTACCTCATTCAACTTCCTGAGAAGAAATACCTGGTCTTCATCAAGAGACTCCCTGACACTCAATTCTAAAGGAAGACGTGACAATGCGTCAACATTGGAATTATCACTAGTTTTTGGAAATTCCACAGTATAATTAAATGCAGCTAATTTTAAGGACCATCATTTAATTCTGGATGATGCACATATGGGAATTAATTTCTGAGGTGAAAATATATGAATTAAGGGTCGGTTGTCTGTGACCAATACAAATTTTCGTCCCAGTAAGTATTGTCTGAATTTCCCAACGCCATAAGTTATGCTCAACGCTTTCTTTTTTTAATTGAGAGAAACGTTTTTCCGCTTCAGTTAATGTCCTAGAAGCAAAAGCTATAGGGCATTCTTCCTTTCTATCATTTCTATGACTCAGAATTATGCCTAGTCCATAATAGTCCATAGTCCATTAATAATGATTTACATTTTTCAAATAACATTCGATATTCTTTCGTCCAATTCCATCTACAATTTTTATTCAAAAGTTGATAGAATAGCGCTAAAATGTTGCTATATTCTTTATGAATCTATAATAATAAATTAAGAGTCCTATGAAAAATCTTAATAGCGAAACATTCTTTAGGTTCAGGCGCCTCTATCACTACCTCAATTTATTTTTTAAGGGATCCAGTCCATATTTATCCATTTTAAACCATGAATATTCCACCGATTTCTTTTTAAATTTACATTTATATCTGTTTAACTTCAAACCTTTTTCTAGAAATCATCTAAACACTAGATCCCACTTTTGTTCATGATCTTCAAAGTATTTTCCTGCAACCAAAATATCATCTATGTAGCAGGCCACACCTGGCAAATCAGCAAATAGACCTTCCATAATCCTCTGAAATTTATTTGGTGCTACCGCTACGCTATATTGTAGTCTTTTATAAGAAAACAACCTCTTTGTTGTGTTTATATCAACAACAGCTTTGGCTTTTTCCGATAACATTACTTGTAAGTAAGCCTGTCATAGGTCTAGAGTCGAATATACGGTGCTTGTAGATAATTTTGAAAAGATCTCATCGATCGATGGAATGGGATACCTATCTAATTCTATTGCTTTATCAGCTGTACATCTAAAATCACCACATATCCTTACAATACCATCCTTTTTTAATACTGGTACTATTGGAGCGGTCCAATATGAATGAACTGTAGGTTATAAAATGCCAGAATTCACTAAACGAACAATTTCATTCTCTACTTTGTTTTTTAGAGAGAAAGGTAAACTTCTGGCCTTACAAAACACAGGAGTCACATCCTTTTTTTAAATTAAAATTTATTCTAACATCCTTTAGACAGCCCAAATCTTTGTTAAACAAATCTATCTGCCTAGCTATCAATCAAACTATTTCTATTAGATTCATTATTTAAATTTTTAATGCTAAACAATCTAGAATAATCAAGTTTTAACTGTTTGAGTCATTCTCTTTCTAACAAAATCACCTGGATTTTTCATTTACAACTATTCTTCGTAAATATTGGTTTGGCTTCTTTTACAAAAACATTTGTTTGCCCTATAATCTCTATTGATTTACCACAAAAGGATTTTAATCTTAAATTTGTTGGAAATATTTTTTTACCTTGCCAATAAATATTATAGATATCTTTAGGTATTAACGTAACTGAACTTCCTGTATCTATTGTAAAGCACAAATAATTATCATCTATTGTTAAATTTATTGTGGCATCAGTTTCGCCCTGTACAGAATATATAGAGTCCTCTTGTACAAATTTACATCCCCATATTTTTTTACCAGATTTGCAGACCCTACTTAAATGACCCAGTTTTTTACATTTTAAAACAAGTCTTTGTTCTATGAGGCCAAACAGAGGCCACGTGTGAATGCCTTTTACCACATCTATAACACATTATTTTCCCCCTTTGCCTGAAAGGCCTATGCTGAACCATACTATTATTGTACTCACCCTTTTTATCTTTTCCATTCACAGGGGATATCTTGGCCACTAATTTAACTTGTAATTCTCTTGTATTTATCTCCGCCAGTTCGAACGAGATCGCCACTGCAAACATTTATCCAAGGTGACATCGTCGTTCTCTTGCAGTAGCTTCTTTTGCAGGCTTTCCAACTTGATTCCAGCCACAAAACGGTCTCGCAACATGCTTCCCAGCATATCGCCGAAATTACAATATATTGCTAAACGTTTCAATTCTCTAAGATATTCCGAAATTGATTCTCTTTCCTGTTGAATTCTCTTCAAAAATCTGCATAGCTGTGGTATCACTTTCTTCTTTGGATCCAAATGCAGCCTGATTCTTTGAATGATAGTATCATAGGGTTGATCTTTCATTAGTCCAGGAAGAAAATGTCGTTTTACAGCTTCGAAGTTTCAGAATCTGGTAGCGAGGTAAAAATCAGCACTTTAATCTCCTTCTTCAGATGCCTAAAAGAAAGCCTCAAATTTTTACAAAAAGATCGAAGTGTCCTCCACTGGGCTATAGCATCTAAAAGGTACTATTAACTTTGAACTTGTCATGCTGATCTTTTCTACTCCTTAACTACATCTTTTAAACTATCTGGATAAAGAAAACAGTTATTCTTGCGTAGACGCCGTTTTCCTCAGATTTTTACTGGCTCTGTAGATCCTGCATCTTCGTCGCCACTTTTGTTGTGTCGTAATTAGACGTACAAGAGCTCAAACTTGACCATGGCCAACAACAAATGGTCAATTTATATATACATATATTTTTACATAATGAGGCTTCAAATAATACAAATAATATTCATCTATTTATATACACAACAGTTAATATATAGCGAGAAGAGTAGAGGACTGAGCACAGATCCCTGAGGTACACCAGCCCATGTTCTTCGGTCCTTGGAAAATGTTCCATTGACCCGAACCTTTATCCTTCTTCCCCTTAAGAAGTCTGCAATCCAGATTAAGGTTTTTCCTCTTACTCCGATGTTGTGCAGCCTTTCAAATAATTTCTCCCTCTACACTCGATCAAAAGCTGAGGTCATATCCAGGAATACGGCCGTTGTCTTCTTTGGATGTTTTTCCTGGAAATAATCTATTATTGATTGGCAGAAGTAGAACAGTTGATCAGTTGTACAGTGTCTAGATCTTTAGGCAGTTTGGTAGAAGTTTATTTTATTATTGTTAGTGAGCCAGACTATGAGCCTAGAGTGGATAATTCATTCTGTTATTTTACAAAGTATGCTGGTAAGAGCAATTGGCCGATAGTTCTTGCATTCCTTGGCATCTTTGTTTGGTTTCAGTATTGGCACTATAATTGATATCTTCCAATTCTTTGGTAGTTTACCAGTTTTCCATGAAATGTTCAGTATTCGTAGGAGTTAATTTTTAGCTTCGTCTCCAAAGTGTTTAATCATTTGACCAAAGACAGGTGACATCTTGGATTTAACTTTCCTATTGATGAGTTTAGCTCATTCAGTGTGAAGTCTCTCGAGTAAATATCTTGTTGATGGTAATTTCTTGCTGGTTTAACTAACCTGTTTACATTATTTTTTAGAGTCCTGCCTTCATTCGTATAGCTGAGTCTGGAAGTGCTTGAAAGATATTCAGCAATTATTTCAGCCATCTGTTTGTTCGTTCTCGCTATTCATATCGGTTAGAGTATTGGAGGATTAGTGTTGGTTTTGATTGTTTTATAACACTAATTATATTCCAGTGATGGCTTTCCTTTTTTTGGATCCATTTTTTTTCGCAGAATTCTGCCCATTTTTTTCTCTCTCTCTCTCTTGTTTGAATTTCCAAATTTCTTGTTCTAATTTGGGACTAATTTCAATGAGTCCCTTTATGATTTCTTCTTTTTTTTTGTTTTAAGAAGTTCATTGATATTGTCTCTCTCTGCAATCATTGCCTCGATATTGTGGTCCTTCCAGTAAGGTATTCACAGGTGTTTACGTCTACCTCTAAGTATCGATACTTTTGCAGCTTTGGATATGTTCGAAGAGAATTTTTCCAATTTTTTGTCAATCGTTCTGTGATTTAATTCTTCGTTGCACAGTTCTTCAAGCTTTTCTGTGAATTTTTTCCAGTGTTCTTTTTTTCTGTTGGACACATTCTCAATTTTGATTTTAGGGTTGTTAAAATTGGTCTGTGGTCACTGATTGTACTTTTCAGAATTTTCCATTGTGTTGTGGGTGCGATGTTGTAATTTATCGCTGTGATGTCCATTGCGGATTCTGTGCCTGTGGACTTCTATCCAAGTCCATTTCGTTATTTAACGGTGTAAGGTCGAGGTCGGTTAGCATGTCTTCAACCTGCTGACCTTTGTTATCCTGGACAGGTGATCCCCAAGTTGGTCTTTAGGCGTTAAAATCACCAAGTATGATTGCGATATCCGAAGACGCTTCACTTAATGTCTCTATCAGGACTGCATTAATGCTAGTATTATCGTGGTGATAAATATTTATGATTGGAATTGTTTTATCTGTAAGATAGATTTCTATTGCCTGAGCTTCTGTTATGCTTTCTGTAGGCTTACTCTGATTATAGGCGATTTCCTTAAATTGATTTCTAGAGTTTTAATCAAAACGGCAAGTCCTCCTCCGAATTTTCCCGGTCTGTCCTTTCGTAGTGTTGTATAATCTTTGATATTGAATCTCAGATTCTGATTCAATTTTGTCTCCTGAGGACAAGTAATATGTACATTGTTGTCACAGAGAAGACAAGTCAGCTCTTTATTTTCCTCTGGGTACCATTTATACATGTCTAACATAAGATTCATATCAAAGTCCCTTAAGGGCCTCTTAACTCTCACCGCACAATGTGTTGCGCCCCCAAATCCTTACCTCGCTCATAGTACGTATTACTGATGAAATTCGAACCCAAAATTCCTTACTTAATATGAAGCATGATAAGAAGTTTTATTTTTGGTCGAAAAAGTATGGTTTTCCATACCATGCTACTGCGGAAGACCATCGTCGAGTCTTGAACCTCTCCAATACTGAACTTTCACAAGAAGAGATCTCCTTACTATCTAAGGGCTTGAATTATCGCAATGAAGCCAAACCTGATGTCCCTAGGATCATCAGCGGTGTAGAGGCTTCTATTAAGGACCTTAGTCACCAGGCGAAAAGTGATATCAGAAGCCGTATCTCATCTGTACTCATGAATCCCACAACCCAAAATCCCCAGGCCCGCATGGAGAGAACCATTATGAAAAGGTTGAAAGATCGAAGTGACATCATAGTCTGCAACTCTGATAAAGGACCACAGACAGTTGTTATGGATATCTCAACGTATAGATCCAAAATGATGGACCACCTCGCAGATGAATCTACTTTTATTCCCA
The DNA here is from genome assembly GCA_030710605.1 of Cordylochernes scorpioides. Taxonomy (NCBI): domain Eukaryota; kingdom Metazoa; phylum Arthropoda; class Arachnida; order Pseudoscorpiones; family Chernetidae; genus Cordylochernes; species Cordylochernes scorpioides. Next base: position 100,295,958 of record CP092886.1, read on the forward strand.
TAGATGAAGATACCAGGCTTCGCACCTATCAGGATTTCAGGAAGGCTCTATTAGAACAAAAAAGACTCTCGCAGATTAACTCAGAAGAATGCAAATTATTCACATCACGCCTTACCTCAGACGCCTACATATATGGATTACCTAAGATACACAAGCCTAATGTCCCACTGCGCCCTATCGTGGCCTGTCACAGATCACCGTCAGCCCCATTAGCCAGGTATTTATCCAATTTTTTCTCCCCGTTACTGGAACAATATAACCATAAATTCACGGTACACAACACCCCTAATTTCATTGAGGAGTTATGAAAAATTTCCCCTGGTCCAAACACCATAATGTGCTAATATTATGTAGTTTCATTGTTTTTAAGCCTACCCCACTCAGTTATTAGAGAAAGCATAGTTGCCTTCCTAACAGAAATACAGACCGATGCATCCACCATACAATCAACTGTAAGCCTGGCAGATATTTGTCTAAATATGAGTGTATTTAAATTTGAATCGCAAACATACAGACAGATACGGGGTTCCCCAATGGGGAGTTCGTTTTCAACCGTTGCAGCAGAATTGGTGATGATCATGATTGACAAATCAATCAATGAAAAACATAGAACAGATATTGTGTTATGGCGCAGATATGTAGATTATATCTTTTGTATCTGTGATCAGAATTCATATGAAACCATATTAGCATCCCTTAACAGCTATAATGATGATATGTCGTTTACTATAGAAATAGCTCAAGGGGGTGTAATACCATTCCTTGATGTTCTAATAATTCAAACTCCAAACTCTTACCACACTACCGTATATTACAAAAAAAAATCCTCCCCAACTACACGCATTACACTTCCTGTTGTCCCAATTCCCAAAAAATCAGTATTATAAAAACTTTATCTAAGCGTGTACACACCCATTGTTCCCTTCCATCTTTCCAGGCAATAGAGAAACAGAACATAATCAAGAATCTTAACTCTGCAGGCTATCCGACATCCTTTGTTTGCAAACATTTTTATGATTCCTCAGGAATAAGAAATACTGCTCAGTACCGGTCCACCTGTTTCATTCCATACTCTTACAAATCGGCGGCCATAGCACGAATTCTGAATAGATATGGTGTAAACTCATATTTCTCCAACACACTCAGTCTGGCAACCAAACTAAAACAGACAATAGTAAAAAGTAGTGAAACCATTGATTCCCTTAATACCCACAATGCCATTTACTCCATATCATGTAAGCAGTGTGATGCCAAGTATGTCGGAGAGACTGGGAGAATGGTGAAGACCAGAATGGTGGAGCATGATAGATCGGTAAAAAAGGAAAGATCCCCGCTCTCTAGTTTACCAACACATACGGGACACAGGCCACACATTCAATATCTATAACCCCTCGGCCCACTATCATGAGATTAAGAACAAGCACCAGTGATTGGTCCTGGAGGCTATACTCACCAAAAAATTTAAAAGCATCAATAGAGCAATAGACCTTCCTGAAATATATGATAATTCAGTACTGGAACCTCCTATCTGAAAGATTTAGTTTCCATAACCTACTTATACTTTTACATGTCAATGGCAGTTTTGGTTTATTTTTATTTTATTTTATTTCTATTTTATTTTATAGTCGTTGTTCATACTTAGTTTCTGTAATAGCCATGTATTATATGTTTATTTACTTGCTTTGCTTAACTTCTATGAATGATCCTCCAATATTATGTTAATTTCTCTGGCACAATTTTACATATCTGTCTTATTTTCTTACTTTTTGTATATATATATAGCTGATTGCCACTAATAATTTGTCTCGTTTTACACCAGTAGAAGGGTGATTATGCCCGAAAGCTTGTGATCTTGTGTATTAAAGAAACTCTTTCCTCATCAAGTAGTTCATTATTAAAGTATAGTGAAGGAATTATTGATTCAACAGTAATTTTTTTTTTTGAAAAAGTAAAAATTGAATCAGGTAAAAAGTTTATTTTTATTTATATTTGCTAGCTTTCGAGCAAATTAACTGCTCTTCAACGGGCTGATATTCTTGAATTTTTTTGTTTGTCATTTGCCCACATCTTATATTATGTCTTCCAGGCCAAAGTGTTATAACTTCTCGAATAAAACTGGTACACACAATTTTACCCCTTATATTTAGTTTATCACTTTTCGCTCATTAGAAGAAATAGCATAAGGAATATTCTCCGTACCCATCCAACTTTAGAAATTTTGCGCAAAAAATAATACAAAATGATTTTACTACCACGTTTTTCAACGCAAAAGGTCGATTTAAAAATGATTTTTTTAGGGGATACATTTTCAAAATTATGTACAGTATAATAAACAATAACATTTGACAAACTCATAGGATATTTGGAATGAACTACAACAAATAGATTTTGTCACCCCCCTCTATATTTCATTTTTGGATCATGACAAATATCCAGTTAAATAGTCAAGTGTCGCCAATCAGTCAAGAAACTACACATTCCTTATAGCAAGAAATCCTATTAATAGTGCCATCATAATTTTGGTACTATATTAACATTTCAAAAATCGTGTATTGATATCAGCAATGTTTTTCAAACATTCAATCTATTTCACAAAACTCCATCTAAAATATAAATATTTTTTGCTACATGTTTTAATTTGCATATACCTATTTTACATATCTCAGCTTGTATTTGAAAATCGTCAACCAATTCCTATAACTTTTGGCGAAATGGTGTTTTATTATTTATCATTTGATATTATTAGGGTTCTTTCCTGGTATTCAAAAAGGAAAAATACGTGTCGTTCAGTTATATTTTTCAATTTATCAAACAATTTGGCCGCTCAATCTCTGATTCTGGTAGAGCGCCATTTAGCGAATAAAGTTGTAACTAAAATAAATTTCGAAATTTTCATTATTTGCCATAAAAAATCCCATTGCATCCTGAACACAATGGTGTTTACTGCATTGCTCTAGCGCAAATATTCGCGGAGTTATTAATTTTTAAAGTTGTGCGGGACTTTTGAATCACCCTGTATTTATTGATTTACAAGAGAGAGAACAAAATATAAAAGGGAAACTAATATTGAACAAAGGAACTTTTCTTTTTTTCGGTTAGCGTCTATTTACCTGTGAGCTTACACACACTCTGTGGAACAATTAATTAATATATATACAACATATCCCAATCATCTTCACTAAGTGCATGCATTAATTTATGAATATAGGGTTTATAACCAAAATACCTCTTAGCATTCTTTGAATGGAGGTTCTGGGTATTTTTAGATCTTGAGACAACCTCCTTGTTGATTTTGAGGACTGGCTTCTAAAGATTCTTTAAATAGGTTTATATTAGTTTCACAGGTAGCAGAGTGTGGTCTTCCTGATCTAGGGAGATCTGCCACACTACCAGTAGTTTCAAAATTTGTAATTATTCTTGTTACGGTTGATTTAGAATGTGCAGAAGACTCAGAATGCTTTGACCATTGACGTCGTAGAGTATCAAACTACCATGTTGATAATAGAGTTTGATAATTCTAATTCTATCTTTAATATCGAGGGATCACATTTTCTGAATTAAACTTGGATGGAACCTGAACACAAACTAATGTTAATTAGACAAATATTATAAATAATTTATTACTTATAAATATTTTTAAATGGTATCGAGACTTACAGGCCACCCTGTATATTTTTAATAAATCAATGAATACATTGAATATTAATTCTATATATAGTATAAAGTAAATATACACATAATATTTGAAAATGATTATACAGTGTACTCCGCTTATAACGAAGTCGCATTATCCATGACAATCACTTTGTTATATCCGAAGTTTGTTATATCCGCAGTTGGAAAAAAAAATGTTTTGTACCAATAATTTTATTTACTATTCAACTCAAAAGAGCAACACAAAGATCAATAACAACCTCATCAGGTGTTTTTGGAGAAGTAGTTTGTGATTTTCTTTTGACATTTAGAAGTCAGTAACAAGTGCTGAACACTCTTTTCGATGTTGTCCAAGTCTGACAGATGCCTATGAAGAGACTTGGACTCATCCTGACATTGAAGAAACAATCGCAGAGTTTGAATGCTCTCCAAGATCTCTTTTGGATGCGGAATGTGGACAATTGGGTCTACTTCTTCATCAACTTGGTCCGTTTCTTGGGATATTATGTTTCTGGGCAACATCTGTCTTTTTCTTCTTCTCCACTTCAATCTCTCTTAGGATTTGCAGCTTGACTGACAGAGATAGTGAGTTTCTTGTTTGTTTTCGTTCTCCTGCCATGGTAAACGTTAATAAAATATAAGCGTTTATTAAACAATTTAATTTTGTTTAAATAATGTAAAAAAAATACTTATAATATGTTTGCATATTTTAAAATAGTATATTATTAACTTATTTGTTGTGTATCATTAAATTTGTGTCATTCACACGTTGTAATTTGATATACAGGGTGATCCAAAAGTCCCGCACAACTTTAAAAATTAATAACTCCGCGAATATTTGCGCTAGAGCAATGCGGTAAACACCATTGTGTTCAGGATGCAATGGGATTTTTTATGGCAAATAATGAAAAATTCGAAATTGATTTTAGTTACAATTTTATTCGCCAGATGGCGCACTACCAAAATAAGAGATTCAGCGGCCAAATTGTTTGATAAATTGAAAAATATAACTGATCGACACGTATTTTTCCTTTTTGAATACCAGGAAAGAACCCTAATAACATCAAATAACAAATTAATAAAACACCACTTCGCCAAAAGTATGAAGAATTGGTTAACAATTTTTAAATACAATCAGAGATATGTAAAATAGGTAAATGCAAATTTAAACACGCAGCAAAAAAAAAAAATTCAACTCTCTCTCATACTGTACCCAATTTAAAAAAATGTGTACCCTCAAATAAAAATATTTTTCAAATCGACCTTTTGCGTTGAAAAACGTGGTAGTAAAATCATTTTGTACTATTTTTTTTGCACAAAATTTCTAAAGTTATTGGTGTACAGAGAAAATATTCCTTATGCTATTTCTTCAAATGAGCGAAAAGCGAAAAACTAAACATAAGGGAGAAAATTGTGTGCACCAGTGTTATTCGAGAAGTTATAACACTCTGGTTTGCACGAAATAATATGTGAGCAAATACAAACAAAATATTACTGTTCACAAAAAAAAAAAAAGAGTCAAGATGTGAGGACAGCATTTATTATCCCATATCCCAATTATCCACCTTATCCCATTCTCTCTTGTATTAGGTCACAATCCTTGCTCAATGTGGCACCCTTCTTTCTCAATCACCGCCTGCAGACGACAAATGACAGAATGGACAGCATTAAGAAAAATATCTGTTGAAATTAATAAAACGTGCCATCTGATAGAAGCCTTTAACATGGCCAATGTGGTATGCCAGCATCGATAAGCACACGATTTAATGTACCCCCATAAACAAAAATCGCAAGGCGTCAAGTCTGGTGATCTTGGAGGCCACTGCTATATAAAGTGGCGACTTATCACACGATTTTCAACGGACGTATTCTTCAGCAATTGTTTGGCACCGCGGGAGATATGAGGAGGTCCTCCAACTTTCATGAATGTTATTTCGCTTAGTGCATTTTTCCCTGCAATATGGGAATACCCCATATGAACATAACGTTCACCAGTTACAAAAACGGTTTTAATAGTTCTTCCATTGATTTTTCAAAGAAAAATGGCCCAATAATAAAAGAAGAAGTGAACCCACACAAAACTGTAACTCTAGGCTGATAAAGTGGCATTTCTGTAAAAATTCTAGGGTTTTCTGTTGCCCAAAAGCGGCTGTTTTGAATGTTAGATTCTCCGTTTAGAGAAAAGTGAGCATCATCTGTCCACAGAACATTCGACAGCCAGTTTTCATCAATATCAATTTTCCGGAAAACCCATGAAGCGAATTCTTGACGCATCTCAAAATCGCCAACTTTCAGCTCGTGAAGCCTCTTCGGATATCACAATCATACTCGGCGATTTTAACGCCAAAAGTTCAACTTGAGGATCATCTGTCCAGGATAACAAAGGTCACCGACTTCGACCTTACACCATTAAATAAGGGAGAGAACACCTATCTATCCAAGTCGACAGGCACAGAATCCGCAATAGACATCACAGCGATAAATTTCAACATCGCACCCACAACACAATGGAAAATCCTGAGAGGTGCAATCAGTGACCACAGACCAATTTTAAAAACCCTAAACTTCAAAATTGAGAATGTCCAACAGAATAAAAGAACATGGAACTTTAGGAAAGCCGACTTGAAAAAAAATTCACAGAAAAGCTTGAAGAACTGTGCAACGAAAAATGGAATTACAGAACGCTTGACAAAAACTTGGAAAACTTCTCTTCGAATATATCAAAAGCTGCAAAAGCATCGATACCTAGAAGGAGACATTAGACCTGTGGATACCTTACTGGAAGGACCACAACATCAAGGCAATGATTGCAGAGAGAGACAATATCAATGAAATTCTTTAAAAAATAAAACAGAAGAAAAGAGAAAGTAACACATTGAAATTAGTCACAAAATAGAACAAGAAATTTGGATATGCAAACAAGAGAAAATGGCAGAGTTCTGCGAAAAAATGGATCCAAGAAAGGACAGCCAACACTGGAAAATGATTAGAGTGTTAGAAAAGAATCAAAACCAACACCAATCCTCCAATACTCTAACCGATATGAATAGAACAGAGAGAACGAGAACAAACAGATGACTAACATAATTGCTGAATATCTTTCAAGCACTTCCATACTCAAATATACGATTGAAGACAATCTAAAAATAATATAAACCAGTTAGTTAAACAAGCAAGAAACTTCCATCAACAAGATATTTTCTCGAGAGACTTCACACTGAATGAGCTAAACTCATCAATAAAAAAATCTAAGAGGTCACCAAGAGATAATCTAATCTTTGGTCAAATGATTAAACACTTTGAAGACAAAGCTAATAAACAACTCCTACGAATACTGAACATTTCATGGTAAACTGGTGAACTACCAAAGAATTGGAAGATATCAATTACTGTGCCAATACTGAAACCAAACAAAGATGCCAAGGAATCCAAGAACTATCGGCCAATTGCTCTCACCAGCATACTTTGTGAAATAACAGAACGAATTATCCACTCTAGGCTCATAGTCTGGCTCACTAACAATAATAAAATAAACTTCTACCAAACTGCCTATAGATCCCAGCGCTGTACGACTGATCAACTGTTCTACTTCTGTCAATCAATAATAGATTCTTTCCAGGAAAAACCGCCAAAGAAGACCACGGCTATATTCCTTGATATGACCTCAGCTTTTGATCGAGTGTGGAGGGAGAAATTACGTTAAAAGCTGCACAACATCGGAGTAAGAGGAGAAACCTTAACCTGGATTGCAGACTTCTTAAGGTGAAGAAGGTTAAAGGTTTGGGTCAATGGAGAATTTTCCAAGGAAGGAAGAACGTGTGATACTGCAGTCCTGGATCTTTCCAGTTGGTCTCGACGACCAGGCCATCACCGAGATGTACGCGACGAAGTACGCGATCTAGGTATTCATCGTAGATCGCAAAATGCGTGGTGTCGCTGGAGACCCACTGGCGATTCTCCACCAAACTCTGCAGCGCTGGCAGAGGCGCCATATTCATTGTACATAGTGTATGTGATGATTTAAGACCATGGAATTGTTGTAAATAGTCCAGATATCTACTACCACATGTTCCACCACGTAATTGTATATAACTTCTTATTTACTGCAAATAGAAAGCCTCAACTAACATCAATCTGTACCGCGTAAGAATCTAATAAAGTATAGCAACTGTACAGATAGAAGGAATGGAGACTAACAGGAAAAAATTAAAGTTAAAACTAATCAGGCTTAGGTGGAAATAGGAGAGAAGACCTAGCAAACCCAGCCCAACTTTTACAAGGTCGTGGCCCTCCTGGATAATAAAACTTCCCCCCCTGTTTACGTCAGAAAAGAGCAGTGACCTGTTCGGACCCAGCTAAGCTATAAAAGGAGGCCCCGATCCTCAGTTAGTCAGTCCTTAGTTAGTCTTCGTTCCAGTCCCTGTCCACCGGACGCTCCGATAAAAGGTAAACCCTTTCCTGCCAGAAATCTCCCCGTCCCATTCCTTCTTGGCGTTCAGACGCTTCTAAGTGGAATCTCTATTTGCTTATTTCACCTTTGGCCCAGCTGTGTCGCCTTCCACCACAACTGCACGGTAGAGTTGACATCGAGGTTCGTCTAGCATCAGGTAACACTGGTCCCAGAGGTCCCAAGATATCACATGTATATAATGCATATTATCTTTTTTCAAAATAGTGCAGACTGTGCACTTTGTATGTATTGACAAGATGTCAATAAAATTATTTTAACTGTCATTGATGAGGAATTGGAATTTTCAAAACACATAATTAGCACCTCAAATAGAGCTACCAGAAAACTAAACATTCTGAGATGGCTATGTGGAACAAATTGGGAAAAAAACCCAGAATTCTCAGAACAACATATATCACCTCAATAAGGCCGATAATGGAATATACAACACCGGTCTGGGCTCCCTCAAGCTCATCACTAAAAGTAAGACTAGACAGTGTTCAAGCAAAAGCGGCCAAAATAATCACTGGTGCTGTTTCATCCACCAACAATGAGAAAATTCAGAGAGAATGTGTTCTAGACCTACTCGCTCGAAAGCAGAAGATAAAATAAAAACAACTTGGATCGGCACTTCGGAAACGAGGAACCATTGGACGAGATCTCTCTGACCACTTGTGGTTTGGTGGATCCGCCCTTTTCTGAGAATGAGGTGAAACTGACGGCTTTCAAGTTCGGGAAAAGGAAATCTCCTGGTCCCGAAGGGATTGATAACACGGTCGTGAAAGCCCTGTTAAGAATGCACCCATCACTTCTTGCCAGGTTTTTCAATAGGTGCCTGGACACTGGTACTTTTCCTGAGGCATGGAAGGTTGCCCGAGTAGTGCTTCTCGAAAAGTCTGGTAGAAAGGGTAATTCTCCTAATGATTATCGTCCGCTTTCTTTACTAGTGTGTCTAGGTATGGTCCTGGATAGCCTACTAGCTCAGCGACTGAAGCACTGGCTAGAGAGTAATGAGCTCCTTTCCTCTTTCCAACGTGGTTTTAGGGAAGGGAACTCCACAACCACGGCTCTGAACGAGGTGTTAGAGGGGGTTGAGATGGGCTTAAATAAGGGTGCTTGGGTTCTTCTCGTGGCCCTGGACATTGATGGCGCGTTCAACTCCATGAGCTGGAACAAGCTGATGATATTTGATGGACATGGGTTGTCCTGATAATTTGTGCAGCGTGGTTTGTGACTTCCTGAGAGAGAAACGGAATAGCCTCAGTTTTGGTGGGCGGAAGTTGGAAAGAAACTGTGCTAGGGGTTGCCCCCAGGGCTCTTGCTGCGGACCTATTATGTGGAATATCCTGGTAAACACTGTTTTCCAGGAGGAGCTACCTGAGGGAGCCTGGCTGGTTCTCTATGCTGACGACCAGTTCCTCATCATTGAGGTTGCTTCGAGAGCGAAGGCTGATAAGTGTGTTGAAGCTTCTCTCCAAATCCTCTCGAACTGGGCCCATGACTCTGGCCTTAAGTTCAATGTCTCCAAAACTAAAGCCCTCAGCTTTAAGCCTAGGGACATAAGAACTAAAAGGAAAGGGATCAAATGGGAGCACAAGCTGGCTATCCGGATGAAAGGACGGAGGGTAGCGTTGGTCAATAGGATGACCATCCTGGGGGTGGTCATTGATGACAAGATGGGTTGGCAATACCAGGCGGAGGAGATGGTGACGAGAGGCAGGGAGGCGTTTTGCAGGCCTGTCCTGGTTGGCTCTCAATAGGGGGGGGGGGGAGAAGGAGGGTACTATTTTTAGTAACCTCTGCCTCTCCTGTGTCGAGCCAATCCTGCTATAACAGGGATCAGAAGGTAAAAACTCTAGAGAGCGTGCAGAGGACAGCGGCACTCAGAATCACAGGGGGATATCGCACTACCAGCAGTGAAGCCGTTTTGGTCCTCGCTGGGCTTATTCCCCTGGGATTGAAACTAGAGGAGGAGACCATCAGACAGAAGATCTGGGAGAACAGGGAAGATGCCCTGGGACTTGAAGCGGGTGCCCTGGAATGGAAGAGGGACCCAAGGAAGCCTCCGCAGTGGTTGCCAAAGTGGAATTGGAGTCCTGGAGGGCCGACAGGGATTGACACGGAGGTTTTCACTGATGGTAGTAAGTCTGGAGCCAATACTGGAGCTGGAGTAGTGATTTTCAGTAATGGAGAGCTGATCTTCCAAGAAAGCTTAATACTCAGAGTGGACGAATTGGTCTTTTCAGCCGAGCTGGTTGCGATCAGGGTAGCCCTCAGAGTGTGTGCCGAGAAGAACTTCAGCCCGGACCGCCTCTATTCAGATTGTATATCGGCCCTCGTCGCCATCAATCTGGTGAAAGGGCAACTCGCGCTTCAAATAATCCAGGAGCTGGAGATGATAACGCGGGCTCCGGAGGATTAGGGGACAGCCTCATCGAAGGTAATGAGTTCACAGACAGGCTCGCTAAGGCAGGATGCTTTAGAGGTAGATCACTGAGGACCCCAGTGACCAAGAAAGAAGTTTATAGGAGGATCAGGGGGCACGTCCAGGACTTTTGTTGGACAGATGGAGGAAAAGTGTGAAGGGAGAGAGGTATTCAATTGGGTAACAACACCCAAGTACCTCTGTAAGGTAATGTCCCACAAATTCATTAAGGTAGTTCGGGACATGGGCTCTTTCCCAAGTCTCCACAGATTTAAAATTAAGATAAACCCTTATTGAGTCTATGAAGAAAGGGATGTGGATGCACGCCACTACGTCTTGGATTATCCAAGGGTAGTGGGTGTGCAGGAAGAGAGAAGGAGGGCGAGGGGCGCGATCGAGAGTAAGCTGCTGAGAAACCACAGCAAGCTTCTTGAGAAAGCCCAAGACGTGGCATCTGAGCTTTTCCTCAACTGAGAGTGAACAGAGTCGACCGGGGGCTGCCTCCCCGCGGTCCCTGCTGGACACAGTAAATAGTTTCCTCTTTTGCTCTGTTTAAAGGCCAACGGTATAGAAATCCTTCCAGACACGTTGTCTGGGAGGTGGTGTTTACAGGTACAATGTCCAAGCTCTAGCTTGGATACCGTTACTTGGCTTATGAGTTGAACAGAATAGCAGCGAAGGGCATGCTTCGGATGCCGGCTGTTTTAATGTCCATCTATACAGAGAGCAAAACAACAACTCTCTCACCCGTGCAGCCAAGGCCACGCTTCGCTGCGTCACGTGGGAAAACATAGGTAGATGTTTTCTTACATGTTCTCAGCACATCACCCTTTTTAAGACTTGAAATATATATATACATTACAAACTTTAAATGCATAATATAATTAATAATGAAGACGATCCACAGGTTTAACAATTCGTCCACTCCGGGTTCTTATCTGGCCGCCTTCTGAGTCGTTAGAGGGATAATCCACAACTGGGGTCTTTTCATTTTCAACCAGTTCCTCTCCCGAAAAGGTCGGCGTCGATGGGTCAGCTGGATATTGCACTGCATATCCTTTTCGTAGATGGAACCTGTTTCGACGTAAAGTCCCAACTGGAGTATCAACCATATACGACCTTGGTGTCGATGCTTTCTTCTTTACAATCCCCCAGGTTCGCATATCTGTAATCCAAGCCGTGTCACTTTCGGATAGCTCCTCCATGTCCGTAGCTCCGCAGCGTCGATCATATCTGGATTTCATATCCTTTCTCCTTCTCCCTTCCTTTCTTTTCACGGTCTGAGAGTCCACCAACCTTGGATTAAGATTCTCTGGTGCAATCGGCAAGGTCGTTCGGAGTTTACGTCCCAGATGGTTCACCATGCCAAGAAATCTTCTTACGCCATGAACATCTGTCGGAGCAGGCATCCTCGCCACTGCTTCGATTTTCGCTGGATCTGGCCGAATACCGTCTTCATCCAGTATGTGCCCAAGAAAATTAATTCTTGGCACGCCGAAGACACACTTGGCCTTGTTTAGTGTAACTTTCGCCTCTTTCAGTTTTCGGAGCACTAAACGAAGAATTCGATCGTGAGTCTTGGAGTCAGAGGCAAATATCAGGATATCGTCCAGGTAACACATTACACCATCCATGCCTTGCAAGATTATTGACATAACTTTCTGAAAATACTCTGGGGCGAGTGAGATTCCAAATGGCATCCTGCAGTATTTATATCTCCCAAAAGGAGTGATGAAGGTCGTTAAATGCTGGCAGTCCGGGCCCAACGGAATCTGGTGAAAGCCACTGTTCGCGTCCAGTTTCGAAAAGAATCTTGCTTCCCCCAGTTGCCCCAGCATGTGCTCCACCACTGGCATGGGATGCACTTCGCGCTGTACATGTTCGTTCAGCCTTGAGAGATCCACACAGAGTCGTATGTCGCCATTCGGTTTACCAGCAATCACAGTCGGTGCACACCATTCAGTCGCAACGTTAACTTGTGCTATGATTCCCGCCCTCTCGAGCTCTTCCAATCTTGTCTTGAGCTTTTCCATCAAAGGTATTGGTACCCGTCGAGGAGTATGCACAGCATAAGGTTTTGCTCCAGGTTTCAATTTGATTTCGTAAGGGTTTCCGATCTGTCCCAGTCCTTCAAATACTTCAGGGAATTCCCTGATTGGGTTAATTCTCGTCGCAACCACTTCAATCCGCCTCGCCAGGTTCAAGAGCTCACATGCCCGGCGACTCAGAAGAGGTTCACTCAAACAACGAATGACATAAATCTTCTCCTTGATTTCATAATTGCCATTTTGCAGCGTTGATATAAACATACCCACAGTCTGAAGTTCGGAGAATTCAGCAGCTCTAAGGTTGATATCACTTTCCACTAGTCGTTGCTGTCCCATTATCTTCTTGAAGAGACACAGAGGAACACATGTAACATCCGCCTGGGAGTCGAGCTTGAACTTCACCTTTTTCCCGTTCACTTGGATTTCTGCTGTCCATCGCCTCCTGCACTCGCCTTCATCATCATCGCGATTAGATGAATCCTCCACAGCTGATACCTCCAGGAGAAAACCAATTTCTTCATCAAGTTCATAAACAGCTTTGACTTCCGCAGTCTTCGCCAGCTTATCTGGACAGCAATTTGCAAAATGGCCTGTTTTTGAACACAGGTTACATTTCTGTCCTTCAGCACGGCAAGCCTGTCCTTCCCTGTGGGTGAAACCTCCGCACTTTGGACATCGTGATCTTGTTTTGGCTGACTTCTCCTTCTTCCTCGAAGGCTGCTGTTGTTGTTTCGGTGATTGTTTCTTCGAGTTGAACTTCACCTGATTGACCTTTTGGCTTGTTGAGGGACGCTGCAGGTCGACTTGCTGCTGTCGAACGGCTTCCTGCTGTCGAACCATTTTCACCGCCTTTTCCAAAGTCAGTTCGTTGTCCAACTGCATTCTTTCAGATAAAGCTTTGTCCCTCACTCCAACCACTATTCGGTCACGGATCAACTGCTCATGAAGACCCTCAAATTCGCAACTATCAGCCAATTTGTACAATGAAGTGATGAATTCGTCCACTGGCTCCCGATCCTCTTGGATTCTTGAATTAAATTTCGCACGTTCGTAGATAATATTCTTTCTGACACAGAAGTGGCTGTCGAACGCCTTGAGGACGGAATCAATTTTCGTTGCCTCTTCCTCCTTTTCGAACTTGAAGGTCCTGAATATATCATCCGCGCGGTCGCCCATCAAGTACATGAACAAATCGATCTTGTCCGCCTCCTCTTTCTTCTTCATTCCACTGACCACGAGGTATCGTTCGAATCTTTTCCTCCATTTGGGCCATTCGTTGGGAGTCGAGAAGTCGAAAGTTTCTGGAGGTTGAATCTGAGCCATGTTGAATTATCTTCCAAGGTAGGCAAAAATCGATATTTTGCAATATACGGGTTCGTATTTTATCCAGTTATCGCTGCCACCATGTTTTAATGTCCATCTATACAGAGAGCAAAACAACAACTCTCTCACCCGTGCAGCCAAGGCCACGCTCCGCTGCGTCACGTGGGAAAACATAGGTAGATGTTTTCTTACATGTTCTCAGCACACCGGCTTGTGGACCGAAAGGTCTGGGTGGCCATCTGCTTCTAGGGTGTACCAACTGTGCTTAGGTGGGATCCTCCAGTTCTTGTTTATTTTTGTTTTGGCTACTGTTTCTATTTCTTTAAAAGTAAGTTTATTTTTCTGTAGTAAGGGTTCTTTTGTGTATTTTTTCGCTAGCGCATCAGCAGCTTCATTGCCTTCAATGCTTACATGTAAGGGTATCCATTGAAGGTGAATTTTTGAGGTATTGAGAGTTTTTGGAGATAACCAATTATGTTCCTGCTTACTTTGTCTCAAGTTCCCTTGTGTGACTAAAGTGTTGTATGGCACTTCTACTATCAGTAAGAATCCATATATCGTGATGTTTAGTGTTTCTGATGGATTTTAAGGCTTCATAGATGGCTATAAGTTCGGATCTGAAGACTGAGCAAAAATCTGGGTTTCTTCTGTTTATTTTCTCATTGCTATTTGTGGTTTTAATGAGAGAGTCACTGTCAGTGTGTCCCAACTCGTCTCTGCTACCATCGGTATAGATAGTTATTACATTTTTAGGAATTTTATTAATTATTTCTAATGATAATTGTTTTAAGTATTCTGGATTTTGGTATTGTTTGTTGGTGGGTTCATTTAAAGTGGCATTAAAAATAACATTTTGTTAGTGATTCGCATGGAGATATTTTTTCTGCTAAATAATATTTTTCCACTTTATATTTTAAAAATCCATTTCTTTTGGCCAGGTGGAGAGGGCCTTCTTTTTTGAGTCTTATATTGGATTCCCAATTAAGTATGTAATTGAAAGTTCTGTGTTTGTTTTCATAACTCTTGATTTTGTTTATATATTTTGGCAGATTGTAGCTTCTTCTATCCTTAAGGGCATAATGTCTGCCTCGTAAAGTACAATATTATTAGGGCAGGTATTTCGAAGACCTGTAATAATTCTAGCTGCATTTAGTTGCATCCTTTCCAGTGATTTTAGATTTGTTTCAGATGCTGTACCATAGATTTGATATCCATATTCCAAGATAGGTCTCATTAGAGATGTGTAAGTTAATTTTAGTGTTGTTGCTTCAGCTCCCCACTCTTCCTGAAATACATTTCAAGATTTTTAGTCGGTCTCTTCCTTTTCTAACAACTCCTTCAATATGTTTACTGGAGTTAAATGTCTGGATCCAGGGTGTAGCCGAGATATTTAGGATGTTTATTATATTGCAATTGTTGTTCTTTCAGAATAATATTTGGTCTTATTTTGTATAGTTTCTTATCGGTTGTAAAAAGTCAGGTTTTAATTTTTGGGAGTTAAATTCTAATTTATGTTTATTAGCAAATTTTTCTAGGTGGAGAAAAGTCTTGTTCAAATCTCTTTCATCTTTTTTCCAGTTAGTGTTGCTGCTCCATAGAATAATGTCATCAGCGAAAAGTCCAATATTGGTTTTATGTGAAAATTTTTCTTCTATGCCTGCAATAAATAGGGCGAAGAGATTTGGGCCAAGGACTGATCCTTGTGGTAATCCTTGATACAATTTGAAGGTTTTAGATAGAGTGCCATTATATTTGACCCTGATGTATCTATTTTTAAGGGAATAATTTATCCAAATGATAGCTTTTCCATCAATTTTGAAATGTTTGTATAATTTTGTAAATAACTTGTTTTTCCATACCTTATCAAAAGCTTGTGTAAGGTCTAAAAAAGCAGCTATTGTGTGGTTAGTTGTTTTTCTGTTTTGTGCATCTTTTACCTTTTGTGTGATAAATAAGAGTTGGTCTATTGTCCCATGTCCTTTCCTAAATCCATATTATTCTTCTGGTAGGAGATTTCTTGTGTTGGGGTGGTAGGTGAGTCGTCTGAGTATAATTTTTTCCATTAATTTTCAGCAAATACTTGTGAGGGAGATAGGTCGGTAGTTTTTTGGGTCATCAGCAGATTTGTCAAGTTTTTAAATGGGAATTATTGTGGCATTTTACAGTCTTGAGGCAATTTTCCAGTTTTACAGGAGTTATTGAAAATATTAAGAAGTCTTTGTTTGCCAATTTTGCCCAAGTTTGATATCATTCGGCCATGGATTCCATCTGGCCCAGGAGTCTTGTTTAGGTCAGTGTTTTCTAATGCATAAGCTAGCTCTTTCATATTGATTTTTTTCATGGAAAATATTATGAGTGCTGGTGACATTTTTACAGTCATGAATAATTCTTCAGGCCTTTGTTTTAAACCTTGATTTTACTACTTATTTGATATGAATTACCTGAAAGATTGACAGCAATTTTGTCATTAGTTGCTGGTGTACCATCTGTATTCTTAATCATATTAGTTTTTTCGGTTTGTGACTGGGATCTCTCAATTTGTTTTGCCAAATTCCAAAGTTTTGTATTTGGGTTTCTTGGGTTCAGGTTTTCACAAGTTTGATTCCATTTTTCCCTTTTCACATTTACGTATAATCTTTTTATTTTTGCATTCACAATGTTCAGTTCAGTTCTACAATTTGTTTGGTTTTGGGTGCTCTTTTTTGTAGTTCATTTCCTTTAGTTATAAGTGTTTGAATTTTTTTTGCCTGGTGTGTATAATTTGGAATCCATTTCTTAATATTACCTCTTGGTATTGAAACTGTGGCTGCTTTAATAATGGTGTTTTCGAAAGATATCCAATTAGCCTTTTTGAAGTTCCAGATTTTTTCTTTATTGAGCTGGGTTTGGTCTTGGTGCTAATTTCTATCAAATTAGGCAAATGATCACTTACAATACTTTTTAATATTTGCTATTTGCATTTGTGGAAAATGTCAGGATAGTAAAAACCTATATCAAGGGCTTGTGCAGTATTATAGCTGTATGAATGATGGGTAGGATTTCCATCATTTAAGCACATGATGGTATTGTCGTCAAATATGTTTGAAAGTATTTTTCCTCTTGGGTTTGGCGTGGAACATCCCCATAGTTGATGTTTGGCATTAAGGTCACCTACAATAAGAGTTGTCTGTAAGAAATTGAGCCATTGTTCCATCGTCAATAAGTGTATTGTTTGGAGGGTGATACATATTGTATATGTTGATGGCTTTGTTTTGATTGATGTAGACTTTGATATCTTGGGCTTTTAGGTCTAATGTGTTTGAAATATTAACGGCTATGTCCTCATAGTACAAATTATTGATTAAAAATGCTAGGCCACCCCCTTTAACAGCATATACAGATGGATCTTCAGACCTTACCCTGAGTAATGGAGGGGCCGGAATTAACATAATACTGCAAGATGGAACGCACATCAAAATCAAAGAAGGAGCAGGACAGATTTCGTCAAACTTCACTTGTGAACTGACGGCTATCTGGAAAGCCCTTGATGTATGCCTTAACCAACCATCCCTGCATCAAGCAGAAGGAAATTTAATATACAGCGACTCCATATTCGCTCTAGAAGTAATTCAGAAGGGCAATACTAAAATCACACGGAAAATACACTCGTTACTTACCCAACTGGAACCATTGGAGAATAACTGCATTCTACAATGGATCCCTGCCCATGCTGGGATCGGGGGTAATGAAATGGCATCTGAATTGGCAAAGGAAGCCACAAAATTGAGCCAAAGGAAAGAACTAATGTCATTATTTGACGCTGATTCTTTGTCAAAATACAAGATAATTAAACAATAAATAAGAAAATATCAAAATGCGAAATAAACTCTGAGAGAAAAATGACAAAAACTATAACAAGACTTAGAACAAAACACTATAAAGGAATGACAATACACCCAGATGGCACAATAACCTATAGGGCATGCAACAATTGTCCTGGTGTGGAACTTACACCTACCCACATATTCTCATAGCCAGCAATGGCCGCAGCCTTGCAGAAATTTGACATAGACCCAGAGCAGCAGCTTTACACACCCAAGATAGTGGACATTGCTGCTGCTGTGATGGAGATGCATGGATACATCTGAGGCTCTGTATTGGACACGACAACAACAACGGCATTCCAGAGTAAAATAAATTATCAGAGATAGATACATATTTTTCAAATGAATTAAAATGAATATAATCGATACTGAGAGAGAGTTGAATTAAAAAAATATTAGAAATTTATTATCTTCGGAAACACAAGCCGTATCTAAAATATCAATTTTATTTTTGCTACATGTTTGAATTTGCATTTACCTATTTTACATATCTCTGATTGTATTTAAAAATTGTTAACCAATTCTTCATACTTTTGGCGAAGTGGTGTTTTATTAATTTGTTATTTGATGCTATTAGGGTTCTTTCCTGGTATTCAAAAAGGAAAAATACGTGTCGATCAGTTATATTTTTCAATTTATCAAACAATTTGGCCGCTGAATCTCTGATTCTGGTAGTGCGCCATCTGGCGAATAAAATTGTAACTAAAATCAATTTCGAATTTTTCATTATTTGCCATAAAAAATCCCATTGCATCCTGAACACAATGGTGTTTACCGCATTGCTCTAGCGCAAATATTCGCGGAGTTATTAATTTTTAAAGTTGTGCGGGACTTTTGGATCACCCTGTATATTATGCATAATATATTAGTCAATTATAATGGTAAATGAGAAAACTTCGTTATAAACGGATAAAATAAAAATTTATACATGCAAATCACTTCGTTATAAGCGAAAATTCTTTATATCCGACTTCGCAATATCCAGAGTTCTTTTAATGGTTTAAGCCCTTCTTTTCTTTCGTGCAGACAATTTCATTCGCTATATGCGGAATTTCGCTATAACCGACTTTGTTATAAGCGGAGTACACTGTATATGGTAAGAAATATATATGAATTATTAATTATAATTCTATTAAAAATCATATATTACCATGTTAGATTCTTTCTCTTATCTATCACAAGGCTATGTAGCATTAACAAAAAATTGGCAACATATCAATATTTTCGTGTTTGGAGGGTGTCCTTCGATACACATTCAAATTTAATTTTCAAGGAGTGGATACGGGAGAAGAGACGCATAAATGCTAGATTTCTTTTTTAAAATTTCGTTTTCAACTTTTGCATGAAGAAAAAAAGAGTGTATAAGCGTATTTTATAATGCCCACATTGGATTAATACGTTCGTGCAGGTCTGGAGAGACATATTCCCACACAGCTAGAAGTTGCAGCAGGTGAGAAGTTCACAAGAGATATTCACTAGAAGCTGGAAATACAGTTTATTAAGAAAGCTTTTCGTAGACCTAAAAAGAGATGTTCCCACAAAGCTGGCAGCTACAGCAAAGGCGTGACCCCGCGCCAGGTCACGGAGCGTCATTGGGGCCGCTCTGCTGCCCAAGGCGGAAGTCACTCGAGAATTCTTTTCTTTCTCTTACATCAGCTGGGATGTGACCTAGTGACCTTGACAGCACTTCCTCGAGGCGGCCCCGCGTCACTGACGCTGTCGATTGATTGGAAGTGTCAATAGCCGGGAAATTTTGACCCATTTACGGAGGATTGAAAACTTAAATATTCTTAGGACATTTGAATCAAGATATCGCTTTATAAGACAAACTATAAATATTTTGCCTCAGCTGTATTCAATTTTATCTTGATTCAAACGTTGAGGAAATATTATTTTTACACATTACACACAAAATTAATATAAAAAAGTTAAAATGAAGCAAAGTTTTCATGGAAGAAAAGTTCACTCTTTCCTAAGAATATCTTCCAGGATAATTATATATTTACTTATATATACAGGGAGGAATGGATTAGTAAATAAGAATAATTTATACATTTTATTGTATGTGTGTTTATATAATAGCCCAAAATATTTAATACAATCACTTCCTTTATTCATGAACAAATTATAAAATTCGAGAAATAAGAATAAATTCCCGTAAAATAAAAATATTTAACATTTCTTCGAGCTACACCATCTGAAGGAATTGTTCATTAGATTATAAATGACTTTAAAACCCTTTTAAAATATTACTGTAACCAAAAAAAAATTACACTTGGGGCTAATATGGTGAATCCATTGTGCGATTCAAAAGTTCAGAATCCAAAAATTTAATATTCTACAGGGTAGAATTTGTACGAGTAGTATGCAACCTGGCGTTTCTTTCTTAAAAAAAAAACCTTTTTAAGAGAAGGCCACGACGTTTTTTCTAGGTTCTAATTTTTTTCTAAAATGTCGACGCATCATTCCCGTAGTGATTTATTTGCAAAGAACATATGGAGAAACAAGAAGAGATAGGTACAAAGGAAAAGGCTATATAAGTGAATGAAAGGCTAACACAATGTGAAACCATTAAATAAATACATAAAATTTCAAGAAGTCATTTTAAGTGGGTGTCATTTGTCTGCCGTTGGTTTGAGAAGAGGTATTTGATGTATTCCCGAAGATGTTTTCCAGAATGTGTGTGTTCTTTTTTTGTTCCACACATACTGTAAGAGTTTTAGAAGGGAAGTCTTTTGAAATTTAGAGAAGCGCAATCTATGTAAAATAACGATTAAAATATTTAACTTTTAAAGTTT
>CP092886.1:100316618-100387837 GCA_030710605.1 Cordylochernes scorpioides
TGAAAATTTCTATAAAGCCGTTGACTTTGTACATAACGGCATATTTATATTAGTCAAGATAGAATATTTCAGAAATGATCAAACGTTTACTACAAACACATTAAACAACTGGAATGATATTTCTTATGCCCCTTCAATTATACAGAACATAGGAGTCTACTAAAATTATTTTATTAGCCCATTACTATTTATATGTTTCCTCCTAGAGGACTTATCACAATCCATAAACTCATATTCGCGAACCAAATTTTACCCGATCGCTGTTGATCTCTAATTACTCGATCAAGGAACTTCAAGACAACGCATAAAATAACTTATTCAGATGGCGTGACCTTAACAAAATGTATATAAATATAAAACTAGGCTTTTTAAACATACATCTAACACAAAATCTAAAACCATTTTTTATACAATTAAAACAATAACAAATTTATAGAAAAACTATAAACCTAGAAATTCCTTCCAGTTCCAAAATAACATAATTAGATACTGCTCAAAAATAGTAACCCAGGTCATCATATTTACAATATTATGTGGGAGGATGATTATATACAAGGGTTCATTTATAATTATATTTTAAATTAGTGTCTTTGGGTCTGGATTCTCAGGTCCTTGGGGATCTTGTTCTTGATGATAATTTTTTGGCTTGTTTAATGTTTAAGTTGGGTTTATTTTTCCACTTTTCGTCATTCTGACTTAGTTTATGAAGGATTTGTTTCAGTTTTAAATATCTTTTTTCCCCCTTGTTCCGCATTTGTAGTTGATAGCTTACTTAAAAGTGAAGTTTTCAAATTTTTCTGACTTTTCGTAGCATTTAAATCTAGTTCCAGTTCAAAAATATTTCTATAAGGTGCCTCTCAAAAAGAAAAACCTAGCTTATGATATTTATTATAGACTAGCCGAATGACCCGGGCAACGCCCGTGTTTTACCCGATTGAATGTTTTTATTGAAATACTATTTGTTACAATTATAAATTTGGCGCCTTTAATAAATGCATATATTAGTTAATAACTATAGCCTATGTGCTTTATCTGTCTATGTACTGTTGGCTTCCGTTGGCGTCTCATACTGGGAAAAGGAAAGAGAGGATTCCATTTAGTTATTAACTAATATATGCATTTATTTAAAGAGCGACCCGCTCCAAACCAATAGTTACAAAAACGAAAGAGCGAGTGGGGGAGGCATGATGGGGGGGGGTGCAAAGGTGGCGTGACCGTAGCCAACCAATAGGAGGGCGCCATTCCAAAAAAAAAAAAGCAAACGGTGACAGAGGCCGATGAGGAATGACGCTCGTAACTGTATTATAGACTAGCCGAATGACCCCCGGGCAACGCCCGTGTTTTACCCGATTGAATGTTTTGATTCAAATACTATTTGTTACAATTATAAATTGGCGCCTTAATTAATTGCATATGTTAGCTAATAACTATAGCCTATGTGCTTTATCTGTCTATGTACTGTTGGCTTCCGTAGGTGTCTCTTACTGGGAAAGAGAAAGAGAGGATTCCATTTGGTTATTATCTAATATATGCATTTATTTAGGGAGCGACCTGCTCCAACACAATAGTTAAATGGCGAGTGGGGGGGGGGGGGGGGGGCAAAGCCTATGTGCTTTATCTGTCTATGTACTGTTGGCTTCCGTAGGCGTCTCTTACTGGGAAAGAGAAAGAGAGGATTCCATTTGGTTATTATCTAATATATGCATTTATTTAGGGAGCGACCCGCTCCAACACAATAGTTAAATGGCGAGTGGGGGGGGGGGGGGGGGGGGGGGAGAAAGGTGGCGTGACCGTAGCCAACCAATAGGAGGGCGCCATTCCAAAAAAAAAGCAAACGGTGACAGAGTTGGTTGATTGATTAGGAGATGAGAATTGACGCTCGTAACTGTATATAGAATACTATGTAGTACAGGTTCTTCACATTTACATTGTATTCACATATTTACAAGCTTGGAGTCTTGTGGTGTGGGATTTTGGATTTGGGATGTTTATTCTTCTCTGAAATGGTCTGATTTCCTAATTTATTTTGTTCTGACCACTTGTTTTTTTCTTTCTTTTTCCCAATTGTCTACGTTTGTTCTCAATTGATATAGGATTTTTTGTTCATTTATTACAAAACACACTATATCCTGTGTGGATATTTGCGTGTAAATGTTAAAACTATTTTATGTACATAGTTCCAAAATATATAAACAAATTATTTCTAGTTTTAGAGAGAGAGAGAGTGAAATTTATTTAAATTTACATTTTATAGCGATATTTATACAAGAAAAAGAGTTTATTCACATATTATCAAAAAGTTTAATATATTTTTAGAATTAACCAATAAATAAATGGTATAAATATAGATTATTTTAAAATGAAAAACTATACTAATTAAAACTAGAATTTTCAATTCATTAGTGTAATTTAGGTCCACGGTAGTTGAGATAGTCTGCAGAATTTGCTATTTTTTTATATTCTTCTTAACTGGAAACCATTTGGCTCATACTGGAACTGTTCATTTGACATTGTACTCTCAAATCTGCAACAAGTGGGAACCTGATTAAAATATGCTCAGGGTTGTGATTTTCTTGGTAGCATAAGCAGATTGAAAAATCATTTTTTTTCCAATTCTATATAAGTATGTGTTAAAGTCTCCATGCCCCGTAAAAAATTGTATATTATAAATATTGGGTTGGATCAATTTTGGTAATCTTGAGTTTTCAAAAAATTCTCCGAAATTATCATTTGAATCTTCAAGGTATTTTGTGGCGCACGAGCGGCAGGTTGCCGACCCCTGATCTAGGCGAACGCCTAAACGCTATTTACACAGGCAAACTTAGGTTGTTGCATTTAGAAAACCCGAAGAAAAACCCCCATCTTTGATTATCTGGGTGAAGATCTCCCCGAGGCCGTCTCCACGCCGGTTGTTCGCAGGGTGGTTCTCGGACCTACTCTTTCGGATCTACTCCTCACGGGTATTTGCCCCTGGATCCTGCCTCCTGCATGTGTCCTTACCACTTGCCACTACCACGACTGCTTTTTTCTCCCCATTGATTATTGTTGCAACAAGTTGCAGGGTCGTCGACCTTGGTTTCTTCCTTCTTGGTGTTATACACGTTTCCCGAACGGGTTTCCATATTCAAAGTAAATAAATAAAATTAAATAAATTACCTTTTCAAGTTATTGTGTTTATTTATTCTTGTCTTCCTCGTCCGTCGCCATCCGCAGTCTTCCAATAAGCAATAAAGATATATGTACAATAAAATATTACAAAAGGAATGAAACTATAAAAAGGAATGATGATAATCTAAATAATCTGTTTTTAAAATAAAAATAAATAAATATATAATATAAATTTTAAATATCTTAAAAATAATATTATAAATAATTTTAAAAATACGCGCATTAATCATGATGCAACACTTCCCCCTCTCCAGAGGTCGTCACGTCCTCGTGAGTGACCTCATCAATTCTTTCAAAATAAGGTTTGAGTCTTGAGACATGGAAAATCAATGGGCCTTGGACAGGATTATCTTTCGGTTCAATTAAGTAATTTACGTTGAAAGCTTCTTTAATATTCGATATGGGCCAAAATATTTTCTCAATAGTTTTTCACATTTTCCTGACTGGTGTCCAAACTGCCACTAAATGTCCTGGTTCATAGATTCTCTCGTTGTGCTCTTTTGTCATAGTTTCTTTTCATTCTTTCCTGAGTCTTCTCTGTATTGTTATTAAGTTAATGACTACCTGTCTCGTCCTTGCTATTTTATCTAAGTAATTTTCTTTATATTCGTCGTAATCGTTCATGTTACTGTCAATTGGGATATTATCGTCGTCTAAGAGGGACATGGGTTCCCTCCCAAACAACAGGAAAAATGGAGAGTAGCCTGTGGTTTCTTGAATCGTGGTATTGTACGCGTGGGTGACGAAAGGGAGGATTTCTTCCCAGTTCTTCTGGTCTGTATTTACATACATGCTTAGCATGTTGATTAGAGTTCTATTTAGCCGTTCCGTTAGTCTAGGGATGGTAGCTCGTCGTGAAGCAGTGTTTAACTTTGCACATTTTCATAACCTACTTCATCAAATTGCTAGTGAACTGTGAACCTCTCTCACTAATAAGAAACTTTGGGGCCCCGTGACGTAAAAACAATTGTTCGATTAAAAATGTAGAGACTTCTTTCACTGTTGCTTCTGATACTGCCTTTGTTTCAGCGTACCTGGTATAATAATCAGTTAACACAATTATACACTTCCTTCTTCTTTTCGTTGATGGCAAGGGACCAACAAAGTCAATCCCGATTCTTTCAAAAAGGTAGTTAGCTGGGGGAATGGGTTGCAAAAGTCCAGAGGGCAACTGATTTGAAACTTTCCGACTTTGGCAAATATGGCACACGTCTTTACAAATTCTGAAACATCTTTCAGCATGGAGGGCCAACGATATTTATTCTTCAAACGGTATGTGGTTCTGGCGACGCCTAGATGGCCATTCAGCATATGGTTGTGGAATTCACTCATGATTTCTTTTCTTATTTTCCTCGGCACTACCAGCAACCATGCTCTGCCTTCAGGGTTTGGGTTCTTCTTATATAGACATCCATTTTCCTCTTTATTTTTCTGTGGGATTGCTCGCTTGCTTCCTTTAAGGCTTTTCTTAACATCTTCTATGAATTCATCCTCTTCATTTATTATCTGATTCAAAAATAGTGGTTCATAATCTTCGACCCAATCCGTTTCAGGTAGGGGTCCTCTAGATAAGCCAATCAGCATCCAAATGTTTTTTACCCGATTTGTGTATTATGTCAAAATCGTATTCCTGAATTTTCAGTGCCCACCTTGCAAGTCTACCTGTTGGATCTTTAAGATTTTTCAGCCAGCACAATGCGTGATGGTCTGTAATTATCTTTAAGTGTCTTCCATATAGGTAGGGTCGTAATTTTGATATCGCTCACACCACAGCCAAACATTCCTTTTCGGTGGTTGAATAATTTTGCTCAGATTTACTTAGAGTTCGACTCAAATATGATATCACCTTCTCTTCCCCACAGATAATTTGGATCAGTGTTGCACCTAAGCCGATGTTAGAGGCGTCTGTGTGAATGTAGGTGGCTGTATTTGGATCAAAGCGACCTAAAATTGGCGGATTTATCAGAGCTTTTTAAAGGTTTTGAAATGCTTCCTCTTGATTTTCTGTCCAGGTAAATTGCGCATTTTTCCTGATGAGTCTTGTCAATGGGTCAGCAATTAATGAGAAATCTTTAATGAATTTTCTATAATAGGAACACATTCCTAGGAATGATTGTACTTCTTTGACCTTCTGGTTGGTTATATGATCAAGGATCTCAAGTTCTTCAAAAGCGAATCTGTATTTCTTGTCGTTCAGTTTCAAATTAGATTCACTAAAACATTTAAGACAGCTTCAAGTCTTTTAAGGTGGGTTGGAAAGTCTGAGCTGTATATAATAACGTCGTCCAGATAACAAAGGCAAATCTGCCATCTTAGATTTCCAAGCACATTGTCCATATTCCTCTCGAAAGTAGCAGGGGCGTTGCATAGTCCAAAGGGCAGACGTTGAATTCATATAATCCGTGGGTCGTAGTGAAAGCTGTCTTCTCCTTGTCTTTCTCTTCAATTTCGACTTGCCAATATCCCGATCTGAGTTTTATTGCTGAGAAGTACTTCGATCCTTGGAGAGTATCCATTACGTCATCAATTCTTGGGATTGGATAAACATCCTTTACTGTTACCTCATTCAATTTTCTAGTCTACACAAAATCTGAACTTACCATCTCTCTTCTTGACCAGTATTACAGGGAAAGACCAGGGACTTGAAGATGGTCTAATTATGCCTACTTTGAGCATTTCATCAATTTGATCTTTTATAATGTCCCGCTCTTTGGTTCTCACCCTATATGGCTTGTGCTTTATCGGTTTTGCATCTTCTGTATCGATCCGGTGTTTTGCCAAATTGGTCCTGCCTAACCTCGGCGAAAACAAATCAGCATACTTGATTAAAATTTGTTTCAACTCCTCTTGTTCTTTAGGTGATAAATTTTTGTTTATCTGAAATTGGATTTCGTCATTATTAATTTGCTCTAACTTCTCTATGAACTTTACCTCTGCAGGAAGGCTTCCATAAGCCAATGTTTGGTCTTTCATGATTTTTAAAGATCAAGGATAAGGGTTCGTTATCCAGATATGAGTTTTCCTATCCGTGACAGTAAGCAAACTTCTTGCTAATCGAAGGCCATTTGTTTGAATAATTCTGTTGTTCTCTTCGATGACATATTCGCCATCCTCTGCTTCTAATGAAGCTTAATTAATCTAATAGACAGTTCAGGTATAACAGTATCTTCAACGCTTTTTATTTTTTTCAGTTCATAATTGCTTATGTCATGATTATTCGTCAGATCGTATTTTATTATTTCGTTTTTTGCAATCTATTTTCGCGCTCATTTTCTTGAGGAAATATCTTCCAAAATTTAATGTCTGTAAATGCGTTTTCAAGATCACAAATTTGTGCGATAATGCTTTGTCGTCAATTTTTATATTTAACAATATACTTCCTACCATGTCCAATTTTTTTCCATCGGGTCCTGCACAAGTTTTTGCGAGTTTTCTTATACCATGGCCTGTATCGAGGGCCGTTCTGAGGTCGACCACTGAGAGGTCAGCGCCTGTATCAACCAAAGCTTCAAAAGTCCCTATCTTGTCCACATTGATTTTTATTTCGTATTTAGGGTCCAACTTTTTGATTCCATTTATGGTCGATTGCTTTGATTGACATATTCAGGCGCGACGCTTAGTTTAAATCTTCCAACACGGAATATCTATTCCGGGTAGGAATATTTGTCTGTGTGCTATGGCATACATCAGCATAAAGCCGAGGTCTTGATTTATCTAATATTTCATTCATTTGGCATTTCTCTTCGATCTTCTCTTGGGTAGCTGTTGGATCCTCTTCTAGGATTCTTATAAACTTGACCCTACAATAACGGGCCACGTGCCCCGACTTGTTACACTTGAAGCAGATAGGTCTTCCATCTTCTCCGTTCTATTTTTGCTCATTTCTTGATTTTTATTGTAGGTGTTTCTCTGAAGGTTCGGTTTCGGCACAAAGTTTGGATTATAAGGACGTCTCGGGGTAAAGGGCTGGGCCAAGTTGTTTCGATACTGCCTGGGAGTAGGAGGGGAGTCGTTCTTATTGGAAACAGGGGCTTGGGGCCTGGAAGTGGTCTGGTAATTTCGTGTGGCAGTCGTCGGCACGTACCTCGAATGTTGTCGGGGTCTAGAATAGCGTGGACCGTTATATAGGTTTCTGGATTTCTCCACACGTTCCCGATACTTCTTTTCAAAAGAATCCATTTTCTTGCACACGACAAGAAGTTCATCGGTCGTTTTAGGAGGGTTCAGGTAGAGCGTGAATGAGTGCTCTTTTTTAAGTCCTCCAATAACATGATCGATTTTTGTTTCTTCTTCCATTGCGGGGTCAACCTTGTTGCACTACACTAGGATGTCTTCCGCGAACCTGATTGCTGGTTCATTCCAGTGTTGCATTCTGTTGAGCTTCATTCTAAGTTCTTCCTTATCGGCGTCCAGAGAAAAATCCTGAATAAGGCGGATTTTAATATTTTCCCAGCTCGTGAAACTAGCTTTGTGTAAATTCAACCAGGTTTTAGCGCTTCCGGTCATGTTCATGGCGGCATAACGGGCAATTATGTAGTTTGTCCAATAATAGAGGAAACCAATCTCTTCGAGGGATTCTATCCATGGGCGAGGGTCTTCTGTTCCGCCATATTTAGGAATTTCTATATTGGGGTTCAAAGCAACCGGTTCGAAACCAGCATCTCTACCAGTTGTTGCACAAAGTTGCAGCTTTGCAGGGCCGTCGACCTTGGTTTCTTCCTTCTTGGTGTTATACACGTTTCACGAACGGGTTTCCATATTCAAAGCAAATAAATAAAAGTAAATAAATTACCTTTTCAAGTTATTGTGTTAATTTATTCTTGTCTTCCTCGTCCGTCGCCATCCGCAGTCTTCCAATAAGCAATAAAGATATATGTACAATAAAATATTACAAAAGGAATGAAACTATAAAAAGGAATGATGATAATCTAAATACTCTGTTTTAAATAAATATATATATATATATAATTTAAATTTTGAATATCTTAAAAATAATATCATAAATAATTTTAAAAATACGCGCATTAGTCATGATGCAACAATATAACAAAATATTTTTAAAAAAATAATTCTATTGACGTTATGTGGCGCTGAGTTTGTTGTTGACACACTTTAAAATGTTATAACACCTTGATAAAGGTTGGCGTTCAGCCAACTGAAATATTACAAAACTATTTTAGAGGTGTAATATTCTTTTTAAAATAAAACAATTTCTACTGTCCTTACTGCAATGGAAAAATTAAAGGGAGGGCCTGGCTCATCAGTGGTGAACCCTCCCAGCGGTTTCGCCAACTGAAATATTGGTAAAATAAATGATATTTTGATCCAATATATGCCTTTTTAATTAAAGATTTATTTATGGATTGCTCTATTTTCAATACATATATATATATAAAAAATGGCATATCCTGACCAGGAGCACATGTGCTTTACAGAAGGCAGAGCGCCATCTGGTGGAACAGAAATCAACTAAACATTGATTTAGCCTGTTCCCTGATATTTGGCCAACCCAATTTCTTGATAAATCAAGAAAAGCCATCCACGAACGCGTTTCGCGCTTTTTGGCGCTCGTCAGCGTGGAGTAGGCTGAACCATTGAGACCAAAAAATATTTTTTGATCCCAATGGCTTCCTGAAAAACCAAGAAATGGGTATTTAAGGCCAAACTTGCGTAAATACGCTTAGCACATTAAAAAACGAAATAAAAAAATAAAAGATAAAAAGATCAGGTGTTGAAATCAATATAAAAAATGGCATATCCTGACCAGGAGCACCTGTGCTTTACAGAAGGCAGAGCGCCATCTGGTGGAACAGAAATCAACTAAACATTGATTTAGCCTGTTCCCTGATATTTGGCCAACCCAATTTCTTGATAAATCAAGAAAAGCCATCCACGAACGCGTTTCGCGCTTTTTGGCGCTCGTCAGCGTGGAGTAGGCTGAACCATTGAGACCAAAAAAGATTTTTTGATCCCAATGGCTTCCTGAAAAACCAAGAAATGGGTATTTAAGGCCAAACTTGCGTAAATACGCTTAGCACATTAAAAAACGAAATAAAAAAATAAAAGATAAAAAGATCAGGTGTTGAAATCAATATAAAAAATGGCATATCCTGACCAGGAGCACATGTGCTTTACAGAAGGCAGAGCGCCATCTGGTGGAACAGAAATCAACTAAACATTGATTTAGCCTGTTCCCTGATATTTGGCCAACCCAATTTCTTGATAAATCAAGAAAAGCCATCCACGAACGCGTTTCGCGCTTTTTGGCGCTCGTCAGCGTGGAGTAGGCTGAACCATTGAGACCAAAAAAGATTTTTTGATCCCAATGGCTTCCTGAAAAACCAAGAAATGGGTATTTAAGGCCAAACTTGCGTAAATACGCTTAGCACATTAAAAAACGAAATAAAAAAATAAAAGATAAAAAGATCAGGTGTTGAAATCAATATAAAAATGCTCCTGGTCAGGATATGCCATTTTTTATATTGATTTCAACACCTGATCTTTTTATCTTTTATTTTTTTATTTCGTTTTTTAATGTGCTAAGCGTATTTACGCAAGTTTGGCCTTAAATACCCATTTCTTGGTTTTTCAGGAAGCCATTGGGATCAAAAAATATTTTTTGGTCTCAATGGTTCAGCCTACTCCACGCTGACGAGCGCCAAAAAGCGCGAAACGCGTTCGTGGATGGCTTTTCTTGATTTATCAAGAAATTGGGTTGGCCAAATATCAGGGAACAAGCTAAATCAATGTTTAGTTGATTTCTGTTCCACCAGATGGCGCTCTGCCTTCTGTAAAGCACATGTGCTCCTGGTCAGGATATGCCATTTTTTATATTGATTTCAACACCTGATCTTTTTATCTTTTATTTTTTTATTTCGTTTTTTAATGTGCTAAGCGTATTTACGCAAGTTTGGCCTTAAATACCCATTTCTTGGTTTTTCAGGAAGCCATTGGGATCAAAAAATCTTTTTTGGTCTCAATGGTTCAGCCTACTCCACGCTGACGAGCGCCAAAAAGCGCGAAACGCGTTCGTGGATGGCTTTTCTTGATTTATCAAGAAATTGGGTTGGCCAAATATCAGGGAACAGGCTAAATCAATGTTTAGTTGATTTCTGTTCCACCAGATGGCGCTCTGCCTTCTGTAAAGCACATGTGCTCCTGGTCAGGATATGCCATTTTTTATATTGATTTCAACACCTGATCTTTTTATCTTTTATTTTTTTATTTCGTTTTTTAATGTGCTAAGCGTATTT
This sequence comes from Cordylochernes scorpioides, assembly GCA_030710605.1. Taxonomy (NCBI): domain Eukaryota; kingdom Metazoa; phylum Arthropoda; class Arachnida; order Pseudoscorpiones; family Chernetidae; genus Cordylochernes; species Cordylochernes scorpioides. Next base: position 100,327,040 of record CP092886.1, read on the forward strand.
ACGCAAGTTTGGCCTTAAATACCCATTTCTTGGTTTTTCAGGAAGCCATTGGGATCAAAAAATCTTTTTTGGTCTCAATGGTTCAGCCTACTCCACGCTGACGAGCGCCAAAAAGCGCGAAACGCGTTCGTGGATGGCTTTTCTTGATTTATCAAGAAATTGGGTTGGCCAAATATCAGGGAACAGGCTAAATCAATGTTTAGTTGATTTCTGTTCCACCAGATGGCGCTCTGCCTTCTGTAAAGCACATGTGCTCCTGGTCAGGATATGCCATTTTTTATATTGATTTCAACACCTGATCTTTTTATCTTTTATTTTTTTTATTTCGTTTTTTAACATATATATATATTAAGAAAAAAGTATCTTCTTATCTTGCAACTGAAAGTTGCTGATAGCTTGCTCCATCTATCGGAATAAATATAAGCTATTTTCGTTGATTTTTAATTATTCCAGAATTGGCCAAATACCCATTCTTGATTAATCAAGAAAAGCTAACCACGGACGCGTTTCGGGCTGTTGGCCCTCATCAACGTGGTGCAAGCTGTACCTCAACGACCAAAGAATTGGTCATTCAGGCATCCTTAAAAATCATGAAACGGGTAGTTAAGGCCAGAATTGCGTGAAAACGCGACACAATGTGAAAAAATAGTACAAATGTGATATTGTACTGGGATAAGGTGCATAAATTAAGAAAAAGTATCTTCTTATCGTAAAACTGAAAATTGCTGATGGCTTGTGCCATCTATCGGAATAAATATAAACTATTCTTGTTGATTTTTAATTATTCCAGAATTGGCCAAATACCCATTCTTGATTAATCAAGAAAAGCTAACCACGGACGCGTTTCGGGCTGTTGGCCCTCATCAGCGTGGTGCAAGCTGTACCTCAACGACCAAACCAACGACCAATATCACATTTGTACTATTTTTTTCACATTGTGTCGCGTCCTCACGCAATTCTGGCCTTAACTACCCGTTTCATGATTTTTCAGGATGCCTGAATGACCAATTTTTTGGTTGTTGAGGTACAGCTTGCACCACGCTGATGAGGGCGAACAGCCCGAATCGCGTCAGTGGTTAGCTTTTCCTGATTAATCAAGAATAGGTATTTGGCCAATTCTGGAATAATTAAAAATCAACGAGAATAGTTTATATTTATTCCGATAGATGGCGCAAGCCATCAGCAATTTTCAGTTGCACGATAAGAAGATACTTTTTTCTTAATTTATGCACCTTATCCCAGTACAATATCTCATTTGTACTATTTTTCATATATATATATATATATATATATATATATATATATATATATGTGTGTATATATATGAAATGTAAATAATAAAGTTTATCTAATAAAAATTAAAATCTTAAATATAATTTAAATTAAGTAGATATTAGTTAACATGGATGTATATATATATATATATATATATATATATATATATATATATATATATATATATATATATATATATATATATATATATGGTATAATAATAAGGTGGGGAAAGAGAAATAAGGACATCACAATTTGGAAGAGGAACCCAGGCAACCAGAGAGAGGGAGAGACGGGCCCGGCACAGCCGGGCGGCCGTTCGATGCGCCCACAATCCCCAACTGTCTTAAAAGTCCCAACGTGTTGAAGGACGGGCCCCATTTGCCGCCTCTTTGAATGTCGCTGCTGTCTCAAGTGACCGGACTTTACATCCCGTCTCTCTCTGGGTTGACTGTAGGCTTGTTTTATTATTCCTGGAAGAGTATATATTATGACATATGGTCCCCGTTGAAGAAGGCTGAACATGGTTTGAGTATACTTAAAGCTGGAGAAGCCAGAAATAAAGAAAATAATTTTACAGCTGAAATTAATTAAGGTTATCGTGACATAGTTTTATGTAAATAAAATATTGTATAGTACACAAGTAAATATTATTTACAAGCAGTTTTACAACACTGAAGAGTTTGACATTTAAGGAAATCTTTGAAAATATCAAGGTTATAAAAGGCTATATACAACAAAATCTAATGTACTATAAGGGAAATGATATTGAGGAGTGTGAACAACGAGAAGGGGAGTCACATACACATGGTGAAATTCTGAAGGTCATTAAGACTGGGTAACTCTACACTTTAAGAAATTTTTCAGGCGGACATGGCAAGGGGAAACTTGGCATGGGCTTTCTATGCTATAGGTGTAGAGTACGAGAAATGAGGTTGAGGTTGAAAATTGTGTGAGCTCAGGACTGAGGTAAATATAGAACTACATACAATGTTAGAATTTTGGCGAACAGAGCGAGGGGAAACTTGCTTTGGGCCATACTACCCTATCTATGCAGTTACTTGTGTAGCGAGTCCAAGGGGAAAAGTCCAGTGTGTAGGTGAGGAAGTCGAATGGACTTATATTTAATTTGAGAAGATAAAATAGTTCGAGATGCAAAGGTAGAATATAGGCGAACAGAGCGAGGGGAAACTTCCTTTGGGCCTTTCCACCTGAACTATTTCGATACTATGATACTTTAGTAGTTTTAACTAATTGAAGGAAAGTGTGCGCGCACGGTGCCAAAAATTGAGACGAGGACGGTGTTGTTCTTTACAGGTGACAAGCTTCTCGTACACGATGTTTGAACCGTCGTGGAAGCTTGTGCGGGGAGATGATTTCGCGACGGGTTGAACGTAAAACCCATGTCTGCGCGAAATGATGACGGACCGGACAGAATCAGCGACGATGTTTAACGTACCTCCGTGGGAAATATCGGACGTAGGTTATATCGTGCTGGTATGGACAAGGGACAAACATAGATTTGAAGACAGGGCCCGTGTGGCGAAGGTGTGGCGCGAGAAGGAGCGAACTGTGCCGCTCGATGCAGATTGTTCAAGTACGAACAAAAAGAAGCTGATAAACATCTAGCAGTTAGTCAATCTGCATCCTGTGACGAACAGACCAGTGGCTAGATGGTGTGGGTCGGTGGATATGCTAGAGAGCAACTACAAAATTTATCATCGTAAATGAAAAGTGGAGATTAGATGGATAATGGATAATTCATTAATTCTCAAAAGGGGCATGGGATGGTAAAAGGTTAACAAAGTTGTAAGAATGAGAGGGGCATTCAGGGGAAGAATGATAAGGTTACTAAGGGTTGGTTGTAAGCAAGGCTCACGTGGTGGTTGGAATTCTTCGACGCCTGAGCTAAAAGAGTGAATTATTAGTAGGTTAGGGCAAGAAATTATTTTTAGTGAGCCGTGCTTACAATTAGGAGAAGGTCATATACAAAGTGGTACAAATGGTTAGGTAGTGGAAAACTATTTTTATAGATAACTTGATTATGAAAATATAGTATGGATAATAAAATCATTGTTAATAGGCGTGGAGAGAATAAATGGAGCTAATTATAGAAATATTGGCATCAGAGTTTACAAGGAATGATTTCTTTGAAGAATGAATGGTAGGGGTAAAGCAAATGCACTTACAGATTATGCGTGGTAAGGACGAAATATTCAGGAGATGAGTTTCTTTCAACACTTTATTAGGACATATCAAGCTTTCGGGCACAGCGTGGCCCTTCTACAGGATCAAATGTATAAGAAAAATGATACACTATATACACGAAGAATAAATCTGCATATGTATTATTAGAAATTAGTTGTAAAATTTTTAAAATAATCGGTAATACTTAGAATTTTTTGTTTAAAAAGAATATCGAGACATAAGCAAATTAATAAAATTTGTTAAGAAGAATAATATACGAATATTACAAGGTATTAAGATAAAAGCGTAATAAGACTAAAAGGACGTTCCTACGGTTCGACGGAAACTGTGATAAAATTATGAGTATTTATAAGGTAAAACAGTTTGAAAAGGATATCAAAATAAATGAACAAAACAGGGAATTCATGGGGTACATCGATGGCTATTTATGTAATAAGCTTATATACGGCTCAGGTACATCAACATGTCTGTTTATACTATTATATCTCAGAGATAGCAAGGCCTCGACAACCAATCTTTTGTGTTTATGTGGTATGTTAGAATAATGTGATCTTGGATCAGTTGTGTTGAAACTATGTCCTGTCTGTGATATGTGCTGGACAATAAGTGATTTCGGATCGTTATGTCTGATGTTTCTGTCGTGTTCCTGTATTCTGTCTTTAATGTAACGGCCAGTTTCACCTACATAAACACTGTCGCATTCGTTGCATTTTATGGAATAAACAGCATTGTTTCTTTGAAGAGTGTTCCGAGGTGTGTTGTCTTTAGTAATAGGGTTCCTTAAGATAGTGCCTATACTAGGGGTGTTGGAAAAGTAAGTGCGGATGCCGAAGTTCTTTAGTTCTCTAGCTATTTTTATGCTTTGCAAGGAATATGGTATTGTGCAGATGGATTTATAGTTGTCATATATCTTGGTGCGGGATGGGTTATGGAAATGCCTTAAAATAAAGTTTTTAGGATAACCAGAGGACATTAAATTTGAAATTATGTTATTTGTTTCCCTTTGCTTTGACTCCTCAGTGTTACAGTGGGTATATATTCTCTTGGACAAGGTTCTTACCGTATTGATTTTATGGCTTAATGGGCAGAAAGATGAGAAGTTTATATACATTGGGTGAAAGGTGGGTTTATAATAGACTTCAGTATTATATCTATTGCGTGTTTTTGTTATGCGTATGTCCAAAAATGCCAAAGAGTCACATGTTTCAGTCTCGGAAGTAAAGTCTATGTCTTGATAGAAATTATTCAATGTGTTGAGTATATCATTAAAGGCGTTAATTTTGATTATAGCAAAGACGTCATCTATGTATCTAGACCAGATTAAAATGTCGTCTGGGAAGATATTAACTATACGTTTATCTATCTTGCGCATCACTATTTCTGAAAGGGGAGAGGATAATGGGCTACCCATAGGGGTGCCTTTGATCTGTTTGAAGTAAGCTTGGTTGAATTTGAAAATACTATGGCAAAGACTGATTTTGATAAGTGCAATGAGTTTGGAAATAGTGTCTGTGGGGCAACCTTGTTCAATTAGAAATTCTGTGGTGCAATCTAAAATAAGCTGGTGGGGGAGACTGGGATATAAATTAACAACATCGAATGAGACCATGATGGTGCCAGGTGTAACTGTTGTTTGTTGTAACTTACCTATAAAGACAGGAATGGAGGAAATGGTTGTCGGGGAGTCACTATCTCTGAGCATCGGGGCCAGTATTTTGGCTAGATAAGTTGCTAACGGGGCTGCAGGGGAGAGGTGGTACGCGATGATGGGTCTTAGTGGGATACCTTCTTTGTGTAATTTAGGTAGGCCGTAAATATAAGCTTTTGACATTATATTGGACAAAAAGTTTTTGCATTCTTCGGAACTAAAGATTTTCTTCCTCAGCAGATTGTTGATTTTTTTTAAAAGAACAAGTTGCGGTATTCTGATCATCTATGGATATGGGGGTAAACGTGAGCGGGTCAACAAGGATTGTGTCCATTTTGGAAATGTATTCGGATGTGTTCATGATGACTGTAAGCGAACCTTTATCAGATCTAGTGATGGTTATATCTTTGTTCGTTGATAGTGAGCGCAATACATTTTTGTTGATTTGGTAGGTATGTTGGGTTTGGTTGTGGTCGCTAAGGACTGCTGCGGTGTGCTGTCTGATTCTAAACTTCTCTTGATGATTTAAGCGGAAAATGGAAGATTCTACCCCTGCTATGATTGTTATGGCATCAGTTTTAGCTTGAGGTCTATATTTAAGTCCTTTAGATAAATGTTTATATGCTCTGTAGTAGGCTGGAAACTAGAGAGATTCACTATTGTTTGTAGGGCATTGTTCGGCGCAAGTTTGAAGTTATATTTTTTGGACCAATGTGTTAGTTTCTTATTATGTCTAGCTGAAATGGTAATATCTTGCTTCTTGATGTTTTCTGTGATTCTTCTAAGAAAATCAGCCATGTCTTGAACTGTTAAACGCATGGACAGGTGAAATAGGAGGCCTTTAACTGATTTTGTGAGGATACGGATGTGTGAATAGCAACCTTTAGTGCGGGCTCGTAGTAGCTTAAAATGAGTTTCTGTGATGATTTTGGCAGAGTAGTGATTGCCGATCGGATCTTTCATACGCATAGATGGAGGAATGAATCCTTGGTTTTCGCATATTTTGTTGAAGGCAAGATGCTTCTTCCATTTTGCCAACGCAAGTGATTTTTTAAGGAGGTTCTTCATGTAGAAACGTGTATCAGGATTCATAGTGTGACAAGCAAAATAAAACATAATTTAAGATTTCTAAACGGTAAAATCTTCCCAATTACATGCGTGGTAAGGACGAAATATTCAGGAGATGAGTTTCTTTCAACACTTTATTAGGACATCAAGCTTTCGGGCACAGCGTGGCCCTTCTACAGGATCAAATGTATAAGAAAAATGATACACTATATACACGAAGAATAAATCTTCATATGTATTATTAGAAATTAGTTGTAAAATATTTAAAATAATCGGTAATACTTAGAATTTTTTGTTTAAAAAGAATATCGAGACATAAGCAAATTAATAAAATTTGTTAAGAAGAATAATATACGAATATTACAAGGTATTAAGATAAAAGTGTAATAAGACTAAAAGGACGTTCCTACGGTAGACATAATAAGAAACTAACACATTGGTCCAAAAAATATAACTTCAAACTTGCGCCGAACAATGCCCTACAAACAATAGTGAATCTCTCTAGTTTCCAGCCTACTACAGAGCATATAAACATATTATCTAAAGGACTTAAATATAGACCTCAAGCTAAAACTGATGCCATAACAATCATAGCAGGGGTAGAATCTTCCATTTTCCGCTTAAATCATCAAGAGAAGTTTAGAATCAGACAGCACACCGCAGCAGTCCTTAGCGACCACAACCAAACCCAACATACCTACCAAATCAACAAAAATGTATTGCGCTCACTATCAACGAACAAAGATATAACCATCACTAGATCTGATAAAGGTTCGCTTACAGTCATCATGAACACATCCGAATACATTTCCAAAATGGACACAATTCTTGTTGACCCGCTCACGTTTACCCCCATATCCATAGATGATCAGAATACCGCAACTTGTTCTTTTAAAAAAGAAATCAACAATCTGCTGAGGAAGAAAATCATTAGTTCCGAAGAATGCAAAAACCTTTTGTCCAATATAATGTCAAAAGCTTATATTTACGGCCTACCTAAATTACACAAAGAAGGTATCCCACTAAGACCAATCATCGCGTACCACCTCTCCCCTGCAGCCCCGTTAGCAACTTATCTAGCCAAAATACTGGCCCCGATGCTCAGAGATAGTGACTCCCCGACGACCATTTCCTCCATTCCTGTCTTCATAGGTAAGTTACAACAAACAACAGTTACACCTGGCACCATCATGGTCTCATTCGATGTTGTTAATTTATATCCCAGTCTCCCCCACCAGCTTATTTTAGATTGCACCACAGAATTTCTAATTGAACAAGGTTGCCCCACAGACACCATTTCCAAACTCATTGCACTTATCAAAATCAGTCTTTGCCATAGTATTTTCAAATTCAACCAAGCTTACTTCAAACAGACCAAAGGCACCCCTATGGGTAGCCCATTATCCTCTCCCCTTTCAGAAATAGTGATGCGCAAGATAGATAAACGTATAGTTAATATCTTCCCAGACGACATTTTAATCTGATCTAGATACATAGATGACGTCTTTGCTATAATCAAAATTAACGCCTTTAATGATATACTCAACACATTGAATAATTTCTATCAAGAAATAGACTTTACTTCCGAGACTGAAACATGTGACTCTTTGGCATTTTTGGACATACGCATAACAAAAACACGCAATAGATATAATACTGAAGTCTATTATAAACCCACCTTTCACCCAATGTATATAAACTTCTCATCTTTCTGCCCATTAAGCCATAAAATCAATACGGTAAGAACCTTGTCCAAGAGAATATATACCCACTGTAACACTGAGGAGTCAAAGCAAAGGGAAACAAATAACATAATTTCAAATTTAATGTCCTCTGGTTATCCTAAAAACTTTATTTTAAGGCATTTCCATAACCCATCCCGCACCAAGATATATGACAACTATAAATCCATCTGCACAATACCATATTCCTTGCAAAGCATAAAAATAGCTAGAGAACTAAAGAACTTCGGCATCCGCACTTACTTTTCCAACACCCCTAGTATAGGCACTATCTTAAGGAACCCTATTACTAAAGACAACACACCTCGGAACACTCTTCAAAGAAACAATGCTGTTTATTCCATAAAATGCAACAATTGCGACAGTGTTTATGTAGGTGAAACTGGCCGTTACATTAAAGACAGAATACAGGAACACGACAGAAACATCAGACATAACGATCCGAAATCACTTATTGTCCAGCACATATCACAGACAGGACATAGTTTCAACACAACTGATCCAAGATCACATTATTCTAACATACCACATAAACACAAAAGATTGGTTGTCGAGGCCTTGCTATCTCTGAGATATAATAGTATAAACAGACATGTTGATGTACCTGAGCCGTATATAAGCTTATTACATAAATAGCCATCGATGTACCCCATGAATTCCCTGTTTTGTTCATTTATTTTGATATCCTTTTCAAACTGTTTTACCTTATAAATACTCATAATTTTATCACAGTTTCCGTCGAACCGTAGGAACGTCCTTTTAGTCTTATTACGCTTTTATCTTAATACCTTGTAATATTCGTATATTATTCTTCTTAACAAATTTTATTAATTTGCTTATGTCTCGATATTCTTTTTAAACAAAAAATTCTAAGTATTACCGATTATTTTAAAAATTTTACAACTAATTTCTAATAATACATATGCAGATTTATTCTTCGTGTATATAGTGTATCATTTTTCTTATACATTTGATCCTGTAGAAGGGCCACGCTGTGCCCGAAAGCTTGATGTCCTAATAAAGTGTTGAAAGAAACTCATCTCCTGAATATTTCGTCCTTACCACGCATGTAATTGGGAAGATTTTACCGTTTAGAAAACTTACAGATTATGTTGGTTTAAAGCGAAGTAGATTCATTGAGTTCATTGAGGGAGGGTTCTGTCTGCAGATACTGTACGTGCCAGTGTTGTATGCCACAGTAGTGGCAGGGATATGGCCGAGTCCATGGTGGTGGAAGGTGCCTTGCTCTGGCGCGGCGATCGTTCTTGGACAAATCTAGTGCTGGGAGAAGTGTGCGGCAGGTTCATCTCCGTCGTAGGTGATCACATCTTCCGGATCACGGTTCAAGAGTTGGCCGAGCCAGAGGGTGAGAGCTCGAAGAGAAGTGGTTACAGTTGAGTTGGTTGTAAATTCTTGTGGAACTTGGCTGTGGGTTTGTCCGATCACCATGGCTTTGCTTCTTTTTTCTTCATATTCCAGTAGATATGGGAATTTGTTTCCCGGCCAGGTCTTATCCTTTCGACTTTTAATGTGGTATAATAATAAGGTGGGGAAAGAGAAATAAGGACACCACAATTTGGAAGAGGAACCCAGGCAACCAGAGAGAGAGAAGGAGAGACGGGCCCGGCACAGCCGGGCGGCCGTTCGATGCGCCCACAATCCCCAACTGTCTTAAAAGTCCCAACGTGTTGACGGACGGGCCCCATTTGCCGCCCCTTGGAATGTCGCTGCTGTCTCAAGTGACCGGACTTTACATCCCGTCTCTCTCTGGGTTGACTGTAGGCTTGCTTTATTATTCCTGGAAGAGTATATATTATGACATATATATATATATATATATATACACTGGTGTCCAAAAAATAAGAAACTTTTGTTTTTTATTGATATGTTTTAAAATATACAACGCTAAAAGCTAAAAAGTAATTTAATTAGGTATTTTAAGTCGTAGAATTTATTTATCGCAACCATTCGATTCGAGAAAATTGAAAATATGCAAAGTTTTGCTTGTCTTTATAAGTGTGCTATTTGGCGTGTCGTTTACCCCATCTAAGAATTGTCCAATTATAATTTTAGTTAATCCTTAGTTATTTATGAGTTTACGAAAAATTTTAGCAGATGATTTAAAATGGAGAGCTGTTGGAAGAATGGAGGCAGGGCAATCACAAGTTGAATTAGCAAAATGGCTAAATGTGAATAAATCTGTGGTCAGCAAAATATGGAAACAGTTCATTGAGACAGGAACCATCAAAAGAAAAACAACTACCTCTGAAGACCGTTATCTGGTCGTAACTGCCAAGCTCCATAGGGAGATGACAGCTATTCAAATCTCTAATGAACTCTCAAGTGCTATTGGAACGGGAATTTCAAGACAAACTGTTTACCGAAGGCTTCACGAAGGTGCTCTTTATGCAAGACGACCAATGGTCTGTATCCCTTTAACCTCTGCTCACAGGAGAGCCCGCTTGAATTGGTGCTTGGAACATCACGCCTGGACTCATGATCAGTAGGCCAATGTTCTTTTCAGTGGCGAGTCAAGGTTTAGTTTAAACACAGATTCTCAACGAGTTTTCATCTGGAGGGAGCCTGGAACTCGCTATCATCCCAGTAACATCAGGGAAATAGACGGTTTTAGAGGGGGCAGTCTCTTAGTCTGGGCTGGATTCAGTTCTAGCAGACGCACACCCCTCCACAATTTTCTGGGGGCACTTTAACTGCCCAAAGGTACAGGGACGAGATCCTTGAGCCCTATCTAAGACCTTATAGAGATCAAATTGGTCACAATTTAATTTTTATGGACGATAATGCTCGTCCGCATAGGGCTAGGCTAGTCAATGAATATCTCCAGAATGAGAATATTCGAAGGATGGATTGGCCATCCAGATCTCCGGACCTGAATCCAATAGAGCATGTGTGGTATGCTCTAGTGAGGCGTATTGGAGCTCGTCACCCCTCTCCCAGAACCCTCGTTGAGCTAAGAACTGCTCTATTGGAGGAGTGGGGTTTACTACCCCAGGACCTCCTCCTCCTCCAAAGCCTGGTAAACAGTATGAGGGCTCGCTGTGAGACTTTGATAGCTGTTAGAGGTGATGATACTCCCTATTGATATCTTATTTCTTTAAGATCTGGAATCTTAGCTTTGGGTATGTTGGTAATAATTTGCATATTTCATAATTTCAAATATTTTTTCATTTTCATATAGCTAGTCAAATTCTCCATAGTTTAAACTATTTGTATACTAAATTTTATATTTTTTAATAAATTAGCTTTTGAGAAATTTCAATATTGGTTAAGTTTCTTATTTTTTGGACACCAGTGTATATATAAAGAGACAAGGGTTGCCTCTCCCGTCAAAATTGACGTCTTAAACCATACGCCATCTATTGACCGCCGCCGCAACTAGCCGCCTCGGGTCGGTGACAAAGCCACAACACCAGCTTTGGCAAACTGAAAAGCGTCCACCTAGAGACCATAGTTTCGGGCTAATGGCTTTCGTCAGTCTAGGGCGGACTTTATTCCATGAGATCCACACGGGATCTAATGTAATCGTGACAATCTGCCAAAGAGGGGTTGTGGCTTTGTCACCGACCCGAGGCCGCTAGTTGCGGCGACGGTCAATAGATGACGTCTGGTTTTAGACGTCTATTTTGACGGGAGAGGCGACCCTTGTCTCTTTAGATCAATTTCCTCCCGGAAAAATTCCCATCTATATATGTATACTAGCGGACGTACCCGGCTTCGCCCGAGGTTTTACCCGAGTAAAGGTTTGTCTAGCGAACATTTGTTAAAACAATTCTCTAAAAACTTATAAAAAAAAGAAGATATATTTTGATAATTTGAAACTCGTAAATTTGAATCTCTCGATAAAGTGAACATTTTTTCCCGGTCCCTGTGTGCCGTGTCATCCTGAATTTTGTCTTTCCTAATTTTCTACATTAGAAAATCATAGTTTTATCTAGTGAACATTTTTTTCCCGGTCCCTTGAAAAATACTCGATAAGTTGAATAAAATCAATATTAATTGGTTCCCTCGGTAATTGGAAGTTAAAGGAATAGTATCTTCGCCTTGGAATTGTATAATTATTCTTGTCTCAAATAAATTGCCGTGTCATCCTGAGATAATCTTACTTTTGATAAATAATATTTAAGATAACAAACTTAGTGATAAGAAAACTTGTTATTATCGTCACAATGGGGGCGCTGCTTGCGTGTCAAATCTACAAATCTGCAAATAACTCTAAGGATATTCAAGATATTCATGAAATTATTTTTCAAAAACCTTCCCGGTGATATACCTAATAATATCCCAAAATTTCACGGCGATTGGATGTATGGTTTTTGAATCTATAGAGTACAGACAGACATTCAATTATATATATATAGATTAAATAAAAGGGCATATAATGGATCAAAATATCATTTATTTTACCAAATAGAAACCGAATATATTTTACCCAATATATGCCCTTTTATTTAAAGATTTATTTATGGATTTCTCTATTTCAAAAAATAAAATGTATATATGTTATTTTAAAAATATTATTTTATTTTAATTATAATTTCATAGATTCAAATACTCTGCTAAATCGACCGCCAGAGGTCACTCTTCCCCAATAAAAACTCGTTGTTGTTTTATCCCAATGGCCACGCTTCGACGCTCTCCCGCCTTGGATTCCTGCAAGAAAAAGAAGAAGAAAGCCAACAAGCCCTCTCAACCCTCGGTTGACATCGCGGCTCTTGTTGAAGAAGACAACATGGTCATCTCCCGCCACTACCAAATCCTGCAATCCCTCGGCAAGCCCTCCCTAGCAGCTCTTCACCTGGACCTTGTTCGCTTCATTGAGCAGCGAACGGAAATAATCAAGTGACTAGTTAGGGATGTGAAGAACCTCACGGGCACCGTGAATGACTTCATGGAGCTGGATGAAATCATGGATGCCCAAATGCCCAAGAAAACCTGCCAGACCACTCAAACTGGCCCTGCTCCCACCTGAAAGGACTCTAGCGCTCAGACCGAGCTCATCAAGCCTGCCACCCCCCGCTCCAGCTGCTGTCCCTGTGGTAGCACCTGCTCCCAAGAAACCAGATCCTGCTCTAACCAAGAGGAAGCAGTCAGAGGCGTCAAACCCGCCAGCTAAGAAGACCAAACCACTGGTTCCAGCCAAGCCTGCATCTTCCCGCGCCCCCAAGCCTGCCGTTGCCAAAGGCTCCTCAATGGGGAGAAATCTGCGGCTCACATTGTGGTTATTGCAGATAACCCGCAGGCTGACCCACGGGACATCCTCAAAGCTGTCCGCGCTGCCCACACTCTGCCCCAGGGCGTCTGGGCGTCTCTGCGCACCAGGGGAAAACTGGTGCTGCACTCCAGAGGTCATTCCTGCCGTCAGCTCTGCCCTGAACAACAAGCTCCAAGGCCTGAAAGTCCGGGAACTGAGGCAATTCCTCCCAAGAATCTGCCTCTTCAACGTGGAGGCAGAAACCGCGGATGAGGACATTGTCAAGGCCTTCCTCTCCACCGATGTCCTCAGCCAGCTTCCTGGAGACAAGTCTGTCTGAGTGGCACACAGATCTCCGACCAGAAATGGCACCTGCACGGCCTTCGATGAGCTGGACTTGGCTTCCTACAAGGCCATTGGAAGACGCGGCAGGATCATTGTGGACCAAGTGATCCTGAACTACGAGGAGTCTGTCCGCGTCCGCGTCTGCTACCGTTGCTGTGGCTACGGCCACAACGCCGATAGGTGCACCAAGGCTACGGTCACCTGCTTCCACTGCGCTTCTAGTGGCCACCAAGGCCGAAGCTATCCAACTCTTGCCAACCCGCGCACGGCCAAGTGCGCCAACTGCTAAGCCAAGGGCCTCTCTGCCGACCACGAGGCAAGATCAATGTCTTGCCCAACTGCCAGAGCTAGAGTTGCAAAGTTCTAGTCCTCCCGCCTTTTCCTGTCTCCTGACCTCCGCGGACCTAATTCGGCATAACCTGGCCCTTCCCTAACGGTGATCCTGTCCCTAGCCCTCCCCCTCCCCCAGCCTGGTCATAGTGGTTTTATATATTCTGCTTTACGCGGCCAATGGGGCTCGAAAATCATTTATTTTGGTAAGCAGCCCCGTAAATAAAAGATATTTTCTCTATCCCAATGGCCCGCTCAAATCTTTGTACTTTATGTAAATAATATTTTGTTTTCCTTGTTTACTCACCTTAAGCCAGGCAGCACTTTTATCAAACCATGTTTTTTTATATATTCCATAATTTCAATTAAATCTATTTTGATAACTGATTTTATTTAATCATTGCCACGACTGCTCAACAAATATCTCTATTCTCAAAATAATCAGTATCAAGTATTAATTCTATATAACAAATTATCAAAAATCAAACAGAAAAATCTTTTTTTTCTATTATCTATATATATAAAAATGAATGTATGTGTGTGTGTGTGTCCTTTATGCCTGACCAAACCACTCATTGGAACGCCATGAAACTTTGGGAAGTTATTTAGTATAGTACTGGGAAGGTTTCTAGCAAATAAAATTTTTGAAATAACTTTTCGCCTAGAAATAATCAAGATAAATATTCTAATTTATCTCTTATAATTCAACAATCTGCTCTAAATATTATCATGATGATACGATGATTTTGTAATGTAGAAAATTAGGAAAGACAAAATTCAGGATGACACGGCAATTTATTTGAGACAAGAATAATGATACAATTCAAAGGCAAGATACTATTCCTTTAACTTCCAATTACCGAGGGAACCAATTAATATTGATTTTATTCAACTTATAGAGTATTTTTCAAGGGACCGGGAAAAAATCTTCACTTTATCGAGAGATTCGTTAAACAAACCTTTACTCGGGTAAAACCCGGGCGAAGCCGGGTACATCCATACAAGAATAATGATACAATTCCAAGGCAAGATACTATTCCTTTAACTTCCAATTACCGAGGGAACCAATTAATATTGATTTTATTCAACTTATCGAGTATTTTTCAAGGGACCGGGAAAAAAATGTTCACTTTATCGAGAGATTCGTTAGAAAAACCTTTACTCGGGTAAAACCCGGGCGAAGCCGGAAACGTCCGCTAGTATATATATATAACATATATATATATACTTCTTTTTTGAAAATAAATTTATAAAAAACAAAAGATAATAGAAAATAAAAAATAATATATATATATCTATCTATATATATAAAAATCAATGTTTGTATGTTTGTATGTCTGGTATACAAATTCGCAGTAGTTCACTAATTCATACCAAAATTTCCATACATAGGTAAAAAAATACGGGGAAGACGATAGGCTATTTTTAAAAATATATAAATCAATTATTAAAACTATATATTCAAATTATTCTACTTAGCTCACGTACAGCGCCCTCTATCAAAGATTAGATTAAATTATGCTGATGCAAACAAATAGATAATCCTAATAACAAACAATTATTTAAAAAATCTTATTCAAATATATATCACTCGGGTGGATTGGCACA
Source organism: Cordylochernes scorpioides (assembly GCA_030710605.1). Taxonomy (NCBI): domain Eukaryota; kingdom Metazoa; phylum Arthropoda; class Arachnida; order Pseudoscorpiones; family Chernetidae; genus Cordylochernes; species Cordylochernes scorpioides. Next base: position 100,342,476 of record CP092886.1, read on the forward strand.
CGGCTCAATCCTGGGGCGAAGCCCGGGTCACCCGTCTAGTATATATATATACATATAAATATATATATATATATATATATATATATATATATATACAATAATAATAAATAGTTATTTAATTTTATAGTCCAGTTTTGTATTAAGATTATCTTCACTATTATGATCATTTAAATTCAAATTATAAAATTTGTAAAATGTTATTAATTTGTAGATAGAGAGAGGAAAAAAAAAATTCTTTACTTCTAATACATCATCAAGTTAATTATATATTTATAATTAATAACAATAAAAATTAACAACGTAACGTCTTTTGCATCGGCTTTTACACGTAATTTAGACATACTCTAATCCTATATATAGAATAATCGAAGTGAGAATATATATAATAGTTAGAAAAAAGAGAGAAAGACAGAACCATGTACTTTTGATCAAACTAATAATAAGGAAAAAAAAAGGTTTGTAAAGAAGGTAGATAAGATGGTTATTATATATATATATTTTTATGATTTTATATTTTATCCTTTTTTTTTAAAAGATTTTTTAAGGTTTTTTTATTTTATAATATGATTATAAATAGTTGTATTTAGTAATATATCTATAGTATGAATTAACATTTGTTATAAGTTTGGTTATTATGTTTTGAAACCCTAATGGTAGACCAGACATACACAAAAAACTTTAAATTGAAATAAATTGGAAAAAGAGATCTGCTGGACCGGGGATCTTCAGATAAAAGCCCAGCGACATTTCACCCCTTCTTTATTATGTCATAGATCTCTTTTAAACCGGATTTTATGTGTTAATATTAAGTTATTCCAGTGAAATATTTAAATGAACATATATAACAGATACAAGTGTTAACAAATTCAAACTGTAAACCTACCTTGACCGCGGCGTCCTCCATTGTGAATATCTATTTCTGGCTGACACATGTTGCGGGGGGGACATTTCAAATTTAGACCATTAGAAGAAAGGAAAAATAGTTAAGGGAAGGAAGCTAAATTTCATAATCTTTACAGCTAGTTATATCAAAATAACTGATTCAACACTTATTCATCTTTTAATATTCCTTTAAAAAGGCAAATTATAAGAGTTTAATAAAGCTATTAATTGTGCAAATTCACCTTTATTTAACTTCCATTTTCCTCCCCAGAAATTGGAGATTAAACAAAATGAACTTTATACTATAACACTTTAAAAATCTTGTGAAAAAATCTTTTAATCAGTTATTTAATCAAAGTTTAATTAACTGTTAAAGATTATAAATTTGTATTAGTTATTATTAAGAGAAATTATAGAAAGTTGATTTCATAAATGGATATTTCCATTTATTTTTTTTTTAATATTTTATAATTGATATACTGTTGAAATATTTTACTTGTCTGATACTAAATTTGTTTTTAATAAATTCCATGTTTAAATTTTTAACATCTTCTATGAAATTATCTAATATATTATTTATTCTATAAAATCTTAGAAACTGACCAAAATATATACCCTTACAGCAATTTAATGATATATTAGAATTCATATTACAGTATTTTATAATATTGAAATTATAATTACTCTTTTTATTATAAACTCTAATAGCACTATTTGTAAGGTCTATATTCAAGTCTAAAAAGTTAACTTTTTTGTTTCTATAAATTTTTTCATTGTTCTTAAGTTTCAAGTATTTAGGATATATTTCAGGTATTAATTTTTAAACTGTGGATTATTAAATATTATTATGTCATCTACATATCGGAATATTTGCCAATTAATATTATTTTGTAGAAAGTATTCTCTTTCGTACCAGAACAATATTAGATTGGCTAATAAAGGACTAGAAGAAGTTCCCATGGGAACGCCTTCTGATTGAATATATATTTTATTTTTAAATTCTATATAGTTAAAATTTAAAAATGTTTCCAGTAGAGTTTTTGCTGTTTTAAGATCTAATTTAATTGTTTTATATCTGTTATGAATAATTTTAATGTAGAAAGTTTTGTCATTAATGAATTCATTAAATAAATTGGTTATTTTATTATTTAGATCTCTTAAATTTATTTTAGAATATAGGTCCTCAAAGTCAAATGTGTGTACTGTTTCAATGTTTGTCCAATTGTTCATTAAATAATTAATGATTTTTTTATTTGAGTCGATAAATTTATAATTATATTTATTAGTTAATTTATTTATAATAAATTGTAGTGTTGAAGCTAATTGTATATCAATATTTTTTTATGACTGAATTTATACCAGATGTGATTGTTCTGAAAGAAATAGGTTTTTTGTGTAGTTTAGGAATTATATAGAACTTTGGTATGTTTGGATTTTTGTGGTTATTATAAATTTTTAGTGAATTTTCAACGTTTTTGATGTCTTTTTTGATTTTTGTGGCTGTAGTTCTAGCAAAAGTGTATTTATGATTATTATCAATTTCCTTTTTTAGTATATCGTGGTATAGATTTTTACAAATTAAAGATAAGTTATTGGAACATTTATCTATAGGAGTGATAATATAGTCCTTCTGTAAATTAATTATATTTTCTTTAAAAGAAGGAATGTCTGAATTAGGTTTTGTGTATTTAAGTGTATTATTATAATAATTTATAATTTCCTTTTTAATATTATGTTTCCATTCCAGAAAAGTAAATTCTGGAATACTGTATTTTATACTAGTTTTATTTATGAAAATATCTATATCTTTTAATATAGATTTAATTGTATTATTATAATTGTGTTTAATTTGAGGTATATATTTATACCCTTTATTTAAAATTTCCTGATATTCTGTATTTAAAAAAGAAAAATTGCTAGTTAATATATGACCTGAGAACTTATATTTATCAATATAGTTGTTGCAATTACATTTAATTTTTTTAAAATTTGCCAAATTATTAATAAATTGGTTATAATTGCAAACTAAATTACCTATATTTTTGTTGTATCTCCAGATTGTTTTGAAATTTATATTTTTTATAGGGAAAAGATTATTGATGATTTGGTTATTAAAAATATCATTAAATTTAATATGATTAAATAAATTGTTATTAAATTTAATGATAATATTAATGTTATTAGTAGCTTGTTTAATTTTTCTGTATTTAAAGATGTCGTGTGTGATATCTATTAATCTATTAGTCAGATTATGAATTTTAATATATTCTATGAGTTTGATAAATTTATTATTATTTAGTTTAAATAATGTTTTAATAAATTTATCGACGAAGTTGTTAGTGTACATTTGTTTTGGGTCCAGTAATTCTTCAAATTCAATGTAACCTAATTTATTGGTAGTTTTACCTCTAGTTTTATTAGGTTTAGTTTTAAATTCATTTTTTTTTGTATTTGCAGCTGATTTCATAGGTTGAAATTTCTTCTGTTTGTGGTTTGTATGTGTAGAGTAATTCGTCGTTAAGTCCATAAGGGAATAATGTGTTGTGTTTATAAATGTAGTTGTTTTCTAATAATAGTCGTTGTTTTTTGTTTTGACATATGTCTAGTATTTCTATCTTAAAGTTGTTAAAAGTATGTAATTGATTGTGTTCTTTCATATATATATTACCGATTGATTTTTTAGCGTGGTTTCTATGCAGCAGATCTCTTTTTCCAATTTATTTCAATTTAAAGTTTTTTGTGTATGTCTGGTCTACCATTAGGGTTTCAAAACATAATAACCAAACTTATAACAAATGTTAATTCATAATATAGATATATTACTAAATACAACTATTTATAATCATATTATAAAATAAAAAAACCTTAAAAAATCTTAAAAAAAAAAGGATAAAATATAAAATCATAAAAAAATATATATATATACTAACAATCTTATCTACCTTCTTTACAAACCTTTTTTTTTCCCTTATTATTAGTTTGATCAAAAGTACATGGTTCTGTCTTTCTCTCTTTTTTCTAACTATTATATATATTCTCACTTCGATTATTCTATATATAGGATTAGAGTATGTCTAAATTACGTGTAAAAGCCGATGCAAAAGACGTTACGTTGTTAATTTTTATTGTTATTAATTATAAATATATAATTAACTTGATGATGTATTAGAAGTAAAGAAATTTTTTTTTCCTCTCTCTATCTACAAATTAATAACATTTTACAAATTTTATAATTTGAATTTAAATGATCATAATAGTGAAGATAATCTTAATACAAAACTGGACTATAAAATTAAATAACTATTTATTATTATAATTAATTTAGATTTAGCTTGCTAATCTAATCAAATCTAATTGATATAAGTTATCATTCTTATCAGTTTGCTCCTTAAGTTTTAAAAGTAGAATCACTGTTATAATTTTGTTATATAGTTTCTACACTATATTAATTCATATGAGCTTGCTCTATGATATATTTTTATATATAATATAATATACAAATTAAATTATATTAGATATTCTAATATAAATAAATCTTCATACAAATTTTAATTATCTTTCATTGTTTGATTATTAAAAAGTAAATTATAAAAGTAATTTTAGAAAAAATAACTTCAGAACTTTTGTTTTTTTCAGTGTTTAGTTAGTTTAAAGATGTTTTTTATTAGTTATTCTTAAAAATATAACAGATAACAAACAGTAATATCTATATATTTATAGATTAATTATTCAATTTATTACAAATTTTATCACCACAAAAACAATTAAGAAAAATATATAGTTAAAAATTCATAAGAATAACAAACTAATAAAACTAAAAAAAACTACAAACATATTAGTGTTAGCACCTCTTTTATGTTAATTTAAACTCGCTAAGAATTGCCTAAGAAAAAATTGTCAAACTTGTCCCTCTCTTAAAAACCATGACACTTTTCAAACAACTAGTTGTAAATTAGTGAATACTATTTATAAATTAACATGCCAAATTTGTCAACTATCATATATAGGACAAACTTGTAATCCATTAAATATACGAATAAACCTACATAGAAACCACGCTAAAAATCAATTGGTAATATATATATGAAAGAACACAATCAATTACATACTTTTAACAACTTTAAGATAGAAATACTAGACATATGTCAAAACAAAAAACAACGACTATTATTAGAAAACAACTACATTTATAAACACAACACATTATTCCCTTATGGACTTAACGACGAATTAAACAACACATACAAACCACAAACAGAAGAAATTTCAACCTATGAAATCAGCTGCAAATACAAAAAAAAAATGAATTTAAAACTAAACCTAATAAAACTAGAGGTAAAACTACCAATAAATTAGGTTACATTGAATTTGAAGAATTACTGGACCCAAAACAAATGTACACTAACAACTTCGTCGATAAATTTATTAAAACATTATTTAAACTAAATAATAATAAATTTATCAAACTCATAGAATATATTAAAATTCATAATCTGACTAATAGATTAATAGATATCACACACGACATCTTTAAATACAGAAAAATTAAACAAGCTACTAATAACATTAATATTATCATTAAATTTAATAACAATTTATTTAATCATATTAAATTTAATGATATTTTTAATAACCAAATCATCAATAATCTTTTCCCTATAAAAAATTTAAATTTCAAAACAATCTGGAGATACAACAAAAATATAGGTAATTTAGTTTGCAATTATAACCAATTTATTAATAATTTGGCAAATTTTAAAAAAATTAAATGTAATTGCAACAACTATATTGATAAATATAAGTTCTCAGGTCATATATTAACTAGCAATTTTTCTTTTTTAAATACAGAATATCAGGAAATTTTAAATAAAGGGTATAAATATATACCTCAAATTAAACACAATTATAATAATACAATTAAATCTATATTAAAAGATATAGATATTTTCATAAATAAAACTAGTATAAAATACAGTATTCCAGAATTTACTTTTCTGGAATGGAAACATAATATTAAAAAGGAAATTATAAATTATTATAATAATACACTTAAATACACAAAACCTAATTCAGACATTCCTTCTTTTAAAGAAAATATAATTAATTTACAGAAGGACTATATTATCACTCCTATAGATAAATGTTCCAATAACTTATCTTTAATTTGTAAAAATCTATACCACGATATACTAAAAAAGGAAATTGATAATAATCATAAATACACTTTTGCTAGAACTACAGCCACAAAAATCAAAAAAGACATCAAAAACGTTGAAAATTCACTAAAAATTTATAATAACCACAAAAATCCAAACATACCAAAGTTCTATATAATTCCTAAACTACACAAAAAACCTATTTCTTTCAGAACAATCACATCTGGTATAAATTCAGTCATAAAAAATATTGATATACAATTAGCTTCAACACTACAATTTATTATAAATAAATTAACTAATAAATATAATTATAAATTTATCGACTCAAATAAAAAAAATCATTAATTATTTAATGAACAATTGGACAAACATTGAAACAGTACACACATTTGACTTTGAGGACCTATATCCTAAAATAAATTTAAGAGATCTAAATAATAAAATAACCAATTTATTTAATGAATTCATTAATGACAAAACTTTCTACATTAAAATTATTCATAACAGATATAAAACAATTAAATTAGATCTTAAAACAGCAAAAACTCTACTGGAAACATTTTTAAATTTTAACTATATAGAATTTAAAAATAAAATATATATTCAATCAGAAGGCGTTCCCATGGGAACTTCTTCTAGTCCTTTATTAGCCAATCTAATATTGTTCTGGTACGAAAGAGAATACTTTCTACAAAATAATATTAATTGGCAAATATTCCGATATGTAGATGACATAATAATATTTAATAATCCACAGTTTAAAAATTAATACCTGAAATATATCCTAAATACTTGAAACTTAAGAACAATGAAAAAATTTATAGAAACAAAAAAGTTAACTTTTTAGACTTGAATATAGACCTTACAAATAGTGCTATTAGAGTTTATAATAAAAAGAGTAATTATAATTTCAATATTATAAAATACTGTAATATGAATTCTAATATATCATTAAATTGCTGTAAAGGTATATATTATGGTCAGTTTCTAAGATTTTATCGAATAAATAATATATTAGATAATTTCATAGAAGATGTTAAAAATTTAAACATGGAATTTATTAAAAACAAATTTAGTATCAGACAAGTAAAATATTTCAACAGTATATCAATTATAAAATATTTAAAAAAAAAATAAATGGAAATATCCATTTATGAAATCAACTTTCTATAATTTCTCTTAATAATAACTAATACAAATTTATAATCTTTAACAGTTAATTAAACTTTGATTAAATAACTGATTAAAATATTTTTTCACAAGATTTTTAAAGTGTTATAGTATAAAGTTCATTTTGTTTAATCTCCAATTTCTGGGGAGGAAAATGGAAGTTAAATAAAGGTGAATTTGCACAATTAATAGCTTTATTAAACTCTTATAATTTGCCTTTTTAAAGGAATATTAAAAGATGAATAAGTGTTGAATCAGTTATTTTGATATAACTAGCTGTAAAGATTATGAAATTTAGCTTCCTTCCCTTAACTATTTTTCCTTTCTTCTAATGGTCTAAATTTGAAATGTCCCCCCCCGCAACATGTGTCAGCCAGAAATAGATATTCACAATGGAGGACGCCGCGGTCAAGGTAGGTTTACAGTTTGAATTTGTTAACACTTGTATCTGTTATATATGTTCATTTAAATATTTCACTGAAATAACTTAATATTAACACATAAAATCCGGTTTAAAAGAGATCTATGACATAATAAAGAAGGGGTGAAATGTCGCTGGGCTTTTATCTGAAGATCCCGGTCCAGCAGATATCTTTTTCCAATTTATTTCAATTTAAAGTTTTTTGTGTATGTCTGGTCTACCATTAGGGTTTCAAAACATAATAACCAAACTTATAACAAATGTTAATTCATACTATAGATATATTACTAAATACAACTATTTATAATCATATTATAAAATAAAAAAAACCTTAAAAAATCTTAAAAAAAAAAAAGGATAAAATATAAAATCATAAAAATATATATATATATACTAACAATCTTATCTACCTTCTTTACAAACCTTTTTTTTTCCTTATTATTAGTTTGATCAAAAGTACATGGTTCTGTCTTTCTCTCTTTTTTCTAACTATTATATATATTCTCACTTCGATTATTCTATATATAGGATTAGAGTATGTCTAAATGACGTGTAAAAGCCGATGCAAAATACGTTACGTTGTTAATTTTTATTGTTATTAATTATAAATATATAATTAACTTGATGATGTATTAGAAGTAAAGAATTTTTTTTTCCTCTCTCTATCTACAAATTAATAACATTTTACAAATTTTATAATTTGAATTTAAATGATCATAATAGTGAAGATAATCTTAATACAAAACTGGACTATAAAATTAAATAACTATTTATTATTATAATTAATTTAGATTTAGCTTGCTAATCTAATCAAATCTAATTGATATAAGTTATCATTCTTATCAGTTTGCTCCTTAAGTTTTAAAAGTAGAATCACTGTTATAATTTTGTTATATAGTTTCTACACTATATAAATATATATATATATACATATATACATATATATACATATATATATTATATTTAAAAAAAAAAGATAAGATTTCTGTTGTTTTTGGATCATCTTGATGATTATGCTATGGCGGTGCAGTCATGGCCAAAATCTTGTGAAAGTATAATAACAAAAATGGTTTTGATCAGTAATTGCTTTAATTGAGCTAAGGAATATATAGAAACATAATTTGATAAGAAGTAATGCCTGGCTTAAGGCGTAAGGATAAATAAAACAAAATATTATTTACATAATTACAAAGTTTTGGGCCCGACCAACGGGGAAGAACAACAACGAGTTTTTATATGGGAAGAGTGACCTCTGGCGGTCGATTTAGCAGTATTTTATCTATGAAATATATTTTTAAATAGAATAATTATTTAATATAACATAATTTTAAATAAAATATTTCAGTATAACATTTCCCCCCTGTGAAAAGAATAATATGGGCAGAGAGAAAAGTGAAAAAATATAGTTAAAAAAAGATAAAATGATGATAAAGAGAATAAAGTGAGAGGTAATATTCACTTATGATATTGGTTTTTGTATGGTAACCAATAGACAGGAAAGTACAAAGTAATACATAATGTGAATAATGATAAAAATATGGTAAAGAATGTAAATGTAAAGAGAGATAAAAAGGTGTTCCATAATCGTATTGGCTTATTGTGAACCAATAGATTGGAAAAAGACATGATAAAGTTGGCACATATATGACATTAAAAATGAGGAAGAAAAATAAAATGAATGATTATTTAAAAAGTGAGAAATAAAAAGGTGATATTCCATGATCATATTGGCTTGTTGTGAGCCAATAGATTGGGAAAAACATGAGAAAATGACATTAAAAATAAGAAAAATGCATGATATTTACAAAAGTATATAAATGAAAAATGATGAATAACATTGAAAATAATATGAAAATTACATTAGTAAAAGATAGGTGGAAACATTTGATGATTATAAGAAGAAGGGCATTTGTGAAAAGCAAGAAATTGTGGATAAAATATGTACAAAAAGTAACTGTGAAAACAAGGAATGAACATGTAAAAGATAAATGAATTAATGATAAGAATCAAGAATGATCATTTGAGAAAAAAGAATCAAGGTGGACAAAAATAAGAGTTAAAATTTACATATGTTGGTCTCGTTAAATTTACATATTAGTTAGGCGAAATGAGAAACATATTAAAAGATTATGGCATTTAAAAAGAAATTTAAAAGGGGGTAAAAATGCAAATTTTGTAAATAAAAACATATTTTGATACGAGATTAAATAAGAAAATAACATATTAAGAAATGAGATAAAATAAGAAAATATCAAAATATTAAAAGCTAGGAAATTTAAAGATATGGAAATGTGAAGCTATAAGGTATTGTGGTCATTAACTGAAATATATAGTAGAAATATGATAAAACAATGTATAATACAAGTTAATTAAAATATTGAAGATGTAAGAAATAGGTAATGTTATTTTGTTGTTGTCCTCCCGGCCGACTGTTTTACATATGGCGTTGTGTTAAAAATTGATATGGTATGTGTTAAAATGGTATAACCTTATTGAAAAAAAAATGGAATAAGCTATATTTAATAACTAATTATACAAAGGAAAATAAGCTTTACAAGGATTAAAGGGTGTGATAGAATTAAAAGGGCAAAAAGAGCTATTGCAAAATTGATATTTGAAATTGATTTAACAAAAAGGGAAATAACTATAAACAAGCGATTGAAAACTATTGTAAACAAGAGAGAAAAAGTTAAAACGGGGCAAATTATGTAAAAGGCAGATACAAAGTACCTTGAAATGGAAGATGGGCTGGATTTGAAGATCTCGGGAGATGGCTGGTGTTGGGCGGAAGGTGTGATGGCTGGTGATATCCAACCTCGGACCGGAGAAGGATGCTTGAAAATTCTTGAGATGGTGACGGCTATGTTTGCTTGTAGAGATGACTATGTTTGCTTGGATTGGGCTATGTTTTCTTTAATTGGACTATGTTTGATTGGGGGTAGCTATGTTTTCTTGGTGATGGGTATGTTTGATTGTAGAGGATGCTATGTTCGATTAGAGAAGGTTATTTTTGCTTGGAGGTAGGCTATGTTTGATTTGCATAATTGAAAATGAGCTATGTTTGTTTGTGGAGAACTATGATTGTTTGAATTGGGCTATGTCTTGTTCAAGTAGGTTATTTTTGGTTAAAATGAGCTATTTTTGATTGGAAGATTTGCATATTTGAGTTTGAAATATTTTGCTTTTGTCATTTTGAAAAAAAAAAAAAATAAACAGGTAAATATCCTGTCGGCTAATATTATATTAAATTAAGATTTTTTGCTGTATTTTGATTATCCTGAGTTATAGAATTTATATCTGTTGCTAAGATGATTAGATTATGTTGAGGATTATTGTAATGGTGGTGCAGTCATGGCCAAAATCTTGTGAAAGTATAATAACAAAAATGGTTTTGATCAGTAATTGCTTTAATTGAGCTAAGGAATATATAGAAACATAATTTGATAAAAAGTAATGCCTGGCTTAAGGCGTAAGGATAAATAAAACAAAATATTATTTACATAATTACAAAGTTTTGGGCCGACCAACGGGGAAGAACAACAACGAGTTTTTATATGGGAAGAGTGACCTCTGGCGGTCGATTTAGCAGTATTTTATCTATGAAATATATTTTTAAATAGAATAATTATTTAATATAACATAATTTTAAATAAAATATTTCAGTATAACATATATATATATATGTGAAAAACAATAGAAAAAATAAAAAATAAGTGGGTCAGGGGTTGATATTAAAAATAAAGAAAGCATATCCTGACCACAAGCACATGTGCTTTTTAGATGGCAGAGCGCCATCTAGTGGAACAAAAATAACCTAACGTTTTTTCAACTTGTTCCGTGATATTTGGCCAACCAAATTTCTTTATAAATCAAGAAAAGCCAACCACAAACGCGTTTTGCGCTGTTGGCGCTCGTCAGCGTGGAGTAAGCTGTACCACTGCGCCCAAAAAGATTTTTGGTCACAGAGGCTTCTTGAGTAACAAAGAAATACCATACCACAAATACAACAGCGCGAAACGCGTTCCTGGATTGCTTTTCTTGATTTACCATGAAATTGTGTTGGCCAAATATCACGGAGCAAGTTAAATAAACGTTAGGTTATTTTTGCTCCACTAGATGACGGTCTGCCATCTAAAATGCACATGTGCTTGTGGTCAGGATATGCTTTCTTTATTTTTAATATATATATAGGAAAAAATAATAATAAATAAAGTAATAAAAAAGTCAGGACTAAATTTTTTATTATTTTATTTTTCACATGTTTAGCGTATTTATGCAAGTTTGCGTAAGCATTTCTTGATTTCTCAGGAAGCCTCTGGGACCAAAAATATTTTTGGTCGCAGTGGTAAAGCCTGCTCCACTCTAACGAACGCCAACAGCGCGAAACGCGTTCGTTGATGGGTTTTCTTGATTTATCAAGAAAATGGGTTGGCCAAATAACAGGGAACAGTTTATACATATACAACGTTCAGTTGATTTTTGTTCCACTAGATGGCGCTCTTTCATCTAAAAAGCTCATGAGCTCGTGGTCAGGATATACCTTTTTATAAGTTTTTATTTATTAACCATTTTCTAAAGTAGGTAAAATATGATATTTGAAAGAGAGAGAGAACGCTTCACGATTTTGCGTGTCATCCTTGCGCAGGGGCCATGCTATGAAAGAAAGAGAGAGAGAGAGAGAGAATATATTAGAATATGACCTGGAGAGTAAAAGAGTTTAAATAGTACAATAGATATTTTTATGCTGTTCAAATTAGGCTTAAGTTGACGACCTGATTGTGGAGTTATTTTCTTGGGGGTGCGATCGATTTCAGGTTCTTTATTTTGTTATTCAACTTCCACCGCCTACGCTCAAATTTTTAATCACAATTTCCATGCACGTACTTGTCATATACTGTTTATTCTTTTTGACATTCTGACTTGAAATAAAATTCCGGGATAACACACGTCACCCAGACGAGATTAGAGTTCACGAGGGAGATAACGTCTACCCATTAATATTTCCAATGGCGGGCGGTCGTCGACCTAGGGGCAGAAAAAAACTCTTTTTCCTGGTGAGATATCTGACCCCAAATACCACCCTTTGGCCCACATCCCGCTGCTTGCCGCAAATAACTCTCTGCGAGATAGGGGCATGCGTACAACCTCAGGGTTAGCCAACCATACCACCCATCACTCACGACGTTCTTCTTTTGCTTTAACCTTCCTATGTTATTGTGTAAGCCTCTTTTGCCACCACACACACGGGCGATTTCTTTTTAAACAAGATAGAAAACTCAGAGAGTTTTTCTCTAAGCTTCGCAGCACAAATTTTCCCTTTGAATATATTCGTTAAATAGGTGTATAAATTATTCTTGTACACACTGTGTGTACAATAACATAAATTTCAAATATTCAGAGTGGAGTTTGATGTTGTGAAAAATAACTGCTTTCCTTGAATACAAAAAGTTGAAATTAAAATGTGTATGTTTGCATATACCCATAAAAATCATATGTCTAATAGTAAAAGAAATAATAGGTGTTCCTTGGGTCTTCTAGTTGACCACTTTCATATTCTAACGACTTCTTAGATCCGGTTTTTCAGTAATTAAATGTCCAATTGGACGAAAAATCTCCTTGCAACTTTCTCGAGAATAATCCTAAAGAAGTTTACTGAATTAGTCAGATTACTTATTTTGCGAGGTATATATTACACGTCGCGCGATAGAGTTATGTCTATAATCTTCATCGGTTTGGATGAAGTGTTGCCTTTATTTTAAATTTTAATAATGCAATTCTTTTCATTCACAAGTATTTTTAAAAATCTAGCTGTGTATTAGCCCAGAGGATTATATAAGCACCAATGAAACTTCGTTACTGAAAGCACTTAGAATACTTTTGACATAACTTTGAAATAAAGGTGACCGATTATCTTGAAGTAATGAGAAAAACGAAACAGTGTGAAGTGGAGAGTGTCGATTTGTTTCTTAATAGGCGCAGTGGCCGGGTGAGAGTCCAACACTCTAATCTATGAAATCCTGCTGCGCTTGCTGAATTCCACACAGTTTCGACACCGTGGTTTGATGTGCTATGTCTTATCGTGCAAAGTTAATGGCAGTCAGGTAAGATCATGGAAATTAGGATGAAACTTAGAGAGTTTTTCTCTAAGCTTCGCAGCACAAATTTTCCCTTTGAATATATTCGTTAAATAGGTGTATAAATTATTCTTGTACACACTGTGTGTACAATAACATAAATTTCAAATATTCAGAGTGGAGTTTGATGTGAAATTTATAATAACTCTGTCAAATTATAAATAAATAAATATATATATTTGACGAACAAAAACCATTTATAGCTTTTGAGTTAGCCGGAGAAATTGTTTTGCATTTGATTAGCGAACTGATCTCCGAAACCTTCTGATTGGACAAATGTAGCCATGTTTATACATAAAAATGGTTCAAAGGTCATGCGCGGGGCTCTTCCCGGATAGTTACATGGAGACACTTTAAAAGGGTACTTTGAGCTTGGTTCGTGTCTGGTGATCTCCTCTCATACCTGTGTAGCCCGGTCCGCTCCCATCAACGCTGGAATAAATATAAATACTGGTTTTTATAGAATTTATTCTTAATCCTCTTAATCCCTTTCGATATTTTTTTGTTTTTTTGTATTTTTTCTAGTGTAAACCCATCTGTGTATTAGGCCTTAGTGCTTTTATGTGTGCGTGTGTGTGTGGTGTGTTACGATTTACAATTGAAACATATTTATTGACTCCTTAGTCAATATTTACAGAATCAATTAATATCGCTAAATAATTAAAATAGAAATATTTACACAATCAGTTGGTAAGTCTTTCCCACTGCGCGAGAGTTCTCTTCCAAGCGATGACGGGGTCCTTGATGCCAACACCCAGTACCTGTAGATTCGGGCCTTCGCTAATGAAAGGATGGCTAGTCCGTCGTCCTCGAGGCTAGTCCCGAAGATCCATGCCTGTAGGTCAGGGGGTCTCCCGATGATTTTGAAGGCCTCCCGGACGAAAGGCCTGATGTTTTGGCATCCCCAGTATCGGTGGCCCAAGGAGCCGTCGGCGGACCCGCAGGCAAGGCAGGACGGACCGGCTGATGCTGGATGGTCCTGGAGGGGCAGGGCATGCAGTGCCAATCGAAGGTTGACATCTCCGTTGTGTCCCGAGAAGGCGCCGTGTCGGAGCGAGGACCAGTTAACCCTGACCGGGACATCGATGGTGGATACCCATCTCTCCAGGAACCGGTGGATAGGCAGGGCCGTGAGGCGCGGGCGTTCCAGTGCGCGGCGGACCGAGCGGGTGGTAACTTTGGTGAAGGACGTGGTTGTCCCGCGCAGGACAACGGCTTCGTTCAGACTGGGCTCCCGGAAACTCTCCTGGAAGTTCTCTGCCACCACTCTCTGGCAGAAGGCGGCGAGGGCCGCGGTGTCAGTAATGGCGGAGCGCGTAGGGCGGACGATGGTGATATATTATATTCATATCTTATAAGGTGAGCCCCTCAAAAACAAAATATGTTTATTTAGAGAAAATATCTCTATCAAAATAATCCCCATTTGATTATATAATATTTCTCTTCTTTTGTGTGTTATAGAGAAAACACTGAGCACATCCTTTGCCATAGCAAACTTTTGTTTCTCCTCACATGAAATTTCAATTTCACAACAGTTGAAAAATCCCTTATATATCTTTCAAGTTTTTTTTTCAATACACCAAGCATAATTAGATATACCATGGCGATAAGTCATGCGAACACGGATAATATGCTGTGACTTTGCGCGTTTTTTTACAATAAAATCGTTTGCAGATCGAGCCACATGAGGATTTTTAGCATAGCGTTTTCTTTTTAGAATATATTTGTCAAAATATGGTGTACGTCAGATCTTATTTTGCTCCAGCTTCTTTGGTAATTGTCTAGCGCCTATTCTGCGGTCTTTAAGTTAAATTTCGGACTTTCTGTATCGTTTCTAGGAACTGAGATGTTTCTGGACGTCCTGACCTTGGCTTGTCCTCCAAATTTTCACGGTTATTTTCAATTCAATAAAATATTTGGTAAGCATTTATTTTGATTATAGCTTGCTTATTGTAGACTTTAACTAACCATCCGCGTGTTTCAGTTGATGGTTTCCCCAATATAAAATATAATCATATATTGTAGCGCTTTTTCATTTGCCAATTTAGCCAAAAAATTGAAGATCCATTTTAAATTTTACCTATACGGCCTTCCCCCTTCAGCGTCAATAAAAATATTTTATATATTTATAGGTTTGGAATTGTTTAAAATATAAAAGAAGAAATAGGATTTGTATGAGAATAAGAGTTTGGCTTAACAATTTATTTTAGAGTTTTTTATTTATTTAATTATCCCTAGTACCATTGGTATATAGGCCATAATAATCCTGGGTAGTTGCTTTTTTAGAGTTTAAAAGGAGTGAAAACCTTTTTGAGACCAACCTTTAAACTGCTGTTGTTTCCTCTCCATATATATACCACCCATCTCTCTATAAGGAAACATATTGCTTAATATTTTCGAATATTTTTATAAAAAAAAGGAACTCTCTGTCGCCGCAATGCAGAATGTTTAAAAATGCACTGACGCCATTTTCCTGACATCCACTGGGAAGAGCGCGCAGATGAATATACTACCTGGGGCTGAGAACATCCTTTGAGAGTGTCGTTGGAAATAGGATCAACAAAATTTTATCTGGTGAATAGGCAGCGCCAATTTTGAGTAAAATCTGATTAGCTCTTTCGTGAGATATGTCCTTGTGTAAAAGAGCCGCGCGCGTCTCTCTCTTTTTCTTTTAATATAAAAAAAATAACCTGTGAAAACTAAAGTCACACGTCAAACTAAGCGCACGACGTAAACAAGGGTGAGGTTTGTGTGGTGGGGCGTCTGTGTTGACTTTGCTTAGAATTATTAATGAAACTGATTCCAATAATTATTAATTAAACATTATATTTATTGATTTACAAGAGAGAGAACAAAATATAAAAGGGAAACTAATATTGAACAAAGAACTTTTTTTTGTTTTGGTAAGCGCCTATTTCCCTGTGAGCTTACACACACTCTCTGTGGTAACAATTAATTAATATATATACAACATACGCTCCCCTGTGTGTAAGCCCTAATCATAAGTCCAAGGCTATCTGCACATTTCCGTAGTTTGTCCTTAGGTAGACTCTTCGTTAGTATATCCGCCTCCATGTCTTCACTTTTAGTGTATTCCAGCTTGATTCCATTTTGAATTTCATCTTTCACAAAATAATACTTTCGGTTTATGTGCTTTGTTCGTGAAGTAATTTTGTCAGATTGTATCCAGTTTATTGCAGCCTTGGCTGTCACTTTTCAAGGTAATTGGGAAAGTTAAATTTTCACAAAGTTCTTCTAGTAATCCCTTTAACCATAATACTTCTGAAATGCCTTCACATATTGAAATAAGTTCTGCTTCACATGTAGACAAGGCTACTAAATTTTGCCTCTACTTCTCCAGTTTATTAAGTTGTTGCCAAGTTTGACTGTATAGCCTGAATAGGATTTTGCGTCTCGGGTTGTGCACCAGCTCGCATCAGTACTTATTGAAGGATATGTCCGGTCGAGTACCCGCGTAGAAAGGTACATTAGTGATACAATCATTTTCTGGTATACAGTTTTATCTACTGGCTTAGAGTCCAAATATTCATCCACATTTTGATTTTGATCTCCAGATGTCTGCACATTGTTGCATTCTTCCAGTCCAAATCTGTGTAGAATTGTATCAATATAATGAGTCTGAGATATATAAAATCCATCTTCTGCCCTTTTTATTTCAATTCCAATAAATGGTTCGCTATCTTTCTTTTCTGTTAGAGTAACATATTTTTCTATTTCTGAGGCTAGGTTGTCATTAATTTCCTTACTAGTTCCAGCAATGATGAGATCATCTACATATAGACCCAGTATTGCATACTCTTCTCCTCTCTGGAGTTTATAGACACATGGATCACATTTGGTTCTAATCATTCCCAACTGGTATAAAATTTCATTGATCTTTTTTTCCAACATTTTCCTGATTGTGGTAGACCATAAAGTCTTTTTTCCAATTTACACACTTTGTTTTCTTCTCCTTTTGGCATAAAACCATCTGGTTGTCTCATGTATACTGTCTCTTCTAACTCACCATAGAGATAAGCTGTCTTCACATCATAAGTCTTTATGATTAAATTCTGTTGTGTTGCAAGAGCTATTATTGTTCGCAAGCTTTCCTTTTTGAGTACAGGTGAAAAAGATTCCTTATAATCTACACCATATCTTTGATTGCATCCAACAGCAGCCAGTCTGGCCTTTCTTTTATATATGCCGTCATTTGAGGTTTTTTTGTACTGTAGACCCATTTACTATTGATGACTTTAATACCATTTTCCCTTGGTACAATTTCCATACTTTATGTTTCTCTATCTCACTGAGATCTTCTTCCATTGCTTTGTGCCATTCATTTCTTTCTCCACTATCTTTTGCTTCTTTAAAGTTCTCCGGGATATAATGATCTATTTCCATAACTAAGTTTGCATCATTCCTATATTTTATTCTTTGTGAGCGTCGAACTCCTTCTTCAAACAATTTTCTTTCTTGTTCTTCAAGTCTTGCTTTGTGCCGTTCTTCTAAGATGCTCTTTGTTTCTCTTTTCTTTCTTCCTTCTTTTGCGCATCTTTCCTCTATTGGTTCAGTTTGTGTTAAGTCATTTTCAGTGTCACTACCTGGTTTTACTGAAGTATCCTCCTGAGACTTCATTTCACTCTCTGTGACAGGATTGTCTTCTTTCAAGATGAGAAAGTCTTCAACTATTTCTTCACAATTTTCTTTATAGGTCAAATTATCACAATTAGTATCTTCCTGAATATCATTTGCATAATCAATTTCTCTCTTATCTTCACTAAATTTTACTGATCTGACTTCATGAATTCTCTTTGTCATTATATCATATATTCTGTAGGCTTTTCTTTTAATGGAATAACCAATAAATATTCCCTTTCTACCCTTTGGAGAAAACTTGTTTCTACTTGGTATGCTCTCAAGCCAATGTGTCAAACATCCAAATATTCGAATGTGTTTGACCAATGGTTTCCTGCCATTCTATCTCTGCATAGGTGTATGGTGCTTGATAGACCTGTGGGGTGTACAATTCTTAATGTATGTAGCTGTAGCAATTGCCTCTGCCCAAAACTTCATGGGTAATTTTGAGTCAATTAGTAAGGTTCTTGCTGTATCTATAAGAGTCCTATTCACTCGCTCTGCGACTCCATTACTTTGTGGTGAGTATGTGGTGGTATGTTGGTGATGGATCCCACTTCTCTTGAAAAGTTCTTCAAATCTAGAGTTACAAAATTCAGTTCCATTGTCGGTTCTTACATCTTTTATTCTAAGACTTAATTCGTTTTCGGCTCTTGCTTTAAATTCTTCAAATCTTTCAAAGGTCTCATCTTTTGATCTCAGGAAATATACAGATTCTTCTACTGTAGTCATCTGCTATAACAAGAAAATACCTAGATCCTCCTAAAGATTGGCATGGCATTGGTCCACATAAATCCATATGAATCAACTGCAGGGGCTTAACTGTATAATTTTCTGTAATATTATATGGCTTCTGCACCATTCCCATTATGAATGCTTCGCGCTCTGGTAACCTTTCGAATTTTAGATCCAATCTTCTTACAATGTGCCCTTGAATCATTTTTTCATATATTCTTCATTTATATGGTTTAATCTCTTATGCCATAAACTTATATTGCTATTTTTATTTGATAAATGTGTATTTATAACCATGACATTTTCATTTTCAGCTATTGGTACATTTCTTAGTTTTGTTTCCATCAAAACATTCTATCTTTAATATATGCTTCAGCAACTAAATCATTCTCTTCATTATAAATCTTTGCTCCATTCTTATTGAAAATAACTGAATTTCCTTTGTTGACTAATTCGTATACTGACAAGAAATAATTCCTTAAACTTGGTACATGTAAGATATCTTTGATACGAATATTTTCTTGGCCTTCACTTGTGCATGTAGTAAGTCTCATATCTCCTTTGGCTATGGCTTGGGTAGTTTTGCCCTTCTCAGCTAGATTGATTTCACTTTCATAATCTATCACATTTTCCATCAAAGTTATGTTTGGGGTAAAATGTGCAGTGCATCCTGAATCTATACACCATATTTGCCTATCATTTCTCCTATCTGGTGAATCATCAAATTCTTTTACATATGTTTCAAATGCTTGCTCATTAATTCCAATTTTCACAGTATTCACTAGGCTATTTGAATGTTTCCTACTGTATTTGTGATTTCTATAATCAGGAGTCCATTTCTTTTGATATCCTTGTTTCTGTTTTTCTCGAAACCAGCAATCCTTAGCTAGATGTCCCTTTTTATTACAAACAAAACATATTTTTTGCTGAAATTATTTAACTTTTCTATTTTTAATTCTGTATGCTTGTTCATGCCCATTCTGAACTGATTGATTCAATCTCATATTTCTTCTTGACCCCTCTTCTCTTAGAGTTTGTTTAATATCTTCTACTGTTGCCTCTCTCTTAGATCGTAAAACAATAGCAATATTTTCTTACCTTGGATGTATGCCTCTGACAATATGAAATGAAAGTTCTCTTGAGGTAAATTGATGCCCTAATGATGAACTTCTAGCAGCAATATTTTTTGCCCTCGTTATATATTTATCTAAAGTTTCATTATCTTTCATTTTAATGTTCTTTAATTCTACCCAATATCAATAATTTTATCTTCCAAATTGCCTGTGTATGTTTTTCTCAGTGAGTCCCATACTTTCTTAGCATTTGTTTCTCCTATGAACATTCCAGCTTGTTCATTAGTCAATGTTGTGATGATTATCCCAAAAGCTTCATCATTTTTATCGCTCCAAATCTCCCAAGAACTTTTGTCTTCCATATCAGGTTCTGGATCGGAAATTACACATTTAAATAATTTTCTTCCTCTTAAAACTGCGCCGATTTTCAACGCTTATATTTGATAATTAGTTCCTGTTAATGGTTCAATTTTTGTTTGGGATAAAAAATTATATTCAGCCATTTTCGCCTTTTGAGCTAATATAAACAAACCAATATAATTTAAAAACAAATATATATTTTAAATTTATTTAAATATTGGATAGCTTTCAAACATGCAATATATAGATATAATTTAACTTAATCTATATAAATACCTTTAATCTTCTCAGAAGTGCTTCAGTTTACCGATCAGAATAAACTTCTTGCTTAATCTTCAGATTAAATATTTTCGCTTTTGAGCTTTATATCAAATAACCACGCTCTGCTACCAATTGTTGACTTTGCTTAAAATTATTAATGAAACTGATATCAATAATTATTAATTAAAAATTATATTTATTGATTTACAAGAGAGAGAACAAAATATAAAAGGGAAACTAATATTGAACAAAGGAACTTTTTTTTTTTGTTTTGGTAAGCGCCTATTTCCCTGTGAGCTTACACACACTCTGTGGTAACAATTAATTAATATATATACAACAGTCTGAAAATGATATAAAACAATTAAGTCAAATTGGATACTTTTTGAAAAAAAATCCAATTTGTATAATTATACATAGCAAATTTAAAGCACCACAGAATATGCTCGAATTTATATATATATATATATATATATATTAATTGAATAGCATATTTTGGATCAAAAATAAAATAAACATTTTATTTAATATAAATGCCAATATTTCAATAGGCTATACGCCTAACTTCGTCAGGGCTTTTCTTGTTTTTGAACTGCTTTGGTTCATCACGTGATGCCTTCACGCGACGATATATAAATATTTGCAACTCTGTGGGGATAAAATTTAAAATATATACAAACAAAAAATATTAATAAGAATAGAATATATATGTACATTTATAAAAATAAAAAATAATATATGATTCCTAATAAGTATAATAAAATAATTTTAAATCGATTTGAACTGTAGATATAACGGAGGTATGTCAAATTTTCTATTAATACTGTTGGTATCTTTCATTGAGGTCCAACTTTCTAAAAAGAGTCTTGAATGTTTATCTTGAATGTTGTTATATATAATTTCTGTTTTTTCAAAATTTGGTATATGGTCCTGTTTGAGTGCGTGATCTACTAAAAGTGATAATGAGCTATGGTTTTTAAAAGCTGTTTTGTGTTGATTTACTCTTTCTTCAAGAGTTTTACCGGTTTCTCCTATGTATGTTGCAGGGCATGATTTGCATGGAATGCGATATACTATGTTTGATTTGAATTGATGAATGCTATTATGTTTAGTGTTTGGATGGCGTAGAATTTCTTTCAGATTTGCTGTGGTTTTGTATCGGGTTTTGATATTGTAATTTTTAAGTATTCTTGTTATTCTTTCAATGCCATAATTGTATGGCAGTGCACAGTATTTATTCGGTTCATGACTATTGTTTGTAGGACTGTTGGTGGGCTTATATATATGTTTCTTGATGAAATTTGAAGGATATTCATTATTTTTCATCTCATTGTAAAATATGTTTTGTTCTGCTTTATTATTTTTAATATTCGAGGAGCAGTGGGTGGAAATTCTTTTTGATAGTGTTTTTATAACGGATATTTTATGATTAATGGGGCCAAATGAATTAAAATTGAGATATTTGCCTGTATGCGTTGGTTTTCTATATATACTGGTTTCTATTTTGCTATTTATTCTGGTGAGCTTGATGTCTAAGAATGCCAAAGTGCTGTTATTTTCTATTTCGTATGTAAAGGTTAAAAATGGCTTTAAACTGTTGAGGAAGGTTAGAATATTGTCGAGGTTGCTATTTTGACTGATGCAAATATTGTAGCGTAGAAATCAAGCCTTGAAATATCCTAAGCTGTAAAAGTATTTATTGATGACGTCACAGCGACGAGTCGACAATTATTAACAAGTCAGCCAAACTATTTTACAGCTCGAGAATCTTAAACAAGCAAGCAAAGAAATATTTTAAATATGATTTCACAAATACAGATTAATATATATTTTTATTTTTTATTTATTTTATTTATTTAACAGTTGGGAGAGACACGCCATATCCACAATTTGGATAATTGCGTGTATATTTTAAATTATATACAGTTAATACAATTGAACATTGGAAATCATTAAAATTAAACGTTCGATGTCAAATTTTACATATAGCAATTATAAGTAGTAGCTTGAAATATGTACAGTCAACACTTTCGCCTCAAAATATACATCCTGCAGAATCTATTAAACTTGATGTATTGGTCTTTATTGCAAGCAGCTTGTTTTGTATTAGTCAGGTAAAGTTGGTTTTCTTCCCTTAGATCAGAAGTTAATGGACTGTTTATCAGAAGGTGTTCAGGGGTTTGTTGTTCGTTTCCACAAGTGCATGCAGGTGAACCAATTTTGCCAATTCTAAACAAATATGTGTTGAAGTCACTATGTTTTTCAGTAAAAAAATAAACGTTATAGAAGTTGGGTTGAACATAGTTAGGAATTCTTGAAGTATCAAAGAATCCCTTGAAATTATCATTGGCACCTCCATAGTATTCCTCAAATTTCTGGTTTATAAAATTAGATATCATTTTTCTTCTAATTGGATCTGATTTTTTGTATCCAATATTCATTTTTAGTATATTTGTTTCAATAAAATCCGTGAGCTTTGGTGTTCTAGCAACAATATGAGTACAGTTTGAAGATGTTGAATTATAAACCTGCGTACTGTGCTTCAAAATTTTGTACTGCAGATAGTTTAATTTATCTTTGACTTTTTTGGGTATAAAGTTGTACCAGATCGTGGAACCATAAGTTAGTGAACTTCGAAACAGTGTCTTATAGAGTTCTATTCTTCTTTTACTGTCCAGTCCCCATGCTTTCCCGGTTAATCCAATTAGGTATCCACTAGCTCTATTTGTCTTAGTAATAATCTCATCAATATGGGGCACAAAATTCAATTTGTTTTTATTTCTATGATTTTTAAAAGTTATTCCCATAATCTTCAGTTTTTCTACCCGATTGGCAGTGATAGTGTTAGGAATTTTTGCAGCTATTTTGCTATTAAACAAGTATAAGATTTTTGTTTTCTCTTCAGATACGGTCAACTTATTGTTCCAACACCAGTCTAATATTCTCCCCATGACCTTTCCTGTTGTATTCCGAAGTTCTGTCAAGTTGTTTCCCCAACATATCACAGTTAAATCATCCGCATAAGCAATGATTTCACTGTTTGATTCTGAATAGTTATTCAATAAATCGTTTAGAATAATATTCCATATTGTAGGGGATATAGGCCCACCCTGTGAACATCCCTTGCTTAATTTTTTGTGGGTTTCATTTGATGAGTATCTAAATCCCACTCTTCTATTATTAAGAAAAGACTGTAGTAGTTTTATTATTGAAGCTTGAACGTTGTTCTCATCTAGTCTTTTCAGCACCATCGGCCACCATGCATTGTCGAACGCTCCACTTATATTTTTATAATCTGTTGAATATATTTTCATTGAATAATATTAAATTAAATAATAAAATATTTCTTCGCCACATAGCCTCCTCCTATAAAGAGCATCGACCCGATGCTCAGAAGGAGACTTACATCCTCAGTCTCAAAGCTCGAGAACGGGTGATAGGGCTTGAGATCTCTTCGCGGGTCTGTGATTGTTGTGTTCGTTCAGTGGGGATGTCTTCTTTCAGTTGAGATAACCTCTTCCTGAGGGCTTGGCAGGTCTATATTTACGTCAATGTAGTTTTTTCTTATTTATAATGTGGTCGGCAAGGTAGGATTTCTTAACTTTGCGGCCTCACCTCCAATATGGTCTATCATCTAATTTTCATGGCGGGGCGACCAGCTAGATCTTCTAGCAGGTGAGAAATTTTGTCTGTTTCGACCGGTATATGGGGTAGGGCTTCGGTAGCGACTGAAATTTTTCCTCGATGATTCATCGTTGGGTTCCTGAGATTCGGTTTGAGAGTTGTAGAATTCCTTTGCGTCTTTCTTTCTTCGGAAATATTCATTTCTCCTCTCCTCATTGTGTCTCTTCCTGTCGCGGCAATAGCGGACGACGTGACCTGGGCGTCCGCAGTAGAAACAGATTGGCTTTCCCTCAGTTGTCCGCCATTCATTGGTGTCACATCTTCTTCCTTGCTTTCGGTAATGAGGTTCAGGATGCGGTCGTATCGTTTGGGCCTCGTATCTAGTATTTGGTTACGGTCTGGTTGCTTGAGGGGGACTTATTGTAGGTTTTGATCTAGGTGCCAAGGTCTTTACAATCTCTTCCCTCACTAAATATTCAATGAGAGCGATTTTAAGCTCCTCATGAGGAGAGTCCAATACTTGCTTTATCTCTTCACGAACAATTCTTCGGATCAGCGATGACAGATCTTCTCCGTAATCCTGGTCACAAAGAGAGGCTACATTTGGTAGGCGCTCGTACTTGGTTGGGGTAACTCGCCTACAACGGAGCGCTTCAACACGGCGACATTCTGTAATGAATTGCTCGGTGCTCTGTACATCCCTCGGTAGGAGTGCTTGATAAAGCTCCTCAGCTATCCCCTTCATGAGGTGGGAGATTTTATCTTCCTCGCTCATTTGAGGATCAACCTCTTTGCACAAGCACAGGACATCCTGGATGTAAAATTCGGTACTTTCACCTTTTAATTGTGCCCGTGTTTTAAGTTTCTTCTCCGCTTGCAATTTTGAATTTTCTTTTTTTCCGAACACATTCTCTAATTGAGATGTGAATTCCTTCCAAGTCTGTATGCTTTCTTCGTTGTTCTCAAACCATTTGAGAGCAGTTCCAAACAGATAAAAATAAACTTTAGTAAGACAAAGGGTTTCGTCCCAATGGTTGTACCTTGACACACGTGCATACCCTTTTAAACATTTTTGAAGATCTTCACCATCCTCCCCGGAGAAAATGGAAGGGTTCCTTGGCAGATGTTGAACAACGTAGTTGCTTACCTGAGTACCTTTCTTCTTTGCATTCATAGAAGTTTCTTCTGGTTCAACAGAATCAATTTTTCTTTTATCTCTTAATGGGTATCGGTCCAGTCTCTCCACCAGTTGTAGCGTAGAAATCAAGCCTTGAAATATCCTAAGATGTAAAAGTATTTATTGATGACGTCACAGCGACGAATCGACAATTATTAACAAGTCAGCCAAACTATTTTACAGCTAGAGAATCTTAAGCAAGCAAGCGAAGAAATACTCTGCGTGACATTGAAAATGGAACACCAAGAAATAGTGGCCAGAAAATTATGCAAATTTCAGGGTAGACGCGCCTAACCGAGTTATGCAATTGATGTAAAATGCGCAGCTCTCGTGCGCACATGGAGTAAGATATAAGGGAAGGAACTTGCAGAAAGGACAGTATTTGTGTCGTTATTTCTTCAAGGAAAATCATTGTAGAAATTTTGTTCTTGTGTCAAAAGACACGTGTAATAACAGAGAATGCCAGGTCATCGTAAACGGAGGCAGTTCAAGCAGACAGACGCTTTTACGAGGGGCATGGTGATCGGACTGAAAAGGGCAGGTTAGTCCATACGTAAAATCGCAGCTGATACACACCTTGTTGCGTCCACAGTGCACCGACTGTGGAGAAGATGGTTGGAACAAGGAAATGTGGCAATTTATAGGAATGTCGGTGCAACCAGAGTGACGTCAGCACGTGTGGATCGGCGTATCCTTCGACAAGCAGTGGCGGCCCCACAAGCCACTTGTACCGCCATCCTGCAACATGTGCAAGACACCCTATATCATTCCATCTCGACCAGAACCATTTTCCGTCGATTGTTTCTAATGGCTTGCACTCATGCCGTCCGCTAAGAAGACTGCCATTGACCCCACCGAATAGGCGCCAACGTTTGGAATGGTGCCGGGCTAGATCGACGTGGATGACGGAATGGCACAGGGTCGTGTTCTCAGATGAGTCGCGTTTCTGCTTGTCCAGTGATAGTCGCCGTGTACGCGTGTGGCGTCGACGTGGAGAAAGGTCCAATCCGGCAGCAATTGTGGAACGCCCCACCGTGCGACAACGTGGAATCATGGTTTGGGGCGCAATTGCGTATGATTCCAGGTCACCTTTACTTCGTATTCAGGGCACTATGACGGCCCAACGATACGTTGATGATGTGCTGCGACCGGTGACACTCCCCTACCTTCAGGGGGTACCCAATGCCCTTTATCAGCAGGATAACGCCCGACCGCACACTGCTCGCATTAGCCAACAAGCTCTGCAAGATGTACAAATGCTTCCCTGGCCACCGTACTCTCCTGATCTCTCACCAATCGAGCACGTCTGGGACATCATTGAACGCCGTTTGCATGCCTTGCCACAGCTGCGTTCAGAAGACGAACTGTGGCAAATGGTTGAGAGGGAATGGAGAGCCATCCCTCAGGACGCCATCCGTACTCTGATTGACTCTCTACCTAGACGTGTTGCTGCGTGCATCGCCATCCGCGGTGGTCCTACTTGCTACTAAGCCGACGCCGTTCTCGCTCTGTATTATGACTATCATTTTGAAATAAAGATCACTTATTGTTCGTCCTTGTCTCTCTCTGTCTGCCGAGTTTCATCACTTTCTGGCCACTATTTCTTGGTGTTCCATTTTCAATGTCACGCAGTGTATTTTAAAGATGATTTCACAAATACAGATTAATATATATTTTTATAATCTGTTGAATATATTTTCATTGAATAATATAAAATTAAATAATAAAATATTTCATCGCCACAATATATATATATATATTATATAATCTAAAATACAAATATTATATATTTTTAAAAAACATATATTTTATTTTTTCATTCATTGACTGTTCTGCATTTTTGACCATATATTCAAAAAAATATCACTTTTAATTATTATTGTTGTAAATATGTATATTTAACCCTACCTATCTTTTATCCACGATTATAGAATTCATTATATAAATTCTATATTCCTGTGATATAAATAATTTATGTATATTTTTACTTCAAGAGATTCAAAATAAAAATCTGCTTGAAAGGTAAATAATTATTTTTATTTTTCCACGACTGCACCTCTTTTCAACAATCAAACACACAAAAAATTTCTAATCTATAACATATATGTATATATATTTAAAAAAAAAGACAATTTTTTTAAAATATTTGCTGAAAAATAAAAACTTAAAAAGAGGAATAGAGTTTATTCAAATACATTTTTATAAAATATAATATTATTATAGTTATATTGCTTTATTTATGAAAATCTTAACACCTTTAGCGCGATAAACAAAAAACGCGGTCATTAAAAGGCAATTATATAAAAAATATATTATGAAAAATAGTTTGAAATAAATATATTGAATATATATATTTAAATAAAAACTTGTATCTTTTATTTTATTATCAATATAAAATATTTTCAAATACCTCTGTGACAACAATATCATCATCACCAAAAATGTAAACACACGATGGTTTTGCTTACCGCTGTTTTAAAAAGTTTTAGAAATTAAAAGGTTAGAATAATAAAAAATGACAATTTTAAAAATATAATCTGAAGAAAAAAAAATTATTTGTCAAATAATTTTAATTTAAAAATATGAAAATTAAGCAATACTTAGGAATATGCCTGTAGTATTCTGTGTTTTAAAATATATTATAGATCATCATCATAAACAATAATATACGATGTATAATAATGTAAACAACGTGTTGATGTAAAAATATAAATATAAAGTGCAATAAATAATTTGTAATATAATTTCATCTGGTGAGTAATGTTTAATTAAATAATAACTATACAACATAAATTGGCGACGAGAATTGGAAAATATAACTTTAGCCCTAAAAAAACAAGTATGGCAGCCAACCTGACGCCACCGTTACCCATGAATATAAATGCAAGCAATTTATTTGCGGAATATAAGCAATGGATGGAATCCTATGCCATTTTTGAAATAGCATCTGGAATTTCAAAAAAATCGGATGAAATTAAGAGAGCAACTCTATTGCATTGTTTAGGGCCAAATGTACAGCGTATATTTTTAAACTTGCCAGATGAAAAGGAAAATTATGAACAAACTAAAATGGCTTTAGATAAATATTTCACACCTTATAAAAATGTGGTCACTGAGAGATTTAAATTTAGACAAAGAGTCCAGAAAGATGATGAATCGATCGACAACTACCTAATTTCTTTAAGAGAGCTTTCTAAATCTTGTGAATTTGGGAATTTAGAAGCTGATATGATAAGAGACCAAATAATTGAAAAATGTAACAACAAAAAACTTAAAGAAAAATTGTTGCAACAAGAAAATTTGACACTGTCAAAAACCATTGATATTGCTAGAATGTTAGAAATTTCTAGAAAAGAAATTAGACTTCTTGAACCTCAAAATGATCAAACACTAAATATAGTTCAAAATAAACCTAAAAAGTACTATAATGCTAATAATTTCAACAAAAGTAGATTCACTAATCAAGGTACCCCATCATTTTCAGGTGCCTCAAAGCCTAAATTTTATCGCTGTGGATTAGATACACATTCAGCACAAGAATGTGGTGCTAAAAAAATGACTTGTTCATATTGCAATAAATTAGGACATCTTTTTAGAGCTTGCAGGAACCGCCCAAATCAAAATAATAATAGAAACCACAAAAGTTTCAATCAAACTAAAGTTAAGACCATACAAGAAGAAAATAAGACTGAAGTAGGTGAAAGTTCAGATGAATATACCTACTATACAGGTGCTGAAAATAAAGAAAAAGTGCAAATAGATGGTAGTGAAATAAATATGATAATTGATACAGGGAGTGATAGAACTTTCATAAGCTATAATAAGATGCTTGAATTATATGGCCATAAAATTATGCCAAAATTACATGACACCACCCGAACCTTTTTTGCCTATGGTCAAGATAGACCTCTTCCATGTTATGGCTATTTCAATGCTGTGATTTCTTGGAAAGAAAATTCAGTTTCAGAAGAAATTTATGTGATTGATAAAAAAGTTGAATCTTTGTTGGGAGGCAAGGCTAGTTTTGAACTGGGTATAATTAAAAGGGTAAATCATGTAAATGAATCAATGTCTACTAATATAGAAACTCTTGTTCAAGAACATGAACATCTTTTCCATGGACTTGGAACAATAAAAGGCTATAGTCATAAAGTGACATTGAAAGACAACTATAGGCCCATTGCCCAGAGATGCCGTCGTATACCTTATGCAATGGTAGAAGCAGTAAATCAAGAGCTTGATAAGATGCTAGAGAATGGAATCATTGAAGAAGTGCATCAAGGTTCTGAATGGGTTTCTAACATAATAGTTGTTCCAAAAAGGGATAGTGAGGAAATTAGACTATGCATAGACCTTCGGGAAGTGAATAAAGCAATATTGAGAGAAAGACATCCAATTCCTACAATTGACAATATGTTACATGCCCTTAAAGGTGCTAAAGTATTTGCAAAGCTGGATGCAAAAAAAGGGTTTTGGCAGGTTGACTTAGACCCTCAATCAAGACCCCTTACAACTTTCATCACGCACCGTGGTTGTTACAGATTTTGTAAAGTTCCTTTTGGTCTATCAAGTGCTCCAGAGGCATATCAGAAAGGAATGGATTCAATTTTGCTTGATTTGAAAGGTGTAATTTGTTACTTGGACGATGTTGTAGTTTACGCCAAAGATAGACAAGAACTAGAAGAAAGGCTTAGAAAAGTCTTACAAAGATTTGATAAAGTAGGCATTAGGCTCAACAGGAATAAGTGCAAATTTGCCATGGAAGAATTGGATATTTTTGGTCACATTGTTAGTAGTGAAGGTATTAAACCTGATAATAGGAAAATAGAAGCAGTCTTAAATTTTCCAATACCAAAAAATATTGAGATGTTAAGGTCATTCTTAGGAACTTGTGGGTTTTTAAGAAAATTCATACCTAATTTTTCTAAATTGGCAGAACCTCTAAATAATTTGACTAGAAAAAATGTTAGGTGGAATTGGGATTTGAAAACAAATAAAGCATTTCAGGATCTTAAAGAGTCACTAACAAAAGAGCCATGCTTGGCATATTACAACTTGAACTCACCAACTGAATTAATCACAGATGCAAGCCCTATTGGTCTTGGAGCAGTATTAATACAAACACAACAAAATGGCATTAAAAGACCCATTGCATATGCCAGCAGATCCTTAACTGATACTGAAAAAAGATATTCACAAATAGAAAAAGAGACATTGGGATTTGTATGGGCAATTGAACATTTTAACACCTATATTTGGGGAAGGAAATTTGTGTTAAAAACAGATCACAAACCTCTAATCTATATGCTGAATCCTAAAAATGGAGCTGTTTTGCCTCCAAGAATTCAAAGATTGAGTTGGAGATTACAACCATATGACTTTGAAATTGAATTCATTCAAGGAAAGCAAAATATTGCAGATATATTTTCAAGACAACCTCTTTCTAACACAAGTGATAAAAAATGGCTGGAGGACTATGTTCATAAAGTCTTATCCATCACTTCTGAAGAGCTTCAAGCACTGTCTTTGAAAGAGATAAAAGTTTGTACAGAGCAAGATCCTTTGTTTCAAAAACTGAAAGAGATGGTTGAAAAGGGAGTTTGGCCATATCCTTTGAATGAAGAATTCAAATGTTTTTATAAGTTTAAAGATGAACTCTCAATTTTTGATAATCTTATCTTAAAAGGAAGTAGAATTTTGCTACCTTCAAAACTAATAAAGAGAGTCTTGAGAATTGCACATGAAACACATCAAGGAATGACAAGAACCAAACAACTGTTAAGAGAAAAATATTTTTGGATAAACATGGACTTTGACATTGAAAATTTGATAAGAAACTGTCCCATTTGTGTAAGGAATCAACCATTGATAAATGATCAACCATTGCAAATAGTTCCGTTACCATCAAAACCTTGGATGAAACTTGGAATTGACATAGTTGGTCCAATTGGCCATCATTATGTTTTAACAGTGATCGACTACTATTCTTCATATCCTGAAGCAATGATAATAGAAGACATTTCCAGCAAGACAATTATTGAAAAATTGATGGAGAATTTTGCAAGACATGGTTATCCACATGAAGTTGTAACAGATAATGGCTTACAGTTTGTAAGTACATCAATGGAAAGATTTTTAAAAGAATGTGGAATCAAGCACATCAAAGCCTCACCCTATTACCCAAAACGTAATGGGAAGATAGAAAGATTCCATAGATTTCTAAAGAAACAATTCAATTCAAGTTCTGAAGAAGGGAAAGATTGGAAAGAAGATTTATCCAGAATTTTAATGTCTTACCGAACTACTCCAAACAGATCTACAGGAAAGACTCCAGCATTCCTATTATTTTCAAGAGAAATCAAAACTAAATTAAGCTCACTTGTTAATGATGCAGAAGAAGATGAATCCAACATCAAAGAATTCAATATGGTCTACAAAGAAAAAATGAAAACATATAATGATATAATTCGGAAAGCTAGTCCTCATAATTTTGAAATTGGAAATTTAGTTTATGTGGCAAATCCAAATAATGGAAAACTTGATTCAAATTTCAGATCAGAACATCATGTCATTCTTGAAAACACTTCAATAAATTCTTTTAAATTAGTCAACACTAAAAATGGGAAAATAATTCATAGAAATGCTAAACATTTGAAACATGTTCCTACTCAAGAGACCAATCAAGACATTTCTGACTTGATTCCAGAAGAGAGCCAGAAAAATCTTAGTTCAGATTCAACAAGAATTGAACACCTCAACTCTTCTGATGTACAAATAACAGATGATAATTCCTCAAACCAAGACAAGGACACTTCTTTAAACCGACCAAGTTCAAGTAGAACAGGGTTTACATTTAACCCAGTTGTTTCAGATAGACTTGATGCCGAGGTTCTTCACCAGTTGCCACCAGAGGTTTCTCCAGCCTTGCCGACTACCAAGGAACCCGTGATCACTAGGAGTGGAAGAGTCGTCAAGCCATCATCAAGATATAAAGACATGATTCCTTTCATCTAAAGGAAGGAGGGAATGTAGTATTCTGTGTTTTAAAATATATTATAGATCATCATCATAAACAATAATATACGATGTATAATAATGTAAACAACGTGTTGATGTAAAAATATAAATATAAAGTGCAATAAATAATTTGTAATATAATTTCATCTGGTGAGTAATGTTTAATTAAATAATAACTATACAACAATGCCATTTATTTATAAAACTCGATATTTCTGATATCGAATTATATAAAATAGACCTTTTTAAAATGTCAAATATATTAATCGATTGATTTCACTTTTAGCCATCAATATCAGTGTTACATAACGCGATTTTAGCTGAACAATTGAATTTATAAATAAACTGTCGTATTTTATTTTTGAATACTCTGTGTGAAAGCTAGATTTGGAATTGGGACTAACCTAAAAGTTGTTTTGGCATTCCGTGTTTGTTTTTGTTTTCTTCTTGTCTTGCTAAATGCAATAAATAATTATTTTGTTGCTTTAAAGAGAGTTGTAATTATTTAAAATACTACAATTTATGGTAGCAGAGCGTGGTTCAATTTAAAACTTGAGAAAAAGCGAAAAAAATTTATCAGAAGTTTGATACGTTTATTCTAATCGGTAAACAAAGATCTCTTCTGCATCAAGGTATGTAAATTTTGAAATATGTTTTAATAGAATTTGAATTATATTGATAAAAGAAAGTTTTAAATAGAAGGATTGAAAAAAAAAACATTTTTGAATTATAAACTACCTTTAAGCTATATTATTTAATTTTTAAAAGTTGAAAAACAAGGCTAAAATGGATTGCAATTTTTCGCCAACGACAAAAATTGAACCTTTAACAGGAACAATTTATCCGATTTGGGCTTTAAAAGTCGGAGCACTTTTACGTGGAAAGAAATTATTTAAATGCGTAATTTCGGATCCCGAGCCTGATATAAAAGATGAAGTCGCTTGGCAAATATGGAGTGAAAAGAATGACGAAGCCTTTGGAATTATAGTTACAACTCTATCAGATGAACAAGCAGGAATGTTTCTAGATGAAAAATAATAAATCCATAAACGAATATATGGCTAGAGCCAAAAAATATTGCCTCTCAAAGTTCTTCACTCGGACACCAAATATCCCAAAGAGAACTAGCGTTTCATATTGTGCGAGGTATCCATCCAAGATTGGAAAATATCGCTGTTGTACTGAGAACTAGAAGAGAATTAACTCTTGATGAAATTCGGCAGTCACTTATAGAGGAAGAGAATCGAATGAATTCTAAGATGAATGGGAGTCATTATGATGAAAATGAACAGGCTTACAGAAGTAAAGACAGAAGAAATCACTATCCACAGAATCGACAAAAGGAGTGTTTTGTTTGCCATAAAAAAGGACATTTAGCTAAAGATTGCTGGTTCAAAAATAAGCAAACTCAAGAACAACATGGGAAAAGAAATGCAAATTCAAATACGAACTATAACAAACAAAATTTCAGAAATAATGCGAATACCGTCTCAAGCAAGCCTGCGGAACAAACTTTCAATACCAGCACAGATCGAGTTTTTGAAAACTCCTCAAATAATTATAGTCAGATACAAACCTGGTGTCTTGACTCAGGGTGTACTACGCACTTATCCCCACACTTGGACTGGATGGAAAATGTAATGCCTTATGAAAGTGAGATAAATTTGGCAGAAGAAAGGTAAAGTTACACATGCTACAGCTAAAGGTGATATCAAGGTTTCTACTTGTACCGAAAACGGAATTGAGAATGTTCACATTAAAGGAGTTCTGCATGTACCTAACTTAAGGTCTAACCTTTTATCAATATACGAATTAACTAACAAAGGAAATACTGTAATTTTCAATAGAGATGGAGCAAAGATTTACAATGAACAGGATGATTTAATTGCAGAGGCTCAAATCCAGGATAGGATGTATGTAATGGAAACAAGGTCCAGAGATGAATACTCGGAAAAGACGGAGAATGTCATGACCACAAAAGATGATTTCTCAAATGACAATATCAGCTTGTGGCATAGAAGACTGAATCATTTGAACGAAGCGTACATGAAAGAGATAATTCAACGGAATGTGGTATTGGGGTTTAATGTTAAATTCAAGAACTTGCCAGAATGTGAAGCTTGTATAATGGGGAAATTGACTCGACAACCTTACCATCCCGTTACCACCAAC
Source organism: Cordylochernes scorpioides (assembly GCA_030710605.1). Taxonomy (NCBI): domain Eukaryota; kingdom Metazoa; phylum Arthropoda; class Arachnida; order Pseudoscorpiones; family Chernetidae; genus Cordylochernes; species Cordylochernes scorpioides. The sequence continues at coordinate 100,377,299 of CP092886.1, forward strand.
TGTACAACCAAACCCCTTGAATTGGTGCATATGGATTTGTGTGTTTCAATGCCATACCAATCTCTAGGTGGATCAAAATACCTTTTTGTTCTGGTTGATGACTCCAGCCGAAGAACCTTTATCTACTTTCTGAAAAACAAAGATGAAACTTTGGGGAAGTTTGAAGAATTTAAGGCAAGAGTGGAAAATGAGCTAAACCTGAAAATAAAGGATGTGCGAACTGATAATGGCACAGAGTTCACTAACCACAGATTCAAGAATTTCTTAATTAAAAATGGAATACACCACCAACTCTCCACCGCCTACTCGCCACAAAGTAACGGAGTTGCAGAGAGAGTAAACCGAACCCTAATTGAAACAGCAAGGACATTATTGTTTGATTCAGGATTACCCATGGCTTTCTGGGCGGAGGCAGTCGCTACTGCATCATATGTCAAAAACTGTACTCCACATAGGTCAATCAAGCTTGATACACCAATGGAGAAATGGAAAGGAAGAAAACCCTACATTCGACATTTGAGAATATTCGGTTGTTTGGCGTTTTGGCCCATTACACAACAACATAGATGTAAATTTATGCCTAAAAGTCAAAAAGGTATTTTGTAGGCTATTCTCTGAAAAGAAAGGCTTATCGATTGTATGACATAATCACTAAGAAAATAGAAGAAGTAAGATCAGTAAAATTTGTCGAAAATGAGAAAGGAATTGATTATGCAAAAAATCTTCAACACAAATTACGACCATTTTCCATATAAAAAGGAAAAGGAAAATGATAATGAAATCGACCTTCGGACGCGTCCAGAAACCTCAGAACTAAATGAAGAAACGATTCCCACGCTAGACGAACCTAACGTGGCAAAAAATGTAAGGTCAGGTCGCAAAAAGGGAGATACACAAAAAAGTTTTAGAGCAAAAACACAAAGCAAAACTGAGAGAAGAAGAAATGAAATTGCTTGAACAAGGCGTTCGACGTTCGCAAAGAATGAAATAAAGAAATAACGTGAATTTTATATTAGAACCAGAAGAACGTATTCCCGAAAATTATGAGGAGGAGATTAACTGCGAGAATAAATATGAATGGCTCGAATCAATAAAGAAGAACTTTACTTCTATTAACAAACATAAAGTATGGACTCTCGTTCAAAGAGAAAAGAATATGAAGATCATAAACTGCAAATGGATCTTTAGCATAAAGAGTACGCCTGGTGAGGGTGTTTATAGAAGAAAAGCTAGATTAGTTGCTATTGGTTGTAATCCAAAAATATGGCGTAGAATATGAGGAATCTTTTTCACCAGTGATCAGAAAAGAAAGTCTTCGTGCAATTGTAGCCCTAGCAGCTCAGTTGAATTTGTTTATAACATCATATGATGTGAAGACCGCCTACCTTTACGGAGAATTGAAGCAAACTATTTTTATGAAACAGCCGGAAGGATTTGTTGAAAAGGTGAAGAAGACAAAGTTTGCAAATTGTTAAAAAGTATATATGGACTTCCACAATCGGGACATTGTTGGGATAAAAAGATCAACGAGATACTGATACAACTGAGAATGGAAAGTTCGCAATATGATCCATGTGTGTACACTTTTAGAAAAGGAAAGGAATATGGAATATTGGGTTTATACGTGAATGATCTATTAATAGCCGGAACGGATAAAACCTTTAATGAAAAACTAGCATCAGAGATAGGAAGATTTGTTACCTTAAAAGAAAAAGGGGAGAATGAACCTTTCATTGGTATAGAGATAAGGAAAACAGAATACGGTTTTGATCTATCACAAGCCCATTATATCGATAAAATCTTGAAGAAATTTGCACTCGAGTAATGTAACATTGTACAAACTCCGGGAGATCGAGACCAAAGTTTTGATGAATGTCAAGACTCCAAACCAGTAGACAAGACATTGTATCAAGAGATGATCGTATCCCTGATGTATTTGGCAACCGGAACTCGTCCAGATATTTCTTTTAATGTGAGCAATTTATCCCGATTTTGCAATGATGCAAGAGAAGTACATTTAACAGGAGTTAAGGAAATATATAGATACCTGAAGGGCACCAGAGATAAAATGTTAAGATACATGCCATCAGAAAATAGCATTCTTGTCAGCACAGATGCAAGCTGGTGTTCAACAAGTGACGCAAAGTCCTATTCCGGATACACAGGTAAACTGGGAAACAACCTGATCAGTTGGAGAAGCAAGAAACAAAGTTTTGTGGCTCTGTCTACATGCGAAGCCGAACTGATTTCGATATGCGAAGGGATCTGCGAAGTAAAATGGATTAAAGGACTTTTAGAAGAACTATGTAAGGATGCGAACTTTCCTACAACGCTTAAAACAGATAGTTAATCTGCTATCAAGTGGATTAAATCTGAAAAAATAACTTCCCGGACGAAACATATAAACCGAAAATTGTATTTTATAAAAGATGCTGTGTGTGGAAGAAGGAACAATCGACCTTGAATTTGTTAGGAGTGACGAAATGGAAGCGGACCTATTAACAAAGAGTCTTCCCAAGGAGAAACTTAAAAACTGAATTAACTCTCTCGGACTTGTTTGATAGAAGCTTCCACACAGTGGATGGATTGTCGTATTTTATTTTTGAATACTCTGTGTGAAAGCTAGATTTGGAATAGGGACTAACCTAAAAGTTGTTTTGGCATTCCGTGTTTGTTTTTGTTTTCTTCTTGTCTTGCTAAATGCAATAAATAATTCTTTTGTTGCTTTAAAGAGAGTTGTAATTATTTAAAATACTACATGTCGCATACCTCGACATATTTGCATAGTATTGTTTTGTTTTATATATTTTACATGTTGTTTCTTATGATAGGTGAATATATTTGCATATCCGCGAGTAGCGCGATGTATATACACTGCGTGACATTGAAAATGGAACACCAAGAAATACTGGCCAGAAAATTATGCAAATTTCAGGGTAGACGCGCCTAACCGAGTTATGCAAATGATGTAAAATGCGCAGCTCTCGTGCGCACATGGAGTAAGATATAAGGGAAGGAACTTGCAGAAAGGACAGTATTTGTGTCGTTATTTCTTCAAGGAAAATCATTGTAGAAATTTTGTTCTTGTGTCAAAAGACACGTGTAATAACAGAGAATGCCAGGTCATCGTAAACGGAGGCAGTTCAAGCAGACAGACGCTTTTACGAGGGGCATGGTGATCGGACTGAAAAGGGCAGGTTGGTCCATACGTCAAATCGCAGCTGATACACACCTTGTTGCGTCCACGGTGCACTGACTGTGGAGAAGATGGTTGGAACAAGGAAATGTGGCAATTTATAGGAATGTCGGTGCAACCAGAGTGACGTCAGCACGTGTGGATCGGCGTATCCTTCGACAAGCAGTGGCGGCCCCACAAGCCACTTGTACCGCCATCCTGCAACATGTGCAAGACACCCTATATCATTCCATCTCGACCAGAACCATTTTCCGTCGATTGTTTCTAATGGCTTGCACTCATGCCGTCCGCTAAGAAGACTGCCATTGACCCCACCGAATAGGCGCCAACGTTTGGAATGGTGCCGGGCTAGATCGACGTGGATGACGGAATGGCACAGGGTCGTGTTCTCAGATGAGTCGCGTTTCTGCTTGTCCAGTAATAGTCGCCGTGTACGCGTGTGGCGTCGACGTGGAGAAAGGTCCAATCGGGCAGCAATTGTGGAACGCCACACCGTGCGACAACGTGGAATCATGGTTTGGGGCGCAATCGCGTATGATTCCAGGTCACCTTTACTTCGTATTCAGGGCACTATGACGGCCCAACGATACGTTGATGATGTGCTGCGACCGGTGACACTCCCCTACTTTCAGGGGGTACCCAATGCCCTTTATCAGCAGCATAACGCCCGACCGCACACTGCTCGCATTAGCCAACAAGCTCTGCAAGATGTACAGATGCTTCCCTGGCCACCGTACTCTCCTGATCTCTTACCAATCGAGCACGTCTGGGACATCATTGGACGCCGTTTGCATGCCTTGCCACAGCCGCGTTCAGAAGACGAACTGTGGCAAATGGTTGAGAGGGAATGGAGAGCCATCCCTCAGGACGCCATCCGTACTCTGATTGACTCTCTACCTAGACGTGTTGCTGCGTGCATCGCCGTCCGCGGTGGTCCTACTTGCTACTAAGCCGACGCCGTTCTCGCTCTGTATTATGACTATCATTTTGAAATAAAGATCACTTATTGTTCGTCCCTGTCTCTCTCTGTCTGCCGAGTTTCATCACTTTTTGGCCACTATTTCTTGGTGTTCCATTTTCAATGTCACGCAGTGTATATAGGTGAAGAGAATAATAAAGTTAGAGTTTCTTTTGTGTGAAATCTTCTCGTGTTAATTCTAACTCGTTCTTTTTGATTGGAACCTTACAACATGGCGCAGCCGACGACAGGACGAAGAAGTGAAGGATCCTCAAGACCTTCCCTGGAAAGCCTCATCAAGGCGATGGCTGATCAGCAAAGCTTAATGATGAGCATTCTTTGTGGAAATAAGAAAGAAGAATATCTCAGCGAAGAGGATTACTATGAACAAAAGGAATATCTCAAATATTCAGTTGTTGAAGATGTAGACGAAGAAGAAGAGGCAAATATTGAGTCTCTAAAGAGTCTTGAAAAGTCTGAAATCAGGACGATGGTGAAGCAGCAACGTTTGATAATGGACTTACTTTTCGAAGTTGAAGAAAGTGAAAAATATCAAGTTGAGAAAAATTCAGTTGTAGAAACGGAAGAAAGTCATAAGGCTGAAGTTGAGAAAAAACCGTTGAAGCAGATGAAAGTGAAAAATCTCAAGTTGAGAAAATTTCCGTTGTAGAAACGGAAGAAAGTGAAAAAGTCGAAATTGAGAAAAAATCCGTTGAAGCAGATGAAAGTGAAAAGGCTGAAGTTGAAAAAAATTCTGGTGAAGTTGAAGAAAGCGAAAAAGCTCAAGTTGATAAAAGGTCAGTTTTAGGAACTGAAAGTGCAGAGCCTATTACGAAAGAGGTAGATGTGATTGCTGGTATTGATGCAGATAATGCAGGACTTTGTGATCTTGATGTTCCTACCACTCAAGCTGGGGATATTGACAATAATACAGGGAATACAGAGGAAATTTCTGATTGCATTATTGATGTTCCTAACACTCAAGCTGGGGAAATTGATTCAGATATAGAGAATACAGAATATATTTCTGATTGCTTTATTGATGTTCCTAACACTCAAGCTGGGGAAATTGACAAAGATTCAGAGAATACAGGAGAAATTTCTGATTACATTATTGATGTTCCTACCACTCAAGCTGGGGATATTGACAATAATACAGGGAATACAGAAGAAATTTCTGATTGCATTATTGATGTTCCTAACACTCAAGCTGGGGAAATTGACAGAGATTCAGAGAATACAGAAAAACTTTCTGATTGCATTATTGATATCCCTGACACCCAAGCTGGCGAAAAAGAACCTACTAAGGAGTCTGGTACTGGCAAAAACGAACCAAAGCCTGGTACCGGAGAAGAAGCACCTCCAAAGGAGTTGAGCCTCCCCACCACCTGGAATAACAGAAACACCATCACCGAAGACATGAAGTTATTGAAAAGAGCTTTGAGAGAGCTACCTTGTTACGATACTCTATTGAAAACTCTCAAAAAAGGAATTTATTCGTTTCAAACAAGCGGTGAAAAAAGAAATATGAAATTAGGAATATGTGATACTATTATCTGCCATGGAATAGGTGATTTCGATAAATGCAATCACGCAAGAGGTTGTTTGTTAATATTAAAGAAATTAACACGCTGCCAAAAAGTTTGGATTTATGCTAAAGAATTCAGCCAGATGCAAAAAAGCATGCTTGATAAATACGACATTGGAATGATGCATATTTCAGAGATTGAAAGTGGATTCAGAAGAGAAGCTGAAGGACTTGAGGAATTGCTAACAGCATCCGTACATAATGCTTTTGTAACCTTCACTGATATTTTCGAAGGAAAAAGAATGAAATATGTAGGAAAAGGTGTCCAATGTATTTGCTATGGTGAGGTCTTATCAAGCGACAAGTTTTCAACTATTTATAGAATTGGACGATTGAATTTAAAAAGACGTTCATGGGGACAGTCTACTGCTGGGGAATTTGAGGAATATGACGAGCCTGTGCTGGCATATCTTAAAGACGTAGGTAGACCAGCATCTATAGGACATTTATATAACCTGATTCCTAAGTGGACTAATCCCATGTTATTCGTTGGCAATGAAGGCAAACCTTTTGTTTTATACCAGTATGTTTTCAAGCACGATCATGGTATGATGTGGTGTAACCAGATTAGAGAAGCGCTTAAACACTTGGATTTGATTGAGATACATAGCCACGATATCAATGGCGTAGACTTTTCCAATGACGCAGCAAAAGGGGACAATTGCATCCCTTACACTATGGAGCCTCTTCAGAAACCTGATAAAGTGAATTCTAAAGACGGAGATAAAGATGGTAAAATCCATATAACTGAAGAAATTATTATACGAGATGATGAACTTCTTCCTGCATCTGATACTATTGATGATCATGAATGTAGATGGGATGAAATCGAACGAAGCGATGCTTTTAAAAAGGAAATAAATATTTTTGATGCTTTAAGAACCTTACAAGGTAGTGCTCAAGCCAATCTTTGTTATCCTAAAGATTTTTGGATTGTTCGTGATTTGGGATCTAAATGTTTTTCAAATATTATTGAAGATGGTGACAAGAATAATTTGGATTGGCATGATATGAATTTATCTCATTTTGTCTTTTTTCATCCTGAATATGGAGGAGAGAATTATGAAATCCCAACCAACAACTGCATTGCCAAGTTGACTGATTTTGAGATATCTCGACTTGTAGAGAATGATGATCCTAATCCGAATGTTTTTTACGAGAATGTTCCTCAGCTAATTTGGACCCATAATGAAATACGAGAATTTAACTCTGCTTGTGAAGTGCATACTGAATCCATTGAGGAGACATCAACGCAGATTACCGCCGAAGAAAGTCAAAGATCTCATTCGGAAACTGAAGACTTGGATGAGTTGGGAGTCCCATATCTCTGGCTAGTTGTCTTGAAGAAAGCTCCTCAGGCAAGCAAGTACATCCAACCCTATGACTGCTCTAGACCTGCAAACGATACCTCTAGGTCTGCAAACGATTCCTCTAGGTCTGCAAACGATACCTCTAGACCTGCAGACGATACCTCTAGGCCTTCAGACCATACCTCTAAGCCTTCAGACGATACCTCTGGGCCTTCAGATCTTCAACGAAATAAGAGACCTTCAAAAGAGTCTCATCACAGGAGTGATGAGAGGTCATGGAGGGGGAGTCTGTCGCATACCTCGACATATTTGCATAGTATTGTTTTGTTTTATATATTTTACATGTTGTTTCTTATGATAGGTGAATATATTTGCATGTCCTCGAGTAGCGCGATGTATATATATAGGTGAAGAGAATAATAAAGTTAGAGTTTCTTTTGTGTGAAATCTTCTCGTGTTAATTCTAACTCGTTCTTTTTGATTGGAACCTTACACTACATAAACGTTCTTCCCTGATTTATAATATTATAAAATAAATGAAACTTCCAGGGTTAAGTTTCTTTTGCAACATTTTATTGTTCAAGCTTTCGGACTTGTCAGTCCTTCAACAGGATTATCACTTTGAAAATTTAATAATAAATACAAAATAAGATATACAAGTATCAGAGTCATCAATCAATTCTGTCATCGTTTGCTTTTGTGAATGGAATAAATACCCAAATATGGCCATTTCTTATAAGCATCGGTGGTTAAGTGGTAGAATGCTCGCCTGCCACGCGGGCGGCCAGGGTTCGATTCCCGGCCGATGCATTATTTCTTTTACAATTTTTAAACTAATTTATATTATTCTATATACAAGTATTAGAGTCATCAATTCTGTCATCGTTTGCTTTTGTGAATATATGTAAATAATGGATTTCATATTTTTTATTAATTTTTGTTCTGGCCTTTATTTGTTTAAATCTCTTTTTAAAAATCGTTTAAAATGCAGTCGCAATCATTAGCGAACACATATGTTTGCCTAATATTTCCATATGCTCTTTTATTTTTTTATAGAAAAATATTTACATGCCAGTATTTTGGATTAATTTTTTTATAAACCTTTTTTTTTATTCTTACTGAGAAGATGGGCATCGCAGTCAGGATTCTTTACAGTCAGTCACTCAACTCAGGCAATTTCAAAGGTTAATGGGGGTTTGGTGGAAAAGCTGCCGTCTATTTAAACTATATTAATTTTGAAACAACTAAATGGATTGCAAAATTTAATTAAATCAAATACCTAAACACTAATATAATACGATTTTTGCCATTACACACTTTTTTTTCCTGTAGTTTATGTGTTTCTTCTGTATTGCTATTCTATGGCACTTCTACTATTTATTATTGATGTACTTTCAGTAAGAAGGATACTTCACTCGGGGGATTTCTCGGGCGAAGCCGGGTCATTCTTCTAGTTTTTATATACACATTATTATATACATAATTTAAATATTTATTTTCTATTTAGAGAAAATATATTACATTATTTATATACGTGCGTGGTGGCGTGGTGGATGATACGTGCTGGCCGAACGATGTCTCGAGACTTCAAATTGATATTAATAAATTCATTAACTATTGTGTTATATATAGAAGAGTGCCTCCATCTATGGGATATTATTTGTCCATATTGTCTCGTATATTTCCGATATTTCAATGCATCTGTTTATGCTTTTTTACTGTTTTGTTATCATAGATTCTATTAAAAGTCTTTGGTATTTACTATGGATATTGTCATAATACACTATGGGTTGAGATAAGTTAAATGTATGACCTGTTTCTGTTATGTGTTGAACTATTAAAGATCTTGGATCGCTATTGTTAATATTCCTATTAAGTTCGGCTATTCTATTATGGACTTTTCTCCCTGTCTCCCCTATATATTTAGAACTACAGTTATTGCAAGATATGGAATAGATAGCTTCTTTTCTATTAAGTGGAATATTGGATTGATTCTTTGTTAATGGGTTTCTAATCATATTATCTAAATTTGAAGAATTATTGTACATAGTTTTGATACCATATTTTCTAAGTGTTCTAGCTATGGATACTGATTCAAGGGAATATGGAATGATGCATAATGCTTTATAAATTTCTGGCTTTTGGGTTATTGAATTGGTGTTTTCTGCAGTCTGATAAAAATTTCGTAGGATGAAGGATTTTAGGTAACCTGATGATAATAGGTTTTTAATAATATTTTGCGTTTCTTCTGTTTTTAATTGAGGTAAAGAGCAATGTGTGGATACTCTTTTAGATAAGGTTTTTATAGTATTGATCTTATGGCTAAGAGGACAAAATGAAGAATATTTAATGTAGTTTGGGATGAATGATGGCTTATAATATACACCTGTATTTAATTTATCTTCTATTCTCATGATTTTAATATCTAAAAAGGGGAGGAAACCATTATTCTCTTTTTCTACTGTGAAATTAATATTCGGATGATACCTATTCAAGGAGGCTAGGATATGGGAAAGTTGGCTGTCTGTACATATGCAAAAAATATCGTCTATATATCTTCTATTTATAATAATGTCTTCAGGGTATAGAGATGTAATCCACGTGTCCATAGCACGCATAACTATTTCAGCTATAGGGGAGGATAACGGGCTTCCCTTGGGGGAACCTTTAACTTGTTTATATGTTTTTGAATTAAATGTAAATAGGTTTATTTTTACACATAATGTTATTAAATCAATTATCTTTTCAATGCTTGAAATATCTGTGTTATTTTCAATTATAAATGTTCTAGTATTTTCTATAATTAATTCATGGGGGAGACTGGGATAAAGTGCTTCTACATCAAATGAAACTAGTATGTGATTATTGTGTATTTTAAGGTTGAGCATTTCATCTATAAATTTCCGTATTTTAGAAATTGACAATGGAAAATACTTACTTCTGATTATGGGCTGTAGAAAAGCTGTTATTAATTTGGCTGTTGGAGCTAAGGGTGAATGATGAAATGCTACTCTGGGTCTAAGAGGAAAGTTTTTCTTATGTAATTTTGATTTCCGTTTTCGGGTGTTAATTTTTTTTTAGTGGGTGCCTTTTTTTTTCACATGAACACCATTCCCCTGAAAATACCAATGGAAATCGGCCTAAAATTGGCCCTACCACTCATGAAATAAAATTTGTTGATCCTATATTTCCAACAACTCTCCCATAGGATGTTCTCAGCCCCTAAGTAGCATATTCATCTGCGCGCTCTTCTCAGCGGAAGTCGTGTAAATGGCTTCAGTGAGTTTTTAGACAATATCTGCAGTGAAATATCTCTGTGATGTAATTGAGGTGACCGCGCGTGGAGTTCTTTCCTAATAGATAGTTGAATGTTGTATAGTTGGAGAGGAAACAACATAATTCTAGTTTTTGTTTATACTTGAAACTGAATATAAAAAATAGTGTTTTATTCTTTGGGAAACCTTATAGAAACAAAAATACACGCCAC